>CP053127.2:1800000-2193235 GCA_022674325.2 Grapholita molesta | reverse complement strand
TAAAAAATATCTTAAGAATAAAACTTAGTCCTTATTTATTATATTCCCGGGCGTGGCGAAATTACGAAACGTGCGATAAGTATCCAACGGAATCGAGCCCGAAGCTCCACACACGGACGCAGGTACGGGCTACGTGTCACGGCGTGTCACGGCGTGTCACGTGAATCTGGATGCGAACGTAGGTACGTGACACGTACCTGGCCGTGTTCGTGAAATTCGTGATCTTAGTACCGGCGGTGTTAAGAACACGTAGCTACGGGTCGGCGTACATCACGGATACCAGGAGCCCTCTAGACGCAGTTTCAAGACATGCCCGGGTCTATTTTGTGGTTTAGGGTTTTTGATGAGGGTACACACTGCACACAGAACCGGTGGCCGTGATGGACCATAAAGGTTCTCGAGTTCGCAGCGCGGGCAGTCCCTGGTAAGGATTGTGAAAGTCCACTGGATGCTGGTATGCTGAATAATGAACCTTGACTCTTGAAAATAAAGTTTAAAACAACTGTGAATTAATTTTTATCTCCGCACTATGCCATGCGTGGTGTATTTAATTTGATAGACTTAAAAACAATTTTGGACTTTAATTGAGGCTTGTAAAGTAAGGAAGAAGTGACGGATAAAATTGACAGGGAACCGAGTGAGCGTCAAAAGCCGAGTTGGTCAGAGGACGGGAAGAGAAAAAAAATGCAATACCTTTTTAGAGTCCGAGGCAAAGGCGAGCAGTGCTTCTAAACACGTACTTATTGGCCTAAGTATTAGTCGGTAAGTGTAAGGCTTTGGTCTCCTATTTTATGCTATACGCTACGTCTGACGTCAGCGTCAACGCTCCTGAACAAAAAAGACGCCGACGTCGACGTGTTAAAGGGACCACAACAGTACCTACGTCTCAATAGCAAGCATTGTGACGCTGATACTGTACGCAGCTGATGGCGTTTATAGGAGACCATAGCCTTAGGCATGAGTTGACGGTCAATTTGGGCGTGCGGCGTAAATGTTAAATAAATGCAATGTATGCGAGCGGTCACAGTGCACGCTTCTCAAATCGTTTGGACGCTTGACGCTGCCCGCCCCGCCAAACGCTCCGTCCTCCGGCCTCACTAAATATGTTGAAATGTTCCAACGTGACCGGGTAGCCTAATTCAGGGATGTATAGATGAAAAACTAAAACCCGAGCTCTGTTGGGAGCTCTGTAACATTCCTGGTGTAGTCGTACCTGTTAGTCTTGAAGCTCATGTCGCAGTACTCGCAGTGGTACTTCTTGAGGTCGCTGTGCACGATCCGGTGCTTCCTCAGCGTGGTCTTCGTGGAGAAGGACATGCCGCACTCGCTGCACTGGAACGGGCGCTCGCTCGTGTGCGACCTGGGGACGAGACGGCACTGTACCCATGACGAGGTATCGGAGTTTTCAGAAGTGTACCCAATTATTTGTATGTCTTATATACAGTTAAGTTTTATGGCATGTTCATTGATAAATATACATAAATCACCATACCTCGAACAAATCATGCGGATGACGTAAAAATGACGTAGCTAATTTTGCACACAGGATGATGTCTGTATTGCAACATCCGTATGACATATTGCACGAATTAACAAATTAACTACATATAATTTCAAGAGATCTATACAGAATTATCTGAATGATAGGATGATGCACTTAGTGAATAAAATAAATGCTACGAGATTTGTTTACGTAAGTACAATAATTGATAATAAAAGTCAATATGTTATTAAAAAATATTTATTTACATGACATCATGTACAAAACTATTGCTCCAACAAGTCTATAATTGTTATTATTCTTTTACGTCTTTTGAAAAAATTGTAAAGAAAAATGTAAATAATTACGAAGTCACTTTATTATTCAACTGAATGACAATGTCAGTCAAAGATGTTATGTACCTACTCGGCTCATGTCAAGTGGTGATATCGTTTTATTAAAGAGATTGATAATTGATAAGTAGTAATTGTTTATGAAAATACTTTTTGAAATCATCCTATGAGTGGTTTGACGTCATCCGCATGATTTGTTCGAGGTATGTATAAATCACTCTCTTTCTGGACTGCTAAGGAATGAAATTCGGTCCCATCGTCTGTATTCCCGGAAAGATATTATTAAGGTCTTTTAAAGGCAAGAGTCAATAGGCTGTTACTGAATCGGCATGCTACACCCTCTACCTCATTGACACTTATCATTAGGTGTGGCTGAGGTCAAACGCTGGTCATACATACATTACATACATTTCAGCCGTATGCAGTCCACTGCTGGACATAGGGCCTCCCCAAATATGACCTGTATCATCTGGGGGTAGTTGCCATAGGCTCATGATTATGCTCCTCGTTACGGAGTGAAACATGTCGAGCAATATTCGACTTAAGGCCTGTACCGAAATGTTTTTACATACTATATTTATGATATTAATGAAACTATAATAACCAGCAAAGATAATTTATTTTAGTTATATTATGGATAGTGTCTATTTATTAAAAATATATACATTTTATTTTTGAGAGTTTTGCGGCTGAATAAGCGGATTTTTCTCTTCAAGCCTGCCATTAAGTTTTGCACAGTGGTTTTGGTGACTTTGTTGGCGTGTTTTTACATTTCTTTTAAAATCTGCCTCTGATGTTGCTGGTGAACAGTTCTTACGCAGCTCTGCTTTTACTAATGCCCAATAACGTTCGATGGGCCGTAGCTGGGGGCAATTCAGGGGGTTCATATTTTTGGCCACACATTGCACGTTATTTGAAGCCAGACACTCTTGTGTGGCTCGGGCATAGTGTGCAGTAGCCAGATCGGGCCAAAACAACACATCCCCTTCATGCTGCCGTATAAATGGTAAAATATAACCTTTTATACATTTCTGGACATAAATATCTGCATTTATGGTACCTTTCGTGATAAATGACCCAGTGCGTTTTCCGCAGGAACATATTGCTTGCCATATTAAATATTTTTCTCCAAACTTCTCCATAAAAATATATTTATTTTGATCGCTTACATTGCCCTTAGATTCGGTTGTAAAGAATTGATCACCAGGCAAAGTCGAAAAATCTTTTTTTACATACGTCTCATCGTCCATGAGAACGCATGCTTCGTTCAAATCGCAAAGCAGCTTGTACAATTTTCTTGATCTTGTAACGGAACTATTGAATTGGTTTTATCGACTGTTTTGGGGCTTTTACTTTTTATAGGACTTTAAATTTTGACGTACTTTCGTTCTCTGGACCATAGATGTACTAGTTTTAAATTTTTTTGCCACATCCCGCACCGATAAACTAAAATTTTTCTTATAAGCAGTCACTATTTTCTTTTCTAAAGTTTTACTTGACGGACCTTTCGGGCGTCCACTTCGAGCTTTGTCTTGAATTCTGTATTCATTGAAGTATCGATTAACTATATTTCGCACTGTTGCACGACTTACATTCACCATCTTTCCGACCGCCGCAAAAGATGAATCAGGATTTTCCAGATACGTTCGCAAAACATTTTCTCTCCGAGTTATTTTTTCGTCTTGCATTTTTAATAAAAACAATGCGTAGCCAAAATTAACAATGTCAATTGATACATCAATATGACACAAGCTGAATATTATAAACAGAAAAAAAACATTTACCAGCCAGTATTTTAGTAATATGCAAACTTTGTAAAAAAACTTTTCGGTACAGGCCTTATATAACGTGAGTTACCCGCTTTTATACAGTTAATATTTGTATGTCTCTTCCGTACACGGAACAAAGGTGTTCCGGGCATTTTGGAGGCGTATGCGGAGCCGGATCGAGCCAACGCGCAGAGGCTCTTTCGACAATTTAATGAAATGTATACCCCTTACAGTAACATTAACACTAAGCGGATGATGCCCCTGTCCGGATCATGGGACGCGCACAAAGACAGCACCCGCCAGGAATATTGAGTTTTAATGGAATCTAGAATGTACTGCACTATTGGGTGGAAAGGATGGACTACCTACTGGGCTATTACCCAATTATTATTATTTGTTGACAAAGGTGGCAAACAAGCAGACGGGTCGCCTGATGGTAAGCAATTACCATCGCCCATGGGCGCCCGCAACACCAAGGGAGTCACAAGCGCGTTGCCACTTGCCAGCCTTTAAGATAATACGCTCTTTTCTTGAGGGTTGTATCGGTCCGGAAATACCGCTGGCGGCAAATCATTCCACAGTTTTGATGTGCGAGGTAGGAAGTTTCTAGAGAAACGCACAGTAGGGGATTTTAACTATCAAGATGGTGGGAGTGCAAAATGTTGCCGTGTAGAACTTACCCTAAATGTTCTTGAAGCATGTTCTTGTCGAAGAAACCCTTAGAACAAATCTCACATTGATGATTCTTTTCTTTAACATGAACTTGACGTCTGTAACAAACAACATATTAAGTTTTATGAGAGGTAGGGCACAGCGATGACCATCACGCTTGAATCTGGGGCAGCCCAACTGGGAAGTACCTCCTCCTTACAGAAGACCACAGCCATAATAGCACTGCTAGCTTTCAGGTCTGTAGTGTTGTGTTCCTGATGGTGAGTAAGGTTCCCAGAGCTCCAACCCCCCTTAAAGGCCGGCAACGCGCTTGTGACTCCCCTGGTGTTGCGGGTGCCCATGGGCGACGGTAATTGCTTACCACCAGGCAATCCGTCCGCTCGTTTGCCGCCTATGTCATAAAAAATATATATATGATATAAAACAACTGAAAATGTATACATTTGTCATTAGAAGTTTAAAGGTCCCACAGATATCATAGACTGAGCAACAGGCTAAAACAAATATACAGAGAATGGCGTCGCAGCTCACGATGTAAACAACTTCCAGAACAAACTAGACAAGCATACAATTTTAAATTCTACTCGGTATTATATTAGTCACCACTGGCTATAGGCAACATTAGTTGTCTGCTTATTAAATCTTAATAATATGCGCAGGGATGTGACGACCCCATCGCCCACTGGTTTTCACAGCAGTCATTGCAAAGCGGCTTGTGGCGAGGTGTTGGAGTGCAGCGACTCCACTGGACGGGTGCTATCTCTGTGTGCGTCCCATGATATGCACAGAGGCAACATCCGCTTAGTGTACCATTCCATTAAATTGTAGAACGCGCCTCTGTGCGCTGTGTCGATCCGGATCCGCACACGGCTCTCAAATATCCGGAACACCATTGTTCCGTGTACGGAAAGACATCGTCATCTTCCTCGCGTTGTCCCGGCATTTTGCCACGGTTCAGTGGAGCCTGGGGTCCGTTGGCCACTAATCCCAAGATTTGGCGTAGGCACTAGTTTTACGAAAGCAACTGCCATCTGACCTTCCAACACAGAGGGTAAACTAAGCCTTATTGGGATTAGTCCAGTTTCCTCACGATGTTTTCCTTCACCGAAAAGCGACAGCTAAATGTCAAATGATATTTCGTACATAACTTCCGAAAAACTCATTGGTACAAGCCGAGCTGGTTTGAATCTGCGACCTCCGGATCGCAAGTCGCACGCTTACCGCTAGACCACCAGCGTACGGGAAAGATATAGAATATTAATGTGTGTAAAAACCTTACATATGTCTGGACACGTGACCCTTGGATCGGAACTTCTTGTGGCAGACGTCGCACTCGAAGGCGAGGTCGCGCGTGTGTGTGACCATGTGCATGTCCAGCGCGGACTGCGACAGGAAGCGGCGGCCGCACGTCACGCAGCTGAACGGCAGCGCCGAGCGGTTGTGGACTTGCAGCTTGTGGATCGCCAGGCTTATTACTTCTGCAATATAAAAAAAGATAAAAGATAAAAGATCTTTATTTTTCAATTTAGGCACATTACATGCACTTATGAACGTCAAAAAAAAAAAATCTACACCGGTTCAAACCCTACACCTCTGACCCGTGAAGATACCGGCAAGAAACGACGGCGGGACTTATTTTTTCAATACAGTGATACATCAAATCTTAAAGTACTTACATAATTATGCGTAGTCCGATAAGAAAACATATCAAACAGTTTATTACAAGATATGAAAATATTAAAATATAAAAGTAAAAATAATAATGTATAAACAAATTCGACTTCACAAAATAGACATACTTTAATATGCTTTCTTATCTGAACTGTGTCATTTACATGAGCTGGCAGTACATACAATTGTTGAATTAATTGCTAGGTGGTTTTGGTAGTTTCTGGTTTGGGCCATGCATGTTTGTCTGTCAAATAATCCTCTACTCTGTAATAGCCCTTAGACATCAAAGACTTTTTTAAGTAATTCTTAAGTACTGGGAAGGGTAATTTTAAGGCATCATCAGGTAACTTGTTATATAAATGAATACATTGCCCATAAAATGATTTATACACTTTACGCACACGACACTTTCTAATAGCAAGCTTATTCTTATTTCTAGTGTTATAGGTATGGATGTTACAATTTTTGGTAAACAACTGAAGGTTTTAATAACGTACATAATGTTTTCATATATATATTGACAAGCTACAGTTAATATATTAATTTCTTTAAAAGTTTTCTAACAGATGCACCTGCTTTTAAGTTATACATAAAACGAATGGCTCTTTTTGTAATACAAATATAGTCTGTATGTCAGCTGCTTTGCCCCAAACCAGAATACCATATGACATTACACTATGGAAATAACTATGATAAACTAATCGAGCTGTCTCAATATTCGACAGTTGCCTAATTCTCCTAACGGCGAAAGCGGCCGAACTTAATCTATGTGCGAGTTTTGTTATATGAGGACTCCACTGTAGACTTTTGTCCAATGTTAAACCAAGGAACAATGTTTTATCTACTATCTCTAAGCATTCATTATTTAAAAGTATTCTAGTATCCACCGGTGTAACATTCGGCAAAGCAAATCTAACACATTTTGTTTTCTTAGCATTAAGCAACAGATTGTTAGTAGTAAACCAGTTGAGAACATCAGCTAGTGTGTTATTAATTACATTAAAATCTGTAGATTGCCGGTCAACCTTGAAAATTAATGATGTATCATCGGCAAATAAAACTATATCACAACGGTTTTCTACTATACAAGGTAAATCATTTATATAAACCAAAAACAGGAACGGGCCTAATATAGAACCCTGTGGTACTCCTAATTTTACTAAAGCTCCTCTAGACTGGGTGTTATTTACAACAACTGTTTGGTTTCTATTGCTAAGATATGAGGACATGAGGTTTAAGGCATTTTCATTAAGGCATAAAAAATAGGCTTAGCAGCAGCGGGGGTGTAGCTGGCCTTATGGACACCCTAGCGGACTTAGGGGACTTAGGTTAGTGAGTATACAGTAAAATACAAATATCCTTTATTGCACACCCCAAGGGTAAGAAAGAGAAATGAATAAATGAAATAAAAACCCTTAGCATGCAACAGAGAATTAAATAAAATAGAGTGACTTTAGGAGATTTTAGGGTTACTTGGATAGTTAATTTTTAAATTTATTTATTATATGTGGGTAAATCCCATTTATTTTGTAATAATACTTTGATACTTTTATAAAACTACCATTGTATTGTCATATCTTTAAATACCTTTATTGCAGATGTCACATTTAGATTTAAGGCCTAAATGAGCAACCTTGTAGTGCCTGTGTCTGCCGCCTTTAGTGACAAACATTTTGGGGCACGCCTTGCACTGGAGCATACGCCTCTCATCCCTGGGCTGGTGGCTAACGGAGTGGGCCTGCAAGTCCAACACAGACATGCCACACTCCTCACATATTTGCCGCTCCTGTATATTCCCATTTCCAACTCGAACTTTACTTTGTTTTACTGTTCTGGTTGTACATTTCTGTTTTTTAGATTTATAAGCTAAAAAAAAATTTTTGCATCTTGTTTTATTCATTTTATGTTGAGACCTCAATTCAAAATATATTAAACAGTGCACATTAAGTTAAATATTTTCTTACCATTTCCTTTGGTCTTTTTGCTGATATTTTCATATTTATCATTTCGCACAACACTCAGTGGCTCTTCATCAGATTCTACATCATCACATCTCTCTCCACCACTAGGAAATGTCTGATCGTCTCTTAAGGTTTCTTCACCCTTGACCTCGTCTTCAGATATGTTTTCTTTCTTAACATTCACTTCTTTTTCTCCTTTTATTTCTGCACTGTATTCAACTAATTTAAGGTCACATTCATCAGTTTCCAAAGGATTTTCATTCTTTACTCCACATTCATTCATATAAACAGATAGTTTTCGGTCAGGCGACTGATTATAAGCGTCCAAAGATTTTAAATACGCGTCACTTTTCTGAGAGAGAACCTTAAACTTGTAAAACAACACAATTTTTCTATAACAGTTATTACATAAATTTTCTGTTATTCTAGGGCCTACATTCACCTGTAATTGAATAAAAATGAAGTAATGATAGTAGAGAGCGTCCTAAAATCCTATAAAACACGATGATTTACCTTTATATCTAAACAATACACCATAATGTCGATGCAATTTGTGTTGTCATCTTTTATGCCCTTTTCTAGGTCTAATATACTCTTATCGGCTGAAGTTTTCAGACAGGTTCGGCAAGTATTCATTGTAATAGGTACCGGTTGTGCGTATTGTGCCTAATATAAAATTAAATATTTACGAAGCATATAAATAAACAAGACACTGACGATTGACATAAGCATGACAACAATTTTTGACAGTTAAGATGGATTAGTGTGACAGTCACAGTGACAAGAAGCCGATCCCTTGCGTTTAGTTACATCATAGGCATAAAAAGCCCAAACTCACGCATTATCTTCCAGCTCGGCCACTCTATTTGACAGTAGAAACATTTTCGTTCCTGGAGCAGACTAAAGATACAGTCTTTATGATTCATAAGTTGTAAATCATTACCTCTAATGGTCTCTACGGTAAGTTTTGTCTAAGTGAGTCTTACTTAGTTGACCAAGCAGTATATGTTAAGTGGTATCACACTCTGCATGTTACTGGAACAACTGAAGCTGCACAGTACTTGCATGACAAGTGCGGTTAAGTATGAAACGGTATTACCGTTGTAGGTACAATACGCGTTCTGTTGATCATTAGAAAATATTATTATATACCTTTAGGAGCGTAGTAAATAAAACAAATACATTTGAATATCGTAATCTTCTTTTAATATGTACATTAATTACATTATATTTAATAAAAACTTAACACAATTTGTAACGAAGTATTTCAATATTTATCCAGTAAATCCGATTTTTCAGAATCTCATAGATTTATCGTTTTACAAGTTACAACCAAATGGTGGTGGTTGTAATTGGCTTTCCTAACAAACCGATTCACCTCTACTTTAATAAACAATAAAATATTTTGTTACTATGAAATATGACGTCACGATTTATTATTATAAAATAAATGCACCTCCTCCTTTATGCGACTTTTAGTTATTTAACGCAATAGACAATTCGTCTAACCTGGTTTTTCGCTAGTCGGTTTCCTAGCTGCGCCGAAACATTTCTGTGTCCCTAGTGAAAAACGGTATAAATTTCATTCTAGTTGTTCGTCACTTTTTTAATAAGGAATTTAAACATAGGAAAAAGTAGCAAATTCGAATATGGCGATTATTCCTATTCGAATGTGAAATTGTAATGTTACTGCGTTGAGATAAGGTCAGTCGACTGAGCAAGTTTCTTGTGCGCGGTGAACTCGTGCCGGTTGCGATGGTCGGAGCGGCCGAAGCGCACGCCGCAGAACCCACATGGGTAGCGCTTCTCCTTCGTGTGGCTAATCATATGCGCCCTTAGGTACCTATAAATACCATACAAATTTAATACTTAATAAATAAATATTTCGGGACAATCTTACACAAATGAACCTAATCCTACAGTAAGCTCAGTAAGGCTTATGCTGTAGGTACTAGACAACGATATATATAATAGATAAATACATAGAAAACACCCATGGCTCAGGGACAAATATCGGTGCGCATCAGCTCATCACACAAATAAATGCCCAGACTGGGATTCGAACCCAAGCGGTACTCGGATAGCACAATTGGGAGTGCACTGGGCTAGTGATCCAGTGGTTGTGGGTTCGAGTCCCGCTTCGAGTCAATTTTTCTATTTCTATTTTTCTTTCGATTTAAATACAGCAATATCTGTTGAAAATCACTCACATATAGAAGATATGAGGTTGTCGTGTACGTCGCAGCTCGAAAGCAGACGAAATCGGACTCTGACATTGCACACGCGAGAGTCGCGAGACGATTGAGTGATTGATTTGAGTGAATGTAACTGATGTATGTAAAAAGGTTGAGGTATGTGCGGAAAGTTGTGTATATATGCACGTGTGGTGTAAGGGCAGTGCTACACTTTTTATTTTTGGATTTTACGGAGTGAATAGAGTCTGAATGGAGTCTGCCCAGTAAGGAAACATTCTTAAGCGGGTTAAAATAATATTTACCCGGGTTTAATGAAGCTCTTGTCGCATACTTCACAATGGAACTTCTTCTCGTTTAGATGCAGGAGGCGGTGGCTGTTCAGCGTCGTGCTCCAGGAGAAAGCCTTGCCGCACTCTTCACATTTGTATGGACGCTCTTTCGTGTGTTTCCTATAAGAGGAAGGAAAATAAACCGCATGTTGCTTATTTCATTGGTTAAAATAGCTTAAAAGTTCGTTCAATTTAATGAAACACCACATTGATAGAATCAAGTGATTAGACTATATCCTCAAATCTCCCCGCTAGGGTGTCGTAAGAGGCGACAAGGGGAAAAACTGACGGATGGCCAGCAGCTTTCGTCGAAACCAAAAACAGTTACTGCGGTCGCCAACCCACCTGCCAAGCGTGGCGACCATGGCAAGATGATATAAGTCGTATTAGGGGGCGACAGTCCTGCAGTGGACGTCTTACGGTACCTTCAGGCATAGGCGAGAGTGGATAAGATAATACCAAAGCAGCTGAGGTGAAGCTGAATAAACTTCCTACCTTAAATGTTCCTGAAGGGCTGATTTCCTGAAGAACCCTTTAGAACAAAATTCACATTGGAATTTCCTCTCTTTTTCATGGACCTGCCGTCTGGAACCAAAATATTAGCATAGATGTAATTTTGAGCGGTACCGCGAACATCGATGTTCGTATATTTCGGGATCTTTCTCTTTTACTCCAATTAAGGTCTCATGAGTGTGACAGAGACAATTGTCTGAAATTTACGAGTATCGTTGTTCGCGGTAGCGCCGCTGTATCTGAATAATGCCCGTTGCTAAGCCTTGTTATTATATAATGCAAGATAACCTTTTATCGTATAAGTCGTCATTCTTTTCTAGTTTTTCGGGACTGCGATTTTCTAAAACGATGTCTGTTTTTGTTTTCCTTAGGGTTTGTGCACACTAGCGTTTGTGTCCCGCGTTAACTCGGCGGTCGCATACAAATTTATATTGAAACGCCGAGAAAACAAGGGACAGAAACGCTAGTGTGCACACCTAAGCCTAAGATCACGGCCTAGCATTTTTCTTTAAAGCCTTCATGGTATCCTCTCATTAATCATTATATTGGTATTCAGGATCAAATAATGAACTATCATGAATTGGTAATACCTACCCTATGTCCCACAACTCATTTGAGTTAAGGCACGGTCAACATAGTTTTAAAAACAAGATGCTAACACAACTCCATTTAATTTGCTGTCCTACCCCAACTCTAAAACTACAAAGTATACAGAGGAACTTACATATGCCTTGTGAGGAAACACTTAGACCGGAACTTCTTTTGGCACACGTCACACTCGAACGCATGGTCCAGGGTGTGCGTAGTCATGTGCATGGCCAACGCCGACTGCGACAGGAACCGGCGGCTGCACAGCGCGCAGCCGTGCCGGAGCGCCGCCTGGTTGTGGCTCAGCAGTTTGTGGGTCACCAGGTTTGTTACCTCTGAAATAAGTTTAACCTCGTAAGGCGTACGAGTCTATCTGGAGTAATTATTACTTTAAAGAAATTTGAACTTTATACAATTAGAACAGAGTTGAATTTCATTTGTTTCCTTTGATTATGATACAAAAGAAATTCTTAGTTAGTAGTATTTTCCTTGTATGGTCTTGGGTCTTAGGAGGTTAATGTTAACAGTGCAATACAGACAATATACATACGAATTGTAAAAACAAACTAAAATTATTTAACTTAGCTCTTTTAACGGACACATGTTTGCACTACAAATACCTGTTCTAACAGTGATGAGGACAATATTATTTTAAACAGTAGTCTAACTCTACCTAAATATAAATTGAATTACATATACTTAAGAAAAAGCGAACAGGTCCATCAGCATCTGACCACAAATTTGAACCGGCAGCAATAATGGTTGAAATAATTATACTATAGTTGAACCTGTTGCAATTTCTCAAATATATGCTATCTCTCAACGGCTACTATGCCTATGTATAATGTCATGTACTATGTCTATGTATAATGTCGTGTGCTATGTCTATGTACAATGGTTAGTAGGAATAATCTTTGTAGTGATTGCAAAAAAAACAAGTTTACCTTTACTACAAATATCACATTTGAACCTGACACCTAGATGTGTACTTTCATAGTGATATTTCTGCCCTCTTTTCGTGAAGAAGAGTTTGGGGCAGTCCGGGACCTTGCACGGGAGCATCTTCCGCTCACCCTTAGGCTGGTGACGGGTCAAGTGCTGCTTCAGGTTACGGACAGGCTTGCCACATTCCTCACACATTTGGTAATCTGGTTGGAGTTTAGGTTTAACTGGCCGACCACGTTTTTTGTGTACAGCTGTTGACAAAAAAAAGGTTTGCATTTTAATTATATAATTTAAGCACACCAACATGGATATTTTTTTATAATAATGCAAAAACATTTAACTAAATGTTTAAATAACTTTGTTTTTAACTTCTGGGGTATACCTAGTTAAAGTGGATAAATATTTATGTAATGTGTATCTTACTTTTTATTCTATGGTTGTTCTTTCTTTCATTTTTTCTTTTCTTTATCACACTCAACATCTCTCTGTCTGAATCTACATCTTCTATAGTTTTTTCATCCTTATCTTCTATCAGAATGTCTCCTAATGGTATATCATTCTTACCATCTCCTAGATTGTCTTCTTTTTTCACTTTAATTTCCAATTTTATTTCAGTTTTGAACTGTTCAACTACACAAGATCCATATTCATCTATTTCCAATGGATTCTCATGTTTAATTCCATGTTCATCTACATACACTGATTGTTTTTGATCCTCTATCGATATAACTGGGACTAAAGATTTCAAATAAGCATCATTCTTTAATGACAACACCTTAAACTTATAAAACGATATGATTTTTTTGTAACAAGTATTACATAGATTCGTTGTTAGTTTTGAATCTCCTGCCGCCTGAAAATTCAGTAATAAATGTAGATATTATACCTATAAATTTCTTTGCATCACTATTCGCTCACACGCCAATATTTACCTCGATATCTAAACAAAACGTAATGATATCCAAGTAACTTTTGTTATGCTCCTTAATACTGTTTTCGAGCTCTAACATAGCTTTATTGGCTGGAGTTTTCAGACAGGTTCTGCAAATATCCATTATAACAACAAATGGCTTTATATCTCACGGGTTTAAGCAAGAAAGAATATGTAAAACTACAGGCATAACAATCAATAAGTAACACCAGTCTAATCAAAATATTATTGTATTGATTTGACAGTTCCTGCACATATGTTTAACTGCGTTTTGATTCTGCTTGCGATCTTTTAATAACATAATGACATTTAAAAAACTGCTATACACGGCGAAAGTAGCTGGAACAAGTAAAAGCGCGGGTTACTTCCAGTATGATAATTTATGATATTTTCCTGTATATTTAAATCTAGTCTTATATTATGATAAATGATAAGTATTTTGTTTTATTACGATGAGAAACCAAGGTAAAGATACAAGATTCGAAGCAGTGATCGCCAACCAACGTGTCTTTAGAATGTTCGATTTAAATAAACTATAATGATACAAGTGTGGCTTTAAGAGACTAGTGATGAAAGATGATTATCTTGATATTAATACAATTTGTTTTAATATTATTAACAACTATACCGCTAAAATAAAATAAAAACGCTGGAGTTCTCTTACTGCTAAAAAAGCGTGGTAAAGTGGAATAATAAAATGTTTTTCACGAAGGGGTAAAATGAAAGTCGCCTATACGTTTCGGTAGACGGAGGTTATTATTATTATTATTTTTTTTATTATTAAAAACGGAGGTACGTATACATATTTTATGTATGACCACGCATAACTTTTTACAGGGTAATCCGATTTTGATCCTTTATTGCTTCTTCTGCTTTATTGATCCTTTCTTCCTATTATTGCTTCACTTTACAGAAATACATTCGCTTGTAATCACAAAATACTATATGGGTAATAAAGAAAAACCATTTGCTATAATTTGTTTAATATTTAATAGATTAATCGTCAGCTAAGATCACATTGTAACGTGTGATGCCGGCTGAGTGCCGTGTGATGCCGGCTGACTAGAATAGCACCACCCCATCTCCTCCCGCGGGTGTCATAAGAAGCGACAAAGAGAAACATCCTACGGACGGACAGCAGCGTCCATCGAAACCCAATCTACAGCTGCTGCGGTCGCCAACCAGCCTACCAAGCGTGGCGACTATGGCAAGTGGCAACTACCCCCCAAGATAAAATAAATATTTCGGGACAATCTTACACAAATCGACTTAGTCCTACGGTAAGCTCAGTAAGGCTTGTGTTGTAGGTACTAGACGACGATGAATATAAATTATATAATAGATAGATACATATAAATACTTAAATACATAGAAAACACCCATGACTCAGGAACAAATATCTGTGTTCATCACACAAATAAATGCCCTGACTGGGAATCGAACCCAGGACCTTCGATTTCATAGGCAGGGTCACTACCCACTAGGCCAAACCGGTCGTCGAATGATACAAGAAAATGATACAAGTCACATTTGTGGGAGGCCTATGTCCAGCAGTGGACTGCATACGGCTGAAATGTAAGACCGCATTTATTTCAATTCTATTAAACTTGTAGTCTCATGTGTAAACCAGGGACCGGCCCGCTATCCCTTATAAAGTGTTTTGTATGGGTTTTACATAAGGCATTAACATTACTCACCATATCCTTATTCGGCCATACCCTTTCATTTTACTTTTAAAGCCCTTATAAAAGCGCTAACCAGGATAACTAAGCGCTATCCCAATACCCTAACAAAACCCTAATCTAATCATCCGCTCACCAAAACCTTACATATCGCTTATAAGGGTTAGCCTAATAGAGGGCTTCCCTTTTACATACAAGCGTGCTAATTGAAATCGTCTGCCTTGTTCATAAAGCACACATTGCTCTGATCCAATAGTAAGCTATCGTCGGCGGCGCGGCGTTTTCTTTGACTTCTTTGATTTGATGTACGCGCGCTTTTCGAACACTAGCGTAGACATATACTAAACCTGTCTCTTTCACGCAAGGCTTAACTACGACATTACTAAAGGGAAAGCTTTATAAAAAGCGCTAAGTAATAAGGGTAACCCTTTTAAGGGTAACCCTTTTAAGGGATAGCAAGGCATATAGTATAGCAGTTAGTGATTGTAAAGGGCTAGTTTTATTTTTGGCTTAGTCGTACGGCAAGGGATAGTCAAATATATGGGCTAGCAGTTTAAACTGGTAAGTCTTTCAATGTGTTAGCCATATTTAAGGGACACCCTTTTAATGGCTTTTGCCGCGGAAAGCGTTATCCGGTCCCTGGTGTAAACAGAACTGAATTACAAGAATTATCCGAATTTGAGTTTTACTACGTGGTAATAAGGTTGGTCGGCTGTGAATGGTCCTTGTGCGCGGCGAGCTCGTGCCGCCGGCGGTGGCTGGAGCGGCCGAAGCGCACGCCGCAGAACCCACACGGATGAGGCTTTTCCTTCGTGTGGCTCACCATGTGGGTCTTCAGAGCCCTACAATATACCAACTCAAATTAAGTACCTATAAATATACAACGTGTCCCAAAATTCAACGATAAGCTAGTACAGTCGCCATCAGATATATCGGAGCAGTGGAGGTGGTCACAAATATTGGAACAACGCCTCTATTGTCAAGGCGATAAAGTGCATGTTCTGAATTTATGACTACCTCCACAGCTCCGATATATCTGGCGACTTTACCAAATATGGACTTCATGACTAGTAAGTCGAATAGCTAAATCGCCTTGACAAGAGAGGCGTTGTTCAGATATATTTGTGAACACCTCGATAGCTCCGATATATCTAATGGCTAAATGTGTGTATAATACAGGTATGATGAATATGCGGGCTATAAAAGACAGTCCTTCAACGCGCATGAGGTTTGTTGTATAACATTTTATTTCAGCCAGTGAAAACTTGACAATGACAACTTCTTTTAATAGCGGAAATTTGCTTATTGGATAATATTTAAAGCCGAGGAAAGGGGTAAAGAGATAACTGTCAGTGAAATATTAGGGTCATTATTGCGAGTCGGGGAGGAGATCAAGCGTTTCTGATCTCTCCCTCCTTTGTCTATGCCTTGGCGCTAAGTTGGGGCCGCCGGATGGCGCCGTGGTAGAATGTTCGCGATCCTATGGCGCCCTCGCAAACGGCTAAGAGGATGAAACGCCGGAGTGGGGTTTAGTGGCTAGGGCTAACCTCCCCTCCTCAGAGGAGGGGACAAGAGTGGCGAGCCCCACATACCCCCCAATAGGGCCTTCCCGCGGTCAGGGGAGACGATGCGTAAAGGCATTCCCCACTCCGACAAAAAAAAAGGGTCATTATTGGGAGCCATTTTGTACTGAAAAAGTCTATTTATATTCAATTGCTGCTTACCCTCCCTTTCTGAAGCGTTTCTCGCACAATTCGCACTGGTATCTCTTTTCCTCCTGATGAATGAGAATGTGTTTGTTTAACGTGACGGTGCAAGGAAAACTCTTGCCGCACTCCTTGCACTTGTAAAGACGCTCCAATAAGTGATTCCTGCGAGACGAAGACAGTAGTATACAACAAAAGTTTTGGCCTAGGAGGAATAATGACTGGAGAACGCATCCGCGACCGCCAGTAAGGGACAAAGATATTCTGGCTTTTGTAGCGCATAATGTAACAATTCACTATAGTTTTGCTTTACAGAAACTTTTGCTTACACTCTTTATAACAAAAATATTAGCTTATTCTGTATTAATTACCGCAACTTTGGTTGATAACCCAAGAAAACTACAATTGTATTTGTTTGTTCCCCTCAAACTTTGACAGTTCTGAAGGGTTCAGTTTGGAGGGAAACAAAAATATGTGTGACTATGACAAGGACGGGCGAATAGCGCCGTCTCTGCCATACCTATGGAAAATTACATAAGACCATCCCTTTCGATCGTGGTATTATTATTAGCACGTTCCGTCTAGTTAAATGGTATGTCTATGATTTTGGCACTCTGCTCATAAATGGTCATATTCATATAATTGGTGTAAGGCGCTAGCGGATGCTCGAGTTGAGCGGGCAGCGGGGCGGGGCGTGTAGCGTACAATCATGGTAAAAGATATCGATACGGAAAAAGTTCCAAAATATGTATACATGTGCTTTAATACTGAGTCAATAAGGTGCATGTATATATAAGTTGGCACTTTGTTCGTATCGATATTTCTTATATTTACTCATACAATTCACTCTACACAATATGACGTGTTGTCGCTTCCCATACACGCTTAGTTATAGTATAGGGTGACCATGACTTACTTAATGAAAGATTATTACTAATTTAGAAACGAAAAAAGAAAGAATTAATTCGATTGTGTCTGTTCAAATATTTCTATATGCCAATGTTTAGATACAGATAGAGAAAATGTGATTCTGGATCACAACCCAAAAATCATTTTCTCTATTATGTGCCAGCATAAAAAAAAATGTCTAAAACTCGAGAGCTTTTTCCTTACTTTAAATGAACTTCATATGCAGCTTTCCTGAAGAAACCTTTATCACAAGATTCGCATGAATATTTTGTCTGCCTTTCGTGGAACTCCCGTCTAGAACAAACATACCTATTAAACACTTATATTATACAACACTTGCTTGAAAATTAAGATAACAAATGAATATGGTAGTTAATAGAGAAGTTAAAAGTACTCATATACGGAGCTCCCGACGATAATCAATTTTCGTTTGAAATTTGACACATTGTTTTAATATACAACGACGGTGGCAAACAAGCATACGGCCCGCCTGACGGTGAGCAATTACCGTAGCCTATGGACCCTTTAAGAACCTATACGCTCCTTTTTTGAAGAACCTCATACTTGAATCCCTAGGGAAAACCTCGGCAGGGAGCTCATTCCATAGTCAGCGCGTTCGCGGGGGGAAATTCCTTTTAAACAGCTTAGTGGGCGACCCTTTAGGCACTGCCGCCGACGAGCGGTTAAATTGTACACATATCATAAACCATAAAATTTACAGTTACTAAAGAAAAATCGCTTGCGATTTATCGCACCGACTAAACGGAAAATCTAATATAAGTTCAACTCACATATGACTTGTAAGTACGTTTTTGGCGCGGAATTTCTTCTTGCAAAGGTCGCACTCAAACATGGGTTCTTGTGTGTGCGAGTTCATGTGTAAGTTGAGCACATACGCCGATATGAAGCGGCGGCCGCACGCGGCGCAGGCGTGCGCGAGCGCCTCCCGGTTGTGCACCTGCAGCTTGTGCTGGGATATATTTGTCACGTCTGGAATTTGTTTGACATTTATGCCCGGAATACACGAGGCTAGTTTTTCAAGCCAGTATAGTAAGCTAGTTAATAAGCTAGTAAGCTAGTAAAACTGTCCTGGCTTGAACCCAGGCTAGTGCAGTAGACAGCTACATGATGCCAGTAATTTTAAGTCAGTTCGAGTGCCAGTACCTTTGCAAAGTATCGTAAAAAAATCGTCAATATGAACGTAATTCGTAAAAAATAACATAGCATGAATGAAATAATTAGTTAAAAAAACTATGTAAATGTGTACTAGATGAATTACTTGAAGATATATTTAAAAAAACGTGTATGGACAAATGGCACTAGCCGGACGGATACTAGCTTCACCGGCCGCACGAAGATAGTACACAAGCCAGGCTAGCGAAATCGGTGGTGGGGGGCCCTACTAGCTCAAAAAATAGAACGGCAAGCTATTAAAACTATCCTGGCTTCAGCACTAGCTTACTAGTCTGAAAGTTAAGCTAGTTTTGTATACACGAAGATAGACGCACTAGCTTGCTAGCTTACTAGCACTAGCTTACTATACTGGCTTGAAAAACTAGCCTCGTGTATTCCGGGCATCAGAGACAATCTTTCATTGACTGCTGACAGCCCTGACAGGGATTTTGACCATGCTGCCGCCACACATTAGTACGAGTAGCGAGGCGAGTGACGAGGCGAAACGCGAGCACGCATGTGTACCCGGACGTCTCACTATACCTCTCGTCCCTCGCATCGCGTTTTTGTATAGGCAAAGACTCGTCGAACGTTTCGACGATTAGCGAGGCGAGTCACGAGCCAGCATGTCTAAACGCAGAGAACTTAGAGAGCAACGCATGCACTTGAAAAGCCATAAATCAAAAATTATGTTTTTTTTTAACTAACTTTTATAACTTTTATAGTTATGTTTCAAAATGACGGGCGGTTGTCCGAACCTTGCTGATGACATCGGGATGTAATTTAAATTTAGTATAAATATATCGTTATAATCTTTTGAGTCGTTTAATTTCCAAAATTTACTTTCAATATTGCATTAACAAACTAACCTTTACTACAAACGTCACATTTGAACTTCATGCCTAGATGTGTCATTTTATAATGGTACTTTTGACCCCTTCTTGTAATGAAGACTTTTCGGCATTCCGGGACCTTGCAAGGAAACAATTTGCGCTGGTCTCTGGGCTGATGACGGACTGAATGTTGTTTGAGGTTGCGGACATGCTTGCCACACTCCTCGCAGGTTTCGTATCCTGGCTTAGCATTTTTTACACGGCCATGTTGAGCTGGCAAAAACAAAAAATGCATATAAAGGTTGTCGCACACGTCACAGCTCGTCTGATCGGCTCGCCGTCAAACAGGCGTCAACCATACGCAAGCACGTAATGGAAACAGCTCAGCATCTCCGATTTGAAGTTGAATGTACAGAGGAATGCAGACTCAATTTTCATTGCCTGAGATGTGTATGATAGCGTTGGATTACACTGAACTTGCTTCCACCGCGATCGGATCGAAATTCGAGAAAGACAAGCGTGGCGCCGTCTGCGGGTTGACCGCGGGGGGAATGATGGTGGTTTACGTGCCATCGGCGCAGCGAGACGCAAGACCAGCGGAGGCCCGACGTGAGCTCGATGCCTGTAGGTTGCCCGCACGCTCTTTGCGGATCACTAGCTTGTATCGAGGCGAAGCGATGTCCGATGCTGATATTCGTGCGTTAGAGTATGGAATTTTTTAGAACGAATACTGAACGGTTCGAAGTGAGGTGCTGTCGATACGGTGCCGACCTGTTACGTGTGCGACAACCTTTAATAGTATATAAATGCGTAGCTCAAGACGAATATCGCTCGACATGTTTCACTCGACAAACAGCATAATCATGAGCTTGCGTTGGCTGCGACCGAACAAAGACTGCGGGCGGCAGCTCTTCGCGACCTGGCCACTCACGCCGGCGACGGCAGAGGCCATGGAGGCGAGAAACTACACTGATTTTCAGAAATACTTTCAATAGAAGATTTTATTTCATTTATTGAAATAAGTTTATATGACACAACAGTAAAACCAATGCGTCGTATAACTACGTCAGTCACAGATGCACCATCCACTCTTCACATAAATTACCTCATTTGCACTAGTGCCACCTAAAAGAATTGAGTATAATTGTTCACATCATGAGTATCATGACTCTGGATTACATTTTAGTTATTCAATTAGGGCTATGGTGTCAGTCGATAACAAACACATTCCTTGTCCTTACCTTCTGCACGGCTTATGTCAGTCTGCTCTTTTTTACGTTTTCGTGTCACACTTGATAGTTTTTTCACACTCAATGTTTTTTTCACACTCAATGGTTTTTTTACACTTGATGGGTTTTTCACACTCAAATTAACTCCTGATGGGGGCACCTGATTGTGGTGTGGCTTGTGTTGTGACAGATTTGTAACTTCTGGAACAATTTTAATATAAAAAGTTAGTCACTTGAAGAGACAGTTAATCAGTGACAATTGAATGTTTTATTTTAATTTGTGATTATCTTATTACTGAGAAAATTAAAAGCTTTTCTATTGATTTAATTTAATTTAAAATAACTAACCATTTTGATATGGTCAAGCTAGTAGACATAAGAAGAAAAACCAAAGAGAGAGATATCACACACAAAGTCAAAAACCTAAAGTGGAATTGGGCAGGACACAATGATTAGAAACAAAGAGGAAAAGTGGACCAAAATAGTTACTATTTTGTACCCAAGATACAGCTCAAGAAAATCAGGACAACAGAAAATGAGGAAGATAAATTTTGAGGGGGAAAACAGAGGACCGAAATCTGTGGAGAACTCTTTCCCAAAGAGCATGCTGATGGAAACACAACAAAAGTCTCTAATAAATGAAGCTATAAAGAACATAAATACATCAGAATACAGGCTATAATAAATAAATAAATAACCATTTTGATATACTTGGGGTATATGGGAAAACTACATGAATTAGTTTTGCCTAGCAAAAGCATTATTATGGATTATTTTTTATTATGCAGAATCTTCTGCTAGCAAATATATTCAATATTTAAACCGAAAGAAAAATAGTTTCTTTTTACTGGAATTTTATTCCAGTATTTGCAGGTTAGAGTCCCGCTTTGAGTAATTTTTTTCTATGTTAAATATGAAACATTGAAACTAAGAACAATTAAATTTATTTTTTTATGAAACATTTTGATTTGCTTTCATTTTTTAAGTAGTAATCAAACATTATTATGGATTAGGCAACATAGGTGTATCACCAGCTTACCATCAGCTCTGCCCTCCTCAGCTAAGGGTTCATTGTTATATGAATTAGATGTGTCTTCGTATTTTATATCTACTTCCATTTTTATGAGTGGTTTGTTCTCTTCAACTACAAAAGAACCATAGTCATCAGTTTCCAAAGGATTCTCATGCTTAATACCATTTTCATCAACATACACTGATAGTTTTTGATCCTCTAGCCACATAACCGGGTTCAGAGATTTTAAATAGGAGTCATTTTTTAAAGACAGCTCCTTAAATTTGTAATACGATATGATTTTTCTGTAGCATGTGTAACAAAGTTTTCTTGTAATTTTTGGATCCTCAGTTACCTGTAATTTAATTAAGATATGTGATAATGATGCTGCCGTGATGCCGGCTGACTAGAATAGCACTACTCCATCTCCTCCCGCGGGTGTCTTAGAGGCGACAAAGGGAAAAATCCTATGGACGGGTAACAGCGTCCATCGAAACCCAATCTACAGCTACTGTGGTCGTCAACCCCCCTGCCAAGCATGGCGACTATGGCAACTACTCCCAAGATGATTCAAGCCATATCTGTGGGAAGCCTATGTCCAGCAGTGGACTGCATACGGCTGAAATGTGATGTGATAATGACAGTTACACTTTTTATTCAAAAGCCCAGTAGCTAGTTCAACCTTTCCACCCAATAGTACATTTTAGGTTCCATTAAAACTCAATAGTCCTTACACCATGGCGGCTGCTCTCTCTGTGCGCGTACCATGATACGGACAGGGGCAACATCAGATTAGTGTGCCCGTCACATTTCGAAGGCCCTAAACGGGTTGGCTCGATCCGGCTCCGCATACGCCTCCCAAATGCCCGGAACACCATTGTACGGTGTACGGGATAAGGCATAACACTCTAGTAAATGCTTACACACCCTTATTTACCTGGATACCTAAACAAAACAGCATTATGTCGAAATAGTTTTTGTTTTCCTCATTTATACTATTTTCCAAATCTGAAATAGTCTTATTGGCCGGTGTTTTAAGGCAGGTTCTGCACAAATCCATTATTTCCAAATTCTTTAGCAGGTTTCAAGTGCGGCAAAGTGTAATATTTTAGAATTATAACAACACAACAACAATAATATAATTATTAATTATATTAATTTTACATTGGCATTTAACTTTTGATAGTTTTGATTGCGTTTCGATACTGCTTGCGCTTTTGACATTTACTGTGTGCTGTTGGAGTTAGTAAAGGTGCGAGTTACTTGAGCAAGTAAACAACTCAATCATAAAGGCCGGTTTACATTTGCAAGTTTTCTTGCAGCAAGGAGTGGTAGGAACGTAGTTATAAAGAAGAATGAGAGATAAATATTGCTATTTCATTTTTGAATATAGCTGCGTCTCTACTTGCTGCAAGAAAACTTGCAAGTGTAAACTTCGCTTTACATTGTCTTCGCTTGCAGCGATAATTGCTCATGAAACAAAACAACTGAATTATCATGTGCAAGCACAAAAATTGTTACATAATTTATACATAATAAATAATAAATAAATATTCCGGGACAATCTTACACAAATCGACCTAGTTCTACGGTAAGCTCAGTAAAGGTTTGGGCAGATAGGCGCGTTTTGAGAGCGTGGCGCAGCGGGGCCTGACAGCGGTGTGGCTAATGTAACGAAATAAGGCACACATTCGGGCAGCAGCGTCGCGCCCCGCCACAAAACGCGCCCTATGTGACCTAAAGGCTTGGTCTTGGCTTGTGTTTTAGGTGCTAGACGACGATATATATGTATAATATAATAGATAGATAAATATAAATACTTAAATACATAGAAAGCACCCATGACTCAGGTAGTGGAGGAAGTTACGCATCGCTCCCATACATAACCCAAAAATTTTTGTAGAGCTATGTGCTTCACCCAATATATTCTTTGAGTAATTCTGAGCATTTCTAGTCCGGGAGGCAAACCGAAATGTGCGGCTGGTCGGGGAGGGGCGGTCAAAGATGGCCGCCACCCGTTCTCCTTAAAAAAAATCTACTCTCTAACCGGTGGGCTACGGGTACTAGGCAAGTTCGGTATCATTTTCGTATAAAACAAAGATGTAGAATTCATTTCTAATATTAGTTTTATACCATTTCATAGTAATTTTACAAGAAATACATAAAAACGTGAAAATTTTAGTTGCAAATTTTTGCTTTGAGAGCTAATAACTTTTGTATAGTGACAAAAAATGTCTTACAAAAAATACTATAATAAAGCCTAATTTATGTAGATTAAAAACATATTAACTTTTAATAATGCTCTTATTGAAATAGATGCCGAAAAAAATATTAGATGTCCGCGCAGCGCGAGTAGTTGGCCTCACGCGCGGTGTTCATCCTACAGAATAGTCAAGTACGAATATTTACCTATGCTAACTTTAACTAAATTTTATGATACCAAACGAAATACGTTACATATATATTTATAAAACTACTGAAATTCCGCAGTTTACAGCACAAACAATTCTTTTAATGTGGTTTTTACGATTTTTGTAACCTTTCTTGCAACTGCAACGAGTGAGTTCTAGGCACACACTTGCGACATCTGGTAATCGGACCAAACAGGAATCCATTATATATCCAGACTGAAGTTACTGGAGAGTACATAAGCTTGTCTCCTGACATGGACTGCGGAATTTTAGTTGGTTTATAAAAATTCTGAAATTCCGCAGTTTACAGCACAAACATTTCTTTTAATGTGGTTTTTACGATTTTTGTAACCTTTCTTGCAACTGCAACGAGTGTGTTCCAGACACACAATTGCGACATCTGGTAATCGGACCAAACAGGAATCCATTATATATCCAGACTCTGAAGCTACTGGAGAGGCACTGAAGCTTGTCTCCTGACATGGACTGCTTGACATATTGCTCGAAGTATGTGCTGGCAGTAGAGAGCCGTATTCCACTTGAGGGATGTTTTCTAGCTGTCTGTCTCTCTTCATAAATAGATAGGTATTTTCTTAATTTTTTGACTATTTTACAAGAGCTTGAGCTGAAAAATAACATCCTGGAGTCACTCAAATCGATTGTAACAATGATATATCAGAACGGGAACGCTGAATTTGAATCTAACCATTTCATACTTACCAGTCACAGTTTTATAAGAGGGGATAGAGGGAGGGATAGGCACTCTTTTAAACTCCTCATTAAAAGGATTCCTCCATCGTATCGGATCCTGTCAAGGCATGTAAAATTCAATTTTGATTCATAAAACCAGTACTTCGGCTCTTCTTGAGCTGTGGATCCACATGAGTTGTGCCCAAGTGGATCCTCAGGTCATCTAGCAAAAACCAGACTTGTATTCCGTGCACCTCGTACCACGTGCATTGGCATGCCCTTAGTAATGAAAACGTTTAAAATTCTACAGTAAATGTATTTTTACATATTGTGGGACCAGAACTGCCTATAACCCTGAGGCAACTTGTAGGTTCAAGGCATTGCTGTTTAAAAGAGTGCCTATGATCCTTAGTACTAAATGTATACATTTGGCTAGCAATTCGGAGGAATGCGGTGTTATTTAGGCGTTGTCAATCCCTCTTATAAAACTGTGACTGGTAAGTATGAAATGGTTAGATACAAATTCAGCGTTCCTGTTCTGATATAACATTGTTACCATCGATTTGAGTGACTCCAGGATGTTATTTTCGGCTCAAGCTCTTGTAAAACAGTCAAAAATTTAAGAAAATACCTATCTATTTATGAAGAGAGACAGACAGCTAGAAAACATCCCTCAAGTGGAATACGGCTCTCTACTGCCAGCACATACTTCGAGCAATATGTCAAGCAGTCCATGTCAGGAGACAAGCTTCAGTGCCTCTCCAGTAGCTTCAGAGTCTGGATATATAATGGATTCCTGTTTGGTCCGATTACCAGATGTCGCAATTGTGTGTCTGGAACACACTCGTTGCAGTTGCAAGAAATGTTACAAAAATCGTAAAACCACATTAAAAGAAATGTTTGTGCTGTAAACTGCCGCATTTTAGTATATTTATAAAACACCCGAAATTACGCAGTCCATGTCAGGAGACAAGCTTCAGTGCCTCTCCAGTAGCTTCAGTCTGGATATATAATGGATTCCTGTTTGGTCCGATTACCAGATGTCGCAAGTGTGTGCCTAGAACTCACTCGTTGCAGTTGCAAGAAAGGTTACAAAAATCGTAAAAACCACATTTAAAGAATTGTTTGTGCTGTAAACTGCGGAATTTCAGTTGTTTTATAAATATAAAATTTAGTTAAAGTAAGCATAGGTAGATATTCGTACTTGACTATTCTGTAGGATGAACACCGCGCGTGAGGCCAACCACCAGCTGCGCGGACTTCTAATATTTTTTTTCGGCATCTATTTCAATAAGAGCTTTATTAAAAGTTTATATTTTTAATCTACATAAATTAGGCTTTATTATAGTATTTTTTGTAAGACATTTTTTGACACTATACAAAAGTTATTAGCTCTCAAAGCAAAATTTGCAACTAAAATTTTCACGTTTTTATGTATTTCTTGTAAAATTACTATGAAATGGTATAAAACTAATATTAGAAATGAATTCTACATCCTCGTTTTATACGAAAATGATACCAAACTTGCCCTAGTACCCACCGGGATGAGAGTAGATTTTTAAGGAGAACGGGTGGCGGCCATCTTTGAACCCTCCCCGACTAGTCGCACATTTCGGTTTGCCTCCCGAAAAGGTTCGAAACTTCGGGATGAAGTTTAAATTAGTATACGCGATATAATCCGTTTCAGTTGTTTTATTTCTCAATCATAACAGGAGCAGTGGCTCAGGAACAAATAAAGGCCCTTCCTGGGATTTGAACCCAGGAGTTGGCTTCATAGGAAGGGTCACCCACTAGGCCAGACCTGTCGTCAAAATAAATATTTTGGAACATTGACTTATATTATACCATTATGTCCATTTCGTATAAAATTATAAATTAAGGTAATGGCACTAATGTCGGACACTTTAAGCTGACAGGCACCAATGATGGACACTTAGTTCTTATTTCAAAAATCATAAAGTTATAAATTGAATATGTCCCAGCAAATGCACAACACTTGACTCCTTTGAAATAAGCACTAATGTTCATGATTGGTTCCTTGTCCATTACTGGTGCCGTCACCTTATTTAGTACGACCCGGTATTAAGTACGATTAGGATTATGAAAATGAAATAAACATTTTTGTACTTAATATGTTATTTCTTGTATGGTAAAGGATTACCGAAACATTTTAGTGTTGTTTGTCACCACAAACACGGTCAACTAAACAGTTGCTCAATTTTGATCCGTATTGCTACGGCATAGAATTGTTTTTCGTATGACACGTTACAATTTTAGTACTGCATCTATGTCACAATAGTCGTTCAAGTTTGAGTCTTATTTCGTCATCATAAGGTGCTCAATCGGACTGTGATGCGCCGTGATCTCGTGATTCCGGCGATGGTCGGTGCGACCGAAACGCCTGCCGCAGTACCGGCACGGATATTTCTTCTCTTTCGTGTGAGTGATCATGTGCTTGCGGAGGTATCTGAAACAACACAGTCAACTGAATATGTCCCTCTATTGTGGGCAGACCCCCTACAAGGTGGACCGACGATCTGGTAAAGTTCGCGGAAATCCACTGGATGCGGGTGGCGCAAAAAAATTGTAGGTCGCTTTACGGGAAGCCTATATGTAGCAGCGGACGTTTGGGTGATATGATGATGATGATTGGTCAACATTATGGTCTACATTATACAGTGTGTATTTTTAATATTACCTCTAATTTTAACTAGTCGTAGGCATTAGTGCTATAGGCGGTTCCCTTGTTTACGCATAATTTGTTTTGTCATAATTTTAAACCGCATACCCAGTGTTGTTATAATTGTATATGAGCAGAAATTGATCTCGCATAATTCTGTTTTGCCGAGTTCTGTTACGCAGAACTAAACTAAGCCGAATGGTCGATAGGCATAAGTTGGAAAGCCCGAATTGTTACGATTTTTTCCCAGGAGTGCGTTTCTGTTGTGGTCGCAGTTCTAACCTAACCTAACTGAATTTTTTTTTCTGTTGTTTTCACAGTTCTAACCTAACCTAACTGAAATTGTTTTTCTGTTGTGGTCACAGTTCTAACGTAACCTAACACACTTTCGGACATTCGGCCTCAATAATAGTATGCTAATATATTATCGGACAAAGTAGTATTCGGCTACTAAATAATTAGGCTAAATAAAAATCGGCGATATTAACATTCGGCGTAAATAAATTATGCGAAACTTGGTACGCGTATTAAGATTCGGATAAATCAAATTATGCCAAATAAAGGGAACCCGCTATAGGCTAGTAAGCTATGAGCTAGCTCGCGGTGGGACCAGTGCCATGGTATTAGTTTTAAATTCTTCTGTTCATACATCAAATACAATCTTGTATTGTCCATGAAGAAACAACTATGACTAACTATGACTAACAATGACTGTGACTTACTCCATCCTCATGAAGGCGGTGTCGCACACGTCACAGCGGAACTCCTTGACGCCCGTGTGGATGAGCTGGTGCTTCCTCTGCGAGACGAGGTTGGAGAACGTCTTGCCGCACTCCTCGCACTTGTACGGACGCTCGTTCCTGTGCGACCTGTGAGATCGGTCAAGTGTCACAACCATTTGACAGCAGAGTTTTATGGAGGTACAGTCGCCATCAGATATATCGGAGCTGTGGAGGTGGTCACAAATATCTGAACATGCACTTTATCGCCTTGAAAATAGAGGCGTTGTTCAGATATTTGTGACCATCTCCACAGCTACGATATATCTGATGGCGACTGTACTAGCGACTAGCGACCCGCCCCGGCTTGGCACGGGTGCAATGATGATATTAGTATTTCTCCACTATTTCATGGATGTTATTATACATATAAACTTTCCTCTTCAATAACTGTATCTATTAAAAAAACCGCATCAAAATCCGTTGCGTAGTTTTAAAGATTTAAGCATACATAAGGATATAGGGAGTAGGGACAGAGAAAGCGACTTTGTTTTATACGTTGTTCCTTTATTTTAAAATGCAATGTTACTTAAGCAGAGTTATTATTTTTTAGCTATTCTTTCGATTGGCATCATAAAAGTAGGATGATTTTTTTTGTCATTTAAGTCGGTTCGATTCCCAGACGAAGTAAGTAATTTTTAGAAAATCTATAAATGCAGAAATAAATACTAACTTTTAAAAATAACATAAAGTCTTCTTTCAGCAAAATACACTATCTACGATATTTAAGGTACTTCTCCTTCATTTCCCATAAGTTTGGGACGCTCTGTGTATAGGTACTATCACATATATACTAACTTATACTAAACAAGAATATAAATAACAAATGTATGTGTACAGATTGACAGATGGACAAATGGAATGTTACTTACATTATATGTCTTTCCAGTGCATATTTGTTAAAGAAGGCTTTTGAACAAAATTCACACTGATACCTTCTTTCTTTATCATGGACTTGCCGCCTAGAACAATTCGATTATCAAATTTAAAAAAATATGTTTACAAAAAAAAAATCGGCAGTGATCCCATTGTAAAAGTTGATAGTAATCACGAATAGATCCAGAATATATATTTTTGCGTTACCATTTTGATTTCACCTGGTATACAATAGTTATTTTTTATACAAGGGGGGAAAGTTAGTGTTTACCTTCTCGTGCTAATATTGAGACCCGAGCTTGCGAAAGATTCCAAAATTCTGTGTGTTGTGTGTGTGGAATGTCGAGCATTGGGAGGGTCTCAAAGCACGAGAGGGGGGAACACACTTTGCTACCAAGTGAAACACATTGATCTAAAGATATATTATTTGGTCGTATATTAATAATAGTTGTAATAAAATTAATAGCTCCTAAAATTGAAGAAATACCTGCTAAATGTAAAGAAAAATATTTTTGCTGCAAAGAAAAAAAAATACTCTAAAACTTAAAAAATATATTCATAAATATTGGCATCCATCATTCATCATTCAAAAACATTAATGAAATGAAATTCCGATCCAACCAGAAAACACTTGATTAGTAATAAATAATTTGTATGAAATTACTTTGCACTCTTGTGAATAAAATGCAACTTTGCTATTTGTTTCTAAAGAAACAGATCTTTCCGTGCTAGTGAGGTGAAAATACTTAAAAACCCATGACTCAAGTTCAAAATGAAATATCCTTACACATGTCTCGAGAGGAAACCCCTCCGGGCAAACTTCATGTTGCAAACGTGACATTCGTGCGCAAACGCATCCTTGGTGTGCGTGAGCACGTGCGTCGCGAGCGCCGACCGCGAGATGAAGCGGCGCGCGCACGACACGCAGCCGTGCGGCAGCTGCGCTCTGTTGTGGGCGATCAGCTTGTGCTTTGACAGTTGGGTTACCTCTGCAACATGGAATCCATCCGTAACAAACAAAAAGTCTGTTAAAATCTAAAGACATTTCTTTGTATGAAGAATTGTTTAAGGACGGGTATTATGTGCATATCTTTAAATGTTTTATCATAAACAGACATAGGAATCAACGGGGCAAAATTGTATGACGGTTAAAGAGTTCCAATATCGATAAACTCAATTATCGATGTATGTTATTGATATACTGATAAAAATACCTACCATGAAAAGAAAAAATACCTACCATGTCGTGGCCATCCAGCATCCCGGACTTGTGGCCCGTAGAAACGTTGTGGGGGAAAATGAAGAAGAAGTTGCGAAAGGACGCGTCCATATCAGAAGCTGATCTTAAAGAGAATGTTTCCTGTGTTTGGTTTGAAACAACCCCGGAAGAGTGTCGACAGCTGGTAGATACAATGCCGCTCAGAATTAAAGCCGTTTTAGATGCAAAAGGAGACGCCACCAAGTGGTAGACGTAGACGTATGACGGTTAAAGAGTTCCAATATCGATAAACTCAACTATCGATGTTTGTTCTATAATTATACTGTTTATTAAAAGTGAAACTAAATGTCTATAATGGTCTACAGAACAATACAAAACAAAACACACAATGCTGGGGGCGATCACTAGTATATACAAATATTATGATATATTATCAGTATATCAATAACATACATCGATAAAGGAACTCCCTACCTGCCATACAATTGTGCCCCGTAGATTCCTATATTATTTTTTTAATTTGACATTAGTTCGATATTAATTATCTGCACAATTACATAAAGATACCTATAAGTATTAAAAAATGAATCAGACTACCTTCATTACCGACAAAACAATATCATGTTATAATGGAAAAAAAAATCTAGCCTTGTTTAACTGAGTAAACAGCAGAAACACGAACTTAAATATTTTTTTCTCAAACATGCAATGAAATATTGTCTTTACTGGCCTGGACTGGTTTTTTCGACGATTACCCATACAGAGGCAAAGATGGCGGGTGTCATAGCAAACAGCTGATGTTCATTTTTAATACATTTACATTTCATTGTTAGTTGTGATTTTGAAAATTTCATTTTTTGAAGTATTTCTTTTATTTCATTGTATGTTTGAGAAAAGCACTATACATGCCTCGTCGTGAAAACGGATTCCCGGCCTCGTATCACTATCCGTACGTCCTCGTATCACCACGTATATACGCACTTGGCCGGAAATCCTCATTTTCCCGGCCTCTGATGTAATGTACTATTGTTTACTATACATATGTCAGTTGGCTAAGTAATTACCTTTACTGCAAATATCACAATGAGATTTAATTCCTAAATGAGCAGTTTTGTAGTGTACTTGCTGAGCGCCTTTTGTACAAAACAGTTTTGGACACGCATCACACTGCAGCGTCTTCCGTTGGCCAGCGGGTACATGCTTGGAGGTGTGTTGTTTCAGGTCCCGGACTGACTTGCCACATTCCTCGCACACTTGGTACCCTTGGTTTGCAACTGTCTCTGATTGGTTTATTTTTTTGGGTCTGCCACGCTTTTTATGTACTGGTGCTAAAATATACAAATAAAGTTATATGTAGAGTATAATCATATGTAGCGCTGGTAGCCTAGCGGTAACAGCGTGTGACTTGCAATCCTGAGGTCGCAGGTTCAAACCCCGGCTTGTACTAATGAGTTTTTCGGAACCTATGTACCTACGAAATATCATTTGATATTTACCAGTCGCTTTTCGGTGAAGGAATACATCGCAAGGAAACCGGACTAATCCCAATAAGGCCTAGTTTACCCTCTGGGTTGGAAGGTCAGATGGCAGTCGGTTTCGTAAAACTAGTGCCTACGTTAAATCCTGGGATTAGTTCCCAAGCGGACCTCAGGCTCCCATGAGCCGTGGCAAAATGCCGGGACAACGCGAAGATGATGATAATAATGTGTTCCTTTATTTTATATGAAAAAAATAACTTTGATTAGAGAATCATAGAAATACTGAAACGCAACTATACATATAATAGCTTACCAATCTCAGTGATCACATTTTTTAAATTATGTTTTTCTCTTTGTATCACACTCAAAGGCTCTTTGTCCGACTCCGTGTCGTCTCGATCTTCATCCTTAAAAACCCTTTCATTGTCTATTGTGTTTTCCTTTTTCACTTCAAATTCTATTTTTATTTCAGGATCATCTTCAACCAGGCATTGCCCACTTTCAACAGTAACTAAGGAATTCTCGTGTTTAATTTCATTTTCATCCTCATATACATACGGCTTTTTATCGTCTATGGATACGAGTGGATCCAATGATTTTAAATAGTTATCACTTTTTAAAGACAGGGTCTTAAATGTGTAGAATGATATAATTTTTATGTAGCACGCATTGCACAAACTTGTAGTAATTTTGGAGTCCTGTGTAACCTACAATTTTAGGAAGACATCTAATACTTGTAACACAACTTTTCAACTCAATAACATAAAACTAAGATGGTGCTGCCATCTAGTTTCATAGATGGCAGCACCATCTCTCTAGCTATATCAGAATAGCTAACACGTAGTGTTTCACCTTAGAGCTGGTAAAACGGTGCCAAAAACCGTTAAAAATAAACAAGATTTAATAAACAATTTCGATGGGTTCCGCTGTGTACGGGTGGCCGAATTGGTTAAGGCGTCAGCCGCGATAGCTGGAGATGCGGGTTCGAGTCCCATCTCGAACGCTGGAGGTCCTCATCACTTTTTCTTAAGTATATGTCATCTATTTCAACTCTCAATAAGATATTTGGGTAATTCCGAATGTATGAAAGTGGCGGAAAATTAGCCATTAGGAAAATCACCTGTATTCCAATATAATAAGAGTCCATGAATTATCCACCACTTTTATACATACAATTATGGAATTACCCAACTACTCTTTATACAAACATTTACCTTGATATTAATCGTACAAAAGTGGGTAACTCACGTTTTATAAGTCGAATATTGTTCGACATGTTTCACTCCGTAACGAGGAGCATAATCATGAGCCATTCGCGTTGGCTAACCGACGCAGACTGACGCAGCCATGTCGAGCAATATTCCACTTATAAAACGTGAGTTACCCGCTTTTGTACAATTAATATGTTTCAATCTCACGATAGTTTTGTGTTTGAAATTTACCTTGATATTTAAACAAAACATCATTATCTCAAAGTAGCTTTTGTTTTCCTCATTTATACCCACTTCTAACTCCGAGATATCCTTCTCAGCTGGAGTTTCTAGGCAAGTTCGGCAAATATCCATTGTTATTCAATTCTGTACCACTTTCTGTGATTAACACTATTAACATTTCCAATATTCGAATCCAATTTAAAGTGAATTTAAAAGGAATTTAATCAATTAAATTTTTGTTTATGGCTTCATCAAGTCCTTGATGACTCCTCCAATGTTGAGGTTGGATAAAACACATTAGTAGGTACTCAATTAGACCCTTGATGTATACAGATGACAGTGTTCAGTAGAATCTCCAACTGTGAATCCAATCTACAACAAACAACACAATGTACAATAAACTACATCTACAATATACATAAGAAATATTATCTACATTGGGCATAAAAAACCCAAGATAAAGTTACATACAACACCAACACTTTAAGGTTCTTATTATTACTATAGTTCTATAACTAGATGTTAATATTATTTTTTCACAAAAAGTTACTCAAGATGTTACAATAAGGAGCATAGACTGGTGTTAGTAAATAGTTACTATTAATAGGGTGGCTTATGTTACGTGGAAGCATATCGTACAGTCACTATCAGATATATCGGAGCTGTGAAGGTGGTCACAAATATCGGAACAACAGCTCTATTGTCAAGGTGATAAAGTGCATGTTGCGATATTTGTGACCACCTCCACAGCTTTGATATATCTGATGGCGACTGTACAGTGGATATAAAACTTTTGAACAATCCAGCAACATGTGGTCTACAGATCCTTCATCAAATAGAACAGTCTTTAATTCTTAACTTGGCTAAGTGAACCCGCAAAGATATATGGCCTAATCTCAATCTTATTATTGTGGAGGTGTTTATTTTGGAAAAATCTTTATTTTTGAAGAACCATGGTTTTGGGGGAACATTTGGTTGTAACATCCCATAGTGCCTGCTGTTAGATTTTTGTGACAATTGCCATAAATTATTCCACTTTTGGGCTTATCATCTTCATCAGCTCGAATAGCTAATGACTGGATTGGTTGGCATATTGATTTCAGGATGACAGAGTTAAATGCGCAGATGGATCTTGCTCTGTTTTACTAATGAGGACTACAAATAATACTTTTTCCGAACTAGTGTATCTAAGTGGAGGATCGTATTCATTAAATCCTGGCGCGATGTAGGATGTTTGAGAAGAATCCCCCGGGGAATAAGGAGGTAAAATTTTTAGGTTTATGTTCAGTTTCATTCAGACGCCCGCGCTTAAGGACATTATTACTATCCACGATCATATCATTGGATTGATTTCCGTCAGTCATTTGTTTAGACTGAGACGGTGATCCCTTCCTTTTGTTAAAATTACTAACACTAGTCAAAGCCGTCCCCCTTCATCAGGGGGATCGGCGTCACTCATTTTATTAACTAATCTACTTACCTATTACACTAATTACTAATACTATTTTAACTAAAACAAAACAATTTGGAATATTCCGACGCGACGATAACACTATATTCACAATATTTCGGCACGAACACGTATGTTTACCAACACACGAGCAGATTGATTGAATATGATATGACATGACATCTGACACTAGCACTGCCACTTGACATTACAGCTGTTTTGAGTTTGACAACCCGATTCTGCCAGATGCACGCACATAGCACACATGGCACCATGCACGCAAATGGCACGCACACAGTGCTAGTAGTTGGAGCTTGAGCTTGGTTGGAGCAAAGTGCGATTTGTTGCATGCAAGTTTAATGTTTTTAAGCTAATGTGTAATATACATACTACTAATTATATGGCCTCGCAAACTACATTCGTCAGTAGCAGTGGAAGAAAAGCAGTATCATTGATAATTTTGCGATTGGAGTGATAAAACTAGCGTAAAAAAACAGCATCAACAAAGACTGTATTGTATCCAGATCAAACCCACAAACCTATTTGGCCATTTGGCTAAACCAGTTAAAAAAAAAATAGTTATGTCAAAAGCCGTGTTCCGATTCACGGTCACTACAGCTGAACAAAACACAAAAACTGTCAAAACAATGTGACGTTGACATGATCGTGAATACAATAGTTTGTTGTTTTTAGAATTTTATCTATTTTTAAGTTGAACACAATATTGAAAACTCCATCATAATGAACATATGTAGAACCTGTCTTAAAACTCCAGCTATTAAGAATATATCAGAGCTGGAATTGGGTATAGGCGAGAGTAACAAAAACCATTTCTACATTATGAAGTTTTGTTTAGATATCAAGGTAAACAATTAGTCCATTTACTTTTTTCAAGATTTGTAAAGGTGTTCTACATGTCTCACTTCAATTACAGCTTGCGGAAGACTCAAAAATTACATCGAAGCTATGTAATAGTTGCTACAGAAAAATCATATCATTCTACAAATTTAAGGCACTTTCATTGAAAAATGATTGCTATTTAAAATCGCTGACACCAGAAGAAACGCTAATAGACCATAAAGTATCCGTGTTTGTGGACGAAAACTGTGTTAAAAATGAGAATTCATTGGATTCCGATGAATATGGCACAATTGTAGATAACTGTCAGATTGAAATTAAACAGGAATTAGATGTGAAGGAAGAAGATACTTTAGCGTACGTGGAGTCAGACGAAGAGCTGCTTAGTGTGATACAGAGAATCAAATATGAAAACATTAAGGACGAGACCAAAGAAAATGGTAAAGTACAGATCCCTTTTTTGTGTTGTCCAAGAGTAGTTGAATACTAACATTCCAATGTCTGAGCTATACTGAACTTTGACAAAAAAATAAATAAATGATTACTTGTTCTAATATTTTTCCAAATATTATGATTATAGAGATACTTGGTAATTTTTTTTATATTGAACAATACATTGACTAAAAAGTAAATGGTATTAAAAGTAACAGAAATAAATATAGCATATAAACTGCAACTGAAGTCAAACTCTGTTCAGTCTTTTATAAAAAAAAAGTAAAACTAATTTAAACTAATACATTTAAAAATATCAGACATCACATGCTGTGACAATTTTGCTTAGTTATACTTATTGTTTTCTGCAAGCAAAATAGGTACTTTATATTATTCCAGTACTAAAGTTTTCTTATTTTTAGCACATTTTCATAAAAAACATACCCGTCCAAAGAAAATAAAGCTACAAAATTTAGGAAATGTAAAACAAGAGAGACAAGTGTGCGAGGAGTGTGGAAAATCAGTTCGGAACCTCAAGGAGCACTCGCTGCAGCATCTGCCCAAGAGTGAGAGGCAGCAGCTGCAGTGTAAATCCTGTCCGAAGCTGTTCTCCACGTGTAGTGCTCGGACCAGGCATTACAAGGTCAAGCATTTAGGCATCAAATATGAGTGTGATATTTGTCATAAAAGTGAGTAATACTATGAAATGAACTACTAACAAACTGTTGAGAATTGTGTTTATTACAGCAATTACATTATTTACAATTATTTTTAAATATTGTTACACACACATTTCAGCCAATCAATCATCCACTGCTGGACATAGGCCTCCCCCAAATATGACTTGTATCATCTTGAGGGGTAGTTGCCATAGTTGCCACGCTTCGCAGGCGAGTTGGTGACCGCAGTAGCTGTAGATTGGGTTGCGACAGACGCTGTTGCCTATCCGTCGGTTTTTTCCCTTTATCGCCTCTTACGACACCGGCGGGAGGAGATTGTTACAGCAAGTAGTTAATATCACAAATTGACTGAGCCCCACAGTAAGCTTAAGAAGGCCTGTGTTGTGAGTGCTCAGCCTAAGATATATATTATATAAAAATACTTAAATACATATATAAAACACCTATGACTCAGAAACAAATGTCTGTGCTCATCACACAAATGCCTTTATTGGAATTTGAACCCAGGACCAACAGCTTCATAGGCAGGGTTTCTACCCACTTGGCCATACCTCTCATCCAGTGTTTAAATATTTATGTCTATTATCGTATAGTACTTACCTGTAACACAAGCCTTTCCTAACTTCATGTAGGACACACGGAAACCTCAAAATATGTATAAAAGAAAAATAAATGCATACTAATATTATAAATGAGAAAGTGTGTCTGTTTGTTTGTCCGTCTTTCACGTCAAAACGGAGCGTCGAATTGACGTGATTTTTTAAGTGGAGGTAGTTGAAGGGATGGGGAGTGACATAGGATACTTTTCCAGCGGGAAAACATCTCATTCCCACGGGAAGATTTAATATGTTACATTTTCCTCTAACCATGCGGGCGAAGCCGCGGGCGTCACCTAGTGTTTTATAAATGAGAAACACGCCTCTTCTCACGTTTATTTAGTCGCTCGCGCGACATGACCATAGATGGCAGGCTTCCATGCTGGCGGACACAGCCCAGCCACCATCACGATTAAAATTCGGACGACGCCCGATTTCAATCGCTTCGAGTATTTTGCGTGGTACGTAACATTTCTCACGCACCAGCAGCTGCACTTTATCGAATCAAACGGACGCTCAGCACTCTTAGTGCTTGAAAATGGAGGCCTATGTTCTCCGAACATGTCATGCGAGTGACTAAATAAACGTGAGTAGAGCCGTGTTTATCATTTATAAAATACTGGCTGTGCACCGCGGCGTTACCCGCGGTTTATTAGGGAAAAAACGTAGCCTATGTGTTAATCCAGGGTGTCAGTCCGCTCCATTCCAAATTTTATTAAAATCGCTCCAGCCGTTTAGACGTGAAGAAGTAACAAACATACACACTCACATACTTTCGCCTTTATAATATTAGTGTAGATACTAGCTGTGCCCCGCGGTGTATTAGGGAAAAATGTAGCCTATGTGTTAATCCAGGGTGTCAGCTAACTCCATACCCAATTTTATTAAAATCGCTCCAGCCGTTTAGAACTTTAGACGTGAAGAAGTTACAAACATACACTCACAAACTTTCGCCTTTATAATATTAGTGTAGATACTAGCTGTGCCTCGCGGTTTATTAAGGAACATAGCCTATGTGTTAATCCAGGGTGTCAGCTAACTCCATACCAAATTTTATTCAAATCGCTCCAGCCGTTTAGACGTGAAGAAGTAACGAACACACACTCACAAACTTTCGCCTTTATAACATTAGTGTAGATTACAATGTCTTACAAAAGTTTAAATACAAAAAATAAATCCTTTTGTTTAGAGGTAGTCAGCCTATCAACGCACAAACTCCGCGTCCATAACCCGTCCGCCCTGCAGTTCGGCTGCGAGCTCTGTGGGCGGCGGTTCCCGTCGCGCCACTCGCTGGACGTGCACGCCACCACGCACACGGAGCACCGCGCGTTCGAGTGCCAACTCTGCGGGAAGAAGTTCCGCTCCAAATTGTATGTCAACATACATAAGTGAGTTTTAACTTAGTTGACTTGTGTCATATGTTTTAACTTGATTAAGATATGTGCATGGAGCCGTTGCCGAGGAGTACGGGGGAACTGGTACCTCTCATAGAGATATGGCTTACCCTCACCTAGCAGAAAATTGATCAGTTAGCATAATTCTTCATGTCGAAGGGTGTCAATAAACTTTCTGGAAGTAGCGAACAAATTATAATACCAATTTATTTATTATTTATAAGCAGCAAGGACTGCTAACGAAATCATAATTCTTAAATCGGAGTCTCAGATCATATTGAGAATCCACCGATATCGATGCGCTTCCCCAATATGATTTGAGAGTTCGATGCCGCTAAAAAAGTGTCAACACATTTACGGTAGATGTCGCTAGGCCCCTCCTAAGCACATGATGGATATGGTGGAGAAATTCGCAGCCTTTGGGCAAGCCTCTGTAGCTCAGTTAGTAGAGCGATGGGCATATATGCCAGAGTCGCGAGTTCGAGTCTCACCCGGGGCAGTTGATTATTAAATTTTTCCTTTATTTCTAAGAATTAAAGATTTAAATACCCTCGGGGGCCGTTTTCGCAACTGCAGCTCTCAACTAGTCGCGACGTAAAAAGTTTAATTCTTTTTACGTAACTAGTTGCGATCGAACAACTTAGATTCTTTTGAGTAAACCCATGCAAGCATAAAACAATAGGTAGGTTAGGTTCGTTAGGTAGCGAAGTACGCAGGGCAAAAGGAGCAGATATATGTGCCCCTCAAAGTGGGCCTCCGTCGTAAGTGTTGAATAATGCGAAATAGGATCGCAACTGGTTTTGTGCAAAGAAACAAAAAACTTCAATCGCAACAGGTTACGACTCGCACTTGCGATAACGGTCGGAGGTGAAATGTAGGTATATGAAAATGAAAAAATATATAAATATAATAATCTTGTTACTTGTAATCTTGTTAATTGTTAATTATTCTATACAAAAAAATCTCGTTTCCGTAAATAAGGCAAACCCCAGTCGCGTGCTCAAAATATTTATTATAATTGTTTGTTTCAGGCGACAGGTCCACGACAAAGAGAAGTCACATTTGTGCCAATTCTGTTCGAAGACGTTCTTCAAGAAGTACCATCTGCAGGTGCATTTAAGGTACGTGAAGTTGGTATTTGTTGAATAAGTTTAACTTTATTTTAAAGTAACTAGTAGCCATAAGTAACAAACCAAATTAACCGGCATAGCTTGCAAGAATGCACTGTTGAAGTGGCAATGGGCAGGCCACGTAGCTCGGGGATTCGATGGCTGTTGGGGCAGAAAAGTCTGGAAAAATGGCGACCACCTATAGCCTCCTAAGGCCCACCATACAAGTAAAATGCTACTCGAATACGTAATGTGACGTGACGTGACGGTCTATAGGGGAGGCCTATGCCAGCAGTGGACATCTGTGACTAATAGATATTAGATATTGTAGATATAATTAATTAATTCACTCAAGTTTTAATTTTACAGTTCTCAATCGTGTAAGCACCTAAGTTGTAGCTCAAACATTGACAACAAACAAATTTATTAAGCCCTATCCTAGCGCCATATAGTCCTGATTAAGTTAAAATTTATATCGTAAATCTGTCCATACAATTACGATTATGTTTCCCTTTTTTATCATTGTTTTAGAATATTTTACGATAGGACATCACCATACAAACAGTTACGTGGCATAGAGTGGAATAGAGAGAGTTTGATTTGTGTTTTTTTTAACACGCTCTATCATATATTTTCTTAATCACTCCATATAATAACTGCTTGTGAAAGCATAATGAACCTTATGCGCTAATGCTTAAGGTCGACCCTGCAGGTCGCATACCAAGGAGCGGCCGTATGAGTGCGGCGCGTGCGGCAAGTTCTTCTCGTCCAGCAGCACGCTGAAGGACCACCGCCTCATCCACGGCGACGTGAAGCGGCACCGCTGCCCGCTGTGTGACATGAGCTTCATGAAGCCCGGGTGACTATACACTCAACACTGAACCCTATGCCCCAGACTTAAGGTCCACGTTCGCAGCCCGCACGGGTGCTGGTGGCTCTCGTCAGCAGCACGCTGGAGGACCACCGCCTCATCCACGGCGACGTGAAGCGGCACCGCTGCCCGCTGTGCGACATGAGCTTCATGAAGCCCGGGTGACTATACACTCAACACTGAACCCTATGCCCGAGACTTAAGGTCCACGCTCGCAGCCCGCACGGGTGCTGGTCGCTCTCGTCAGCAGCACGCTGAAGGACCACCGCCTCATCCACGGCGACGTGAAGCGGCACCGCTGCCCGCTGTGCGACATGAGCTTCATGAAGCCCGGGTGACTATACACTCAACACTGAACCCTATGCCCGAGACTTAAGGTCCACGTTCGCAGCCCGCACGGGTGCTGGTCGCTCTCGTCAGCAGCACGCTGAAGGACCACCGCCTCATCCACGGCGACGTGAAGAGGCACCGCTGTCCGCTGTGCGACATGAGCTTCATGAAGCCCGGGTGACTATACACTCAACACTGAACCCTATGCCCCAGACTTAAGGTCCACGCTCGCAGCCCGCACGGTGCTGGTAGCTCTCGTCAGCAGCACGCTGGAGGACCACCGCCTCATCCACGGCGACGTGAAGCGGCACCGCTGCCCGCTGTGCGACATGAGCTTCATGAAGCCCGGGTGACTATACACTCAACACTGAACCCTATGCCCCAGACTTAAGGTCCACGTTCGCAGCCCGCACGGGTGCTGGTGGCTCTCGTCAGCAGCACGCTGGAGGACCACCGCCTCATCCACGGCGACGTGAAGCGGCACCGCTGCCCGCTGTGCGACATGAGCTTCATGAAGCCCGGGTGACTATACACTCAACACTGAACCCTATGCCCCAGACTTAAGGTCCACGCTCGCAGCCCGCACGGTGCTGGTGGCTCTCGTCAGCAGCACGCTGAAGGACCATCGCCTCATCCACGGCGAGGTGAAGCGGCACCGCTGTCCGCTGTGCTGTGCGACATGAGCTTCATGAAGCCCGGGTGACTATACACTCAACACTGAACCCTATGCCCCAGACTTAAGGTCCACGCTCGCAGCCCGCACGGTGCTGGTGGATCTCGTCAGCTCGCTGGACTTTACTTGTTGAGGCACTTACGGTTCAAGCAGAAAACCACATCCAAATAGCACTAGACCTATGTTTCTGTCGGTGAGCAAGGTCGCCAGAGAGCCTTAAAGGGTACTTTAAGGCTGCTGTGAACGCTTACCACCAGGCCCATGCTTGTTTACCACTGTCCTAGTTATAAAATAGCTATTCTTTTATTTAATTCTTAGTCTATGCAATACCCAATGTAAAGTGAATGTAAATCTCTGTACTGCAGGTACCTGAAGGTCCACATGGTGAGCCACACGAAGGAGAAGCGCTACCCGTGCGGGTACTGCGGCGTGCGCTTCGGCCGCTCCGACCACCGCCGGCGGCACGAGTTCACCGCGCACCAGAAACACCTGCGGGCCGACTGACGACGCTATGTTAATGGTTAAGGCTCAAAATTGAAGATGTGTTGTAATACGACAGCACGAGTAAATTTGTATAGAGTTCTGTCACGTGCGGTAACGGCTAAGCAAAGAAATAGGCGAACATTCAACGGAAATATAGGGAAAATCCTAGAAGGTATGTCTGGTGCAGACATCTGCGTACGCAAGTAAAGGACAAAGATAGTCTCGCTTTTGCAGCCCAAAATGTAACAGTTCACTATAGTTTTGCTTTACAGGACACTCTTTATAACAAAAATATATGCTTGTATTTAAACTTACATGAGACATGTTTAATAATTAACGATTAACACGGTACTACTCACGTTTATTTAGTCACTCGCGCGACATGTTTCGGAGAACATAGGCCTCCATTTTCAAGCACTAAGAGTGCTGAGTGTTGAGTGCACTCTTAGTGCTTGAAAATGGAGGCCTATGTTAAACGTGAGTAGTACCGTGTTAATCGTTAATTATTAAAATATATGCTTGTTCTGTATTAATTACCGGAACATCGGTTGAAAACACAAGAAAACTCCAATTGTATTTGTATATATGGTATCCCTCCAATTTTTAGTTCTGAAGTGTTCAGTTTGAAGGGGAACAAAAATATGTGAGACTATGACAAGGACGGACGAAGCGCCGTATCTGCCATACGTATCAATTGTGGTATTATTAGCACGCCTCGTCTAGTTAAATAGAAAAATTATACCAACTAAAAACTATAGAACGATGGCAAATTTCCAATTTTTTCACCATATTCCATGGAATCGTCTACCATAAAAGTACAGTCAAACACTTCGCTACTGCACTAAATATACGGGACAACCTGTGGAGCACTGCTGTGTATACTGCTCTATGTCATCATATCCGCGAAAGGACACCCACTGCTGGACATAGGCCTCCCCCGAAGCGACCAATAACCGGTTTTGGGCCACCCGCAACCAGTAGATTCCCGCGATCTTTACCACGGCGAGTGGCGACTTCGTATCGGAAGATCTTTACGCCCCTCGCGCCATCGACGGCCATCGACCCAGAGACCGGAAAACCCGTTCATTTGATTAATCATATCCATAGGGTAGCCCTATAGAAGTCTTACCGTAACGATGTGGTTAGACTATAATAGGGTTACCCTATCGATATGGAAACCATTATGGATAGGCTTACCCGGGTTTCACATGGTTACCGAGTCGGATGGGGTAAAAATAGCTTTAATGTTTAGCGCTTACCATTTCATAGGGTTACCCTATGGGCGTCTCTTTTCCACGTAGGCATATAGTTCTAGAGTTTAAAATCGCTTAAACGCATTTGAAAAACACTTGATAGGGTAACCTTATTGAGGGTTTTTTTTTTTTAATTTGGTAATCGCTTACTCAAACCAAGTCTATTAAATTGGTTAGCCTATCATCCGTGTAAGTCAATGATACGCTTACCAAACTGATAGGGTATTTAAAAACAACCCTATCAAAAACCCAGGGTAATACCCCTTATTTGGTAACCGGTTCCGGTCCCAGCATCCACCATGCGTGCAATTTGTGTTGCGTGTGATTTGTGTGTTTTCTAGATTATACGCAATTTACCTTCTACAGTCAGCATCATACGAGTACAGTTAGTAGTGGCTACTTTGGTTAGTACTATTTGATGCTGGTTGTACACTTGCACCTAGGATTAGATAAGTAAGTAGAATAAACTGGCGGTCGTGTGTACTTAACATTCTTTTCCAGGAATAGTACGATCCTACTATTCCTGGAAAAGTCCACAGGAGTGTCAATTTAATTACAACCTAAGCATTCGACTTTAAGGTTCATATTAGATTTGATTATCTCAAGAATTAACTCAATTTAAAAAAAAAATACCCTATACCCTATTATTACACATAAACGGGACTTAACCGCGTATATTAACTTTAAAAATTACCTTTACTTGTGAAAAAATCGTAAAAGTTTAAATCTATTTTTTTAAGTACTATACGTAACTATTTAGAATATATTTGGGATTTCTAGGAAAACCAACCGGATCGGTGGGCCCTGGAAAAGCGTTAATAATAGGTATGAGTATAATATTTATATTTTTAAAATTTTATTTTATGTAACAAATTATGTTGTAGGTTTTTAAAGCTAAGCTGTTAAGTATTTCGTTGTAAAATGTATATTTTGTTAACAAGTGATATTTAAATTGTATGCGATCAAGTTAAGCTCTTTTATAAATTGTCTATCTATATTTGTTAAATTATGTTTTATTTTGAATTTCATCTACGTACCTTTCTTGTAGCATCACAGCCGTAATAACTATAATTCTCTTTTTTTTACTTGCAAAAGAATTCCATTGAGTGTCATAACCTCGTAACGCCCACCATACTAAAATATTTGATAGTTAAAACCAACCTTACTATGCAGTGAATTGGGTTGAATTTTCTTTTGTACGAAAACTAATGATACAATAGAAATTCTACCCTATTTCCTTTTGTAAAAGATTTCAACTCCATTTAAAGGGAGTGTACATTGTAATGCACACTGGGCCTTACGAGGTTAAGTTCACGCAATAAGTTCACACTGGTTTTGAAAGTGTTTTCATATTTTCAAAATTTTGATTTAACTATTTAACAAAAATATGTGTCACATTACAAAAAACAAGTCACATTAACTTTTTCGGCGCCATGTCAAACGCAAAAGCTAATGCTCAGACCTCAGACGCCACGTCATCGAAATATAAAACTGAAGTTGAACCTTATGCGTGTGCACGTAGGTCGTAGGTTTTTTTATACAAGACTGACCAGCGTTTGACCTCAGTCGCACCTAATGGTAAGTGTCGACGAGGTCGATGGTGTAGCACGCTGGTTCAGTAACAGTCTATTCATTCTTACCGTGAATATACCCAATGACATCTTTCCGGGAATACAGACTTACTGCCTTACCTTCCTTACTGCTATACAAATAAAGGTCTCTATCGATATAACTGTTTTAATAGCGCCTAATTAACGATGGCTGTACTACAAACGAAATTATTTTTTATGTACACTCGACGCCCTTATCACAGAGGACTAAGGTGCAAAATTGTAAACGTATATTTGGCATCGACTTGGTCGTTTGCGGCCAGTTAGCTCAATGTTATTTTTTATCCACCTGTAACGGACTGTTGGGGTAAAATAAAAACAATAATAAATTAAATCTTAGCATTTATTTGCGTAAGAACATTGGATACAAATCGCCGTATCAAATATTTAAAAATGCCATGCTAGCAGAAGATTGTACAGTAAAAGCTGTTCGGCTATCACGTAATGTTTCCTTAGAGAACACGAACCCATTACGAGAATAAGAATATATTTTAGAAAGCTCAACCTAATCACAAGTTGTGATGTTGTCTCGCTCGCGCGCGCCACAGCTGCCTCGCTCGCCGCTCCTCGCACAGCCACAGTATTGCCACTTCATAAGTTACAATGTACACACAAAATGAATAAAACATTTATTATCTGTTGACCAAAGTTTCACTATTGCGACTTTCAAAACTAACGGCCGTATTTTTAAACTAAGCTTTATTTGTCTTCTTTTTTCAAACGCAAGTATCAAAATGAATTTAGTAGCAGGTTAGTCGCTACAAAGTAGCTTATGTAAGTGGACGCACGCACTGCAGCCGCGCGGCCGTCGCCACGACACCGAACCGACTCGTAAGGTACAAAGTGTTAAATCGCAAAACAGTAAATATAAAATTAAAAAATCTACAAAAAAAGTTAAAAAAATATTGCATAAAACTTTCCATTCATTATAATTTAATAAAATTATTATTTACTGAATATACAATCGAATCCGAAGTAAACGCTATTTAAAAGCCTAAATTTAAAATTGACAATAAAAACGTGGTTTTGCTCTGATTTGACATGGGAACTTAACAGCTAACTATAATAACGTACTCTAGTCATTACCTACTTGTCAAAAACTATTACTATTAACCTAAATACAATTCTCATTATAAAAAAGAAATAAATAGGCACATCGCATTCACTCTGAATGTCTGAAGTTAAACTTAACTACATTGGTACAATTCACATGTCCTTAACTATATAGACAATCCACAATCTCATTGCAGGTTGTACAACGTACGTTGCTATGGCTCGGCTTTGTACTCAAATAATCGTCCAACCGGTCTCTTAGAATAAGCAACTAGATAAACACACGTAAGGGAACTTTCGTTTTTGACGCAAAAGTGAATGATAATTAGCTATTGTCAAGTATAACACCATTATCAACACCAAATTATTATTTAAGGGAGTTTACAGAAAAAAAAATGTCCTAAATTAACTTGACTTTTAGAAAGTTAAATAATGTCAGTTTTGTTAAATTGGGACGACAATGAAGCATGAAATCTGCATGGAAATGACTTTATTTGCATTGTAATATGGCTTATAAAATACACACCAAATCTAAGTATTTATGGTACTTTAATGCTTAATTATAATTATCGTCATAAAACTAACTTTCTATAAATCGTTAATTGGATGATTTTTTTCTGAAAACCTCCTTACATTACATTTAAATAGAAATTAATAGTCAAACTTACGTGGATTTACCTACCTGTCTGAAGTTTCACACAACGTTAAGTACAAGTCAGGGTGTATTTTGGAATAAAAGCAAACGCCGATCTAACTAAGAATACACCGAAAGCTTAACAAGAAACACAGGCGGTTAAACTATACATTCCGTTAAACAATATTACCGATAATATACAAAACAATATACACAACTATTTGAAACTTTGAATAAAAACAAAATGCGGAAATACTTAATAATAATCTTATATATCGGTAGGAAATTTTTCGGAAAAAGGAAATACAATGGCAGTAAGAGTAGCAATTAGTTCTTTGTATCGAAAAATAGAAAAGTTAAAACACAATTGAAATAAAACATTTTTTAAAGTCAATAATTATTGTTAAAAACAAATTCTCTCGCTAAAAGTGTCTATACACGTGCGGTTAAAAGTAAAAAAATGTAATAAATAGAAGTTTGAAAACAATATCTCTTTACTGGAACTGACCACTGACAACTTAAAGGGTAGCTAGCACCACGCACATTCAACAAAATGTTTATCCTCCTATATGGCGGCTCAGCTGTCGTTCCATTTCATACAAGATAATTTCTACTATTAAAATGACGTAAACAGATTTGGTGCAACCGGCCCCAAGCCTGCTTTATATAAATATTACGGGACACGCTCGAGCCCCACGGTAAGCTCAATATGGCATGTGTTGTGGGTCAGCCGACGATACATATAACATACAAATACTTAAATACATATAGAAAACACCCATGACTAAGGAACATGTGATCACACAAATAAATGCCCTTACTGGGATTTGAATCCAAAATAAACATAAACAAACTTTGTAGCGATAAATTGTCAGCGATCAAGAGCAAAGAGTGACAACGCAACATTATAATGCTCGAACCATTTGAAGATGGTAAATATTATTTAAAATACTTTATAATAAATAATTATGTTTATAATATAACCCGACGATCACCTAGCAATCACATATGCCTATTTGCCGTCTGATCAAGCGTAAAATCAATCTGTAACCTTTATTACAATGCAATAAGATGTACATTTGCGCAAGTTTTGAAGTTTTAAAAGTCTGGTTATATTATATACGTTTTAATTGCAACAACGGGTTCTGTTCCTGCGCTTACATCACTCGCGTTTAGATTAAAATATTGATAAATTAATATAATTCTCTCGCGTACTTAATGCGTTACAATACATCGATGAATACTAGCCGTCTGTCGAGCGAACATCGATCCGGCTGGCTCTAACATTCTCACTGACTGTTCTACAGTAAAGCCAGGTTCACATTGTTGTATCAGACAGTTACATATATTTGCACGCGCGTCAGATAAATGTAAACGCAGTCATATTAAATATATGAAACTAATCACTGTTCTGTTACGCCAAGACACATCAGAGTTGTGAATCTTTAGCGTACTAAAGTCAACAACTAGCCAGCTGTCGACGAACGCGTAAACTCGAGCGCTAGTGATGCGTAATTTTCAATTGTTATCGATGCTGGTTTCTCGTGGGTGTCGGCTAGTTGGTGTCGGCGCCGGCGGGGGCGACGGGCACGGCGAGCGCCTCGCGCTGGCGGTCGAACATCTCCAGGATGAGCTTGGGGTCAGTCCCGGCCGGGACCGTGACCGTGCCCGTCTGTGGACGGGGCTCATGAGTACCAGCGAACGTTTTTTTCGGCTACGCGTCGCGGCCGCGATGTGCCCGGCTCTGGACGATTTAAACGTTTACAGAATATCGTTTGACAGGACACGGAAATGGTATTGATGGTATGGAATCGTCGATCAGAACGGACACATTGCGGACGCCACAACATAGCTATACATGTTATTGTTAGTAGACATAAGTTGTTAATATACAGTTAAGCTTCTACTAAAGTTGGATAAACAAAACTAAAGGATGCTTTTAAGCTTTAGATAACATAATATATCACTATTAGTCATTTTTTTAACAAATTGTAGCATTCTAAAATATATATTTTTTTTATTTAAGCAAATACTCTAATATTTAAGTCGAAAGAAAAATAGAAAAATTTGACTCGCAGCGGGACTCGAACCCACAACCACTGGATCCAGTGGTTGTGGGTTCGAGTCCCGCTGCGAGTCAAATTTTTCTATTTTTCTTTCGACTTAAATATCTTTGATATGCTAGCAGACGTTTCTGCTTAATATAAAAGTAAATACTCTAATGTTTAAAAAAATTAATCAACCAAAGATTACAAATTTAATCAACTCAAATTCAACCAAATAAAATATTGTAAATGGCTTTATACTTCAATTGGATATCATGCAAGGTAAATTAGGCTTTAAATGTAATAAAATAAGGTAAATATCAAAGCAAAGTGTGGGATACCTCGATGCGGGTGATGACTCCTTCCTCGCGATTGTGTTCTAGGACTACAAACAAAAACACAAAGCGCCCGTCAAACATACAAACAAACATTAAACATAAATAAAATATGGTCGGTGTATGAAGAAAGCTATATTGGTCACGCTTAAAGTATTGAAACTGGTATGTAGAATTGTAGATACTGAACTCTTCGAAAAGTCAAATTATAAATATCATATGTATTTTTCACTGCTTAATAGCTTTGTCCAATTTTTATATTAAATCCACTTTACTATACTAATATTATAAATGTGAAAGTAACTCTCTGTCTGTCTGTTACCTTTTCACGCTTAAACAGCTGAACCAATTGAGATGAAATTTAATATGGAGAGTCTGAGCTACGAGAAAGGACATAGGATAATTTTTATCCCGCAACCATACTTTAAAGACGAGCATGGCTGGCCGACGAAGTCCTGAGGAAAAGTAGTATTAGTATTATATGTAATATTTAATCAGATATGGGATGTAAAACAATGGATAGAAGAATATCTTGGACAGATGGAATACCAACTTACTGAACTAATGGGTACTTATGGGTAATTATTTCCGTAACCAATATAACTTTGAATTCTGAACACAAAATTAATGCATTTAAACATCTTTATAAGTAATTATCATATAAAATAAACAGTAAATAGTGGAAGGTAGAATAAATATCTAGTTAGGAAGAACTGCTAGGGTTATGTAAAAACATTTCAATATGAAGCCATTGCGAGGCAAGAATGCTCATGCGAATTTGGATTGGCTCTAAAATAAAATAAATAAAAGTCGTTTGCCAGAGCATATATAAATATTTGCTTAACTGCTTGGTGGACACTACGTCTATAGACGTCGCGTATGTTTTTGTTTCCTATGGCCTACAGATGACGTCACTTACTGTCCACCAACGTGTTAAATTGTGACTATGAAAGTTTAATTTCCTATATTTTGAAGGCTGGACAATTTAGATCGGTCAGTATAGGTAAATCTGAAACATAGATAAACTATGATTTGTTCTTAGAAATGTCCAAACGGAAAATATTCGCGTTGGCGATGCCTTGGCGGACTCTTTCGATTTGAAATAATTTTATTATTTAGCCTTTTAATGTTACCCTGGTAACAACTGATAAATGAACTCATGGAACGAGAGACGCGTTTTTATATGAACTAAGGAATTAAATTTACTTTTATTGTCTTACCGATATAATAGTGGGTGGGTATGTCTTCAAGTTTAATGTTTGCCTATACTAACCAATCTAAACGGCCCATCCTTTATAAGCACATCTGTTAATATTCCATCACTTAACACTTTGGCGGACACTACGCCTACAGGCGTAGCGTATGTTTTTCTTTCACATGACATCTTTAACTGTCCATGAACTCATGAAATAAAACAACTAAAACGGATTAAATCGCGTATACTAATTTAAACTTCAACCCGACGTTTGAACCCTTTAGCAGCGTTCGTGGTCATCGGGTGGACTCAAACTTAACGCTAAAGGGTTCCGAAACGTCGGGATGAAGTTTAAATTAGTATACGCCATATAAACCGTTTTAGTTGTTTTATTTCATGAGTAAATCGCGGCAACCGAAGACAATATTATGTCCATGAACTGTTGTTTCATTGAAAATTTTGATGTTCTTTTGTTTTTCAATATGTCCTCAACAGCGTTCTAAATTCAAACACTCACGTATCGTAACGTCATATGCGCCTCATTAGTCACAACCAATTGTCTTCCCTACGTAGCTAGCGCAAAGGGTTATTGTGGCGTGTACTCACTGTTCTCAGAGACGCTGGTGGTGGTGGTGGTGGCGGTGCCGTTGTCCGTGTTCTCGTTGACCGCCGTCCGCGTCGTGGTCTTCACTACCATGGAGCTGGTGTTTACTTGCGAGTTCTGCGGGAGACATTTAATGTTTTACCCGCGTGTTCACAAACGTCTTAAACCTGTTGTCCTTATCTATTAAGTTTGTTTGCGAGATAGAGACAACACGTAATTTAACTAATGTAGGTTTGAGAGGCGTATAGTATAAGCAGTTTAAAGGTTCTATTCTATTTTAGTTAATAGTGCTGGTTGGCATGGCTGATAGAAATTGGCGTTGCTTCTGCTTGTGAGAATATGCGAATAAAATATATTGCAGTAAGTATCGGTATTTCATTCGAATATGGTGACAGTGATCTCCGAAATGACTCCATTAGGCATGTTACTAAAGGCTGTTTCGGACTAGTGTTTATTACGTATTCAAGTTATCAAATTTAGTTTGCGATAGACACATTAGATTTTAGCAATAGTACGACTGTTCCTAGCTGATGGGACACAAGTGGAGACGGGGGGAGCACCTGCAGGTTGATGTTGAGCTCGGGCTCGGGCGGCGCGCTGTGGTCGCGCACGGAGTCCACGGTGATGTCGGCCGACGCCGCCGTCACGTCGTGCGGCGCCTCCGCCGCTTCCTCCTGCGGACGGAGAAACATTGATGAAAATTTGGTTTACACGTGTTATGGGAAATTTTTAGAAAAAAAACAGTAATAGCGTGACTCGTAGAAAAGTTATTAGAGATACAATAATTTCGTTTATTAATACAACGTCGGTGGCAAACAAGCATACGGCCAGACTGATGGCAAGTAGTTACCGTGGACGCCTGCAAGTCCAGAGGATTCACATTCGTGTTGCCTACCCTAAAAATTGTTGGAGCCTTACTCACCATCAGGAACACTACACTACATACCTGAAAGGTAGCAGTGCTATTATGGCTGTGGACTTCTGTAAGGAAGAGGTACTTCCCCAGTTGGGCTCCAGACTCAAGCGTGATGGACTGATGGTACTTCGCTGTGCCCTACCTCTCACTGTTGGACGTAGTAGTAGTTTAACCTTCAAATACCGAGGTATACGTCTCACAGACGTGATTTTATTGTCAACTTTATGTAGGAGACTTAAGGTTGCGATTATTGCACGCAAAATCAGATCGGTAGTTAAAGGTTAAGGACACCCCGGTATGTCTATGTATCCGCCTATCCGGGTCTGAGAGTTAATTTACCTTCTTCGGTAAATTAAGTCTCACATGAAAACGCAACGATAAAAAAGTACACGTGTGAAAATATCCATAGACAACCGACCTTGTGTTCTCCGTTAGTCAATGGGGCCTCCTCGGGCGGCCCGCGCAGCTCCGCGGCCCAGGGCGCCAACGCCACGTGGCATTGCGCTATCGTCACCTGAGACAAAAGTTCTATGTCATTTTGAGTCATACCATGTACAATTGTGCAGTCGACAAATTTGATTTATAGGCCACTTCGTACCTTATCACAGTGAAAATCATCTATATGAAAAACGCATAAGATCTCTTATTAACGTCACTTGGACAGGGTTCGAAGTGGCCTAGAAATCAAATTGGTTGACTTGAATTGGTCAGTACGTGTATCCAATACTTTATGCCGTGGTAAATGCATACATATATTTGTTACATTCAATGTACACATATTTTCAAACGTGACAACACTACGTTATACATTTACACATTAAACCCTGCTAGTTATATGGTCGGGATGTTATCATTTATCACTATATCTGTCACGCTCCTACGCGATAGCGCGATAGGCGATAAAATAGCAACCGTGCTATCCGTTCTGAATTCTGGACTAGTTGACTAGTCGAGTAGACTATCGTGCAAGTAGCCTAAACAATCCTAAGTGTAACATATAAAAGCGATTTTGAGGCCTACATGGGGAATAAAAAAAAACTTTTGAATGTTAAGGAGCTCCTAAAAACATGATTAACTTTTAAACTATTAAAACTAATGTTTTTTTTTTTTTTTTATAAATACCGAAGATTCACTCGCAACTGCGAACTTCGTACTTTTCAACCCTACGTCGAACAATGTGCACTTAACCTCACTCATTTTCTAGAAAAGATTTTAAGAATACGTTCTAGTGGAAACTTGTACCGGAATGCGGATGCTGTGTGCCCTCACTCACTGAGAGTTACGCAACGAAGGATCGACGCGCGCACCTTTATGTGTAAGTCAATATCGAGTCTGTTTACAAACAAGACCTCGCTGAATCCACCAGTGTAATCTCAAAATATTCAGTACAGCTATTGTATATTTAAATATTTTTATGTAATAAATTTAATGTATGATAATGCGTCTACCTAACGGAAAGAGAACGTGTCATATCAGTGACCTAATGAATGATAGTTCGTCTACCTGCTGGAAAGAAAACGCGTCACATCAGTGACATATGTCATAAATGATAGTGCGTCAACCTGACGGAAAGGCAACGCGTGACATCAATAACATAATGAATGGTAAGACTGTTACGGGAGTTTTCAGATAAAAGGGTACTCAATTAGCGTGTCTTGTAGAAAAGTTAAATTATGTCAGTTTTGTGACGATAATTAAGCATTAAATCTTTGTGATCAGTTCCATATTTTTTTTTTTGTCTTTTTTTGCATTGTAATATAGCTTCCATATTACTTCTTTGTCTTTTTGCTTTGTAATATTGCTTATGGTTTATTAAAATCACCAATTCTAAGTAAATATAGAAATTTAACGCTTAATCTTATCATCAAAAAACTGTCATATTTTACCTTTTCTATAAGTCACTCTAATTGTGTACTCTTTTTTTTAAACTAGCATAACACCCCTGGCTTTCCTTTTATTCTGAAATCCGTAAACAACTATGTAGACAACAAATATGTTACCTTGGTAGCGGAGACTGTGATCCGCTGCAGCTCGGACGATGAGTGCAGGTAGAGAGCTTCACCGCGCTTCGAGAAGCACAGGGTCGAAATACCGCTGTGGAACAAATAACTTGCTCAGTACGGTCAGGGACTTTAATTGTTGAGCCATTTAGGGTTTACATTGGGCACTTCTTTGAATTAATAATTAAAAATAAAATGGGAAGGATGCTGGATGCGGCAAGCTGAAGACACGGCTATGGTGATTTTAGGGAGGGCTAAGTCCAGAAGTAGACTATTATTGCCTGATGATTGTATATATACTTCTTTGTCATCATCAGAAGTAGGATCGCAGGCTTTGGGGGAGATTGAGAAACTCTTACACTTAACATCATCTCCGAAAGCCTGCATAGCCCCATTTTCCGCTACTGGCCATCTGCTCATCAAAATGGGAACAGCAAGTAGATAAATTGTGATTAGTATTGTTTTATTTTATTTCTCTGTTAACGACTTCTGTGTCAATTTGTAAACTGTAATTTGTGATATGGACTATTGTCTGCAATAAAGCTATTTTATTTTATTTATTTATTTTTATTTATATAAGCGGTAATATCCTGATGGATGTTTTGAGCTTTTGCTACGACTTAGCGTAAGGTCTGAGGTCTGAGTGGCCACTCGGCTCGCGCCCGCGCTTAAAGGTACAAGTTAAAATAAAAATGCTCAAAAATGCAAAACATCGCGGCAAGAATATTGTTAAAGTTTTGAAAAGTTGCCAAAACCGCTATGTCACAGAATGTCATACCTATACATACAATAATTTCGGGCCGGGCCGGACGCTCGGGTCGGGCGTGCGGCCATGTTAATAAAATGTAAACGAACCAGGGTGGGCGTACGTTACTCAAAATATGATGAATATTGGGTGGGGAATGGTCACGCCAATTGTGACAGTTCGTTTAAGGCATTGGAAATAGCGTGACGCGGAGGGGTTTATACGTCCAAGTGAGTGCACTGACTTGATGTCCTCCTTGCGCACGGCGGCGGCGTTGAGCTGGCGGCGCAGCTCGGGGCTGAGCACGAGGCAGTCGCCCAGGTTGGTGAGGCACAGCAGGCACCACTCGCGGTGCTCGCCGCTCGAGAACCACGCGAACGCCGTGCGCCGGACCTGCCAAATTAATACTAACCTTGAATAAAACTCTTCATATTCAGTAAAAGTACAAACTTTTCTTTCTGAGCTCTACTTGGAGTTGTTAGTATTTATATTATTGGTAAAATAATACTCTTTCTAATAAAAAGAATTTTCAAAATCGGAATACCCTGTAAAAAAATATGCGTCATACATAAAACAATATACGCGTCGAATTGAGAATCCTCCCGAATATTTCGTCTGTTAAAAAGTGTGTCGTTTAAAACGTTACATTACATCTTATCAGCATGATTTTTATTCCTACGCGTGACGGGGAAATACAAAATGTGTAGGTAGAATTTTACAAGGATGTAGGTAGAGACAGCCAAGAAAAGTGTAGTTCTGCATTGTCGCCACAATGAGAGTTTCCAGGGCGTGTTCAGTAGTATGTAGTGAGCGGCACTGACCCTGGCGCCCTCGTGCGCCGTGAGCTTGTACTTGTGGTGCGGGCGCAGCGCGGGCAGCGTGAACACCTTGAACTGCTCCTCCGACGTGATGACCACGCGGTGCGCGCCCGGCTCCGGCAGCGGCGCCGCGCCGCGCTCCACCTGCGCAAGTACGAGCTATGCTATTACACTTGTCTGGAAAATATCGCGTCACATTAGTGACAATGCGTGCACCTGCCGGAAAAAGAACGCGTCACATCAGTGACATAATAAATCATAGTGCTTCTACCTGCCGGAAAGAGAACGCGTTACATCAGTGACATAATAAATCATAGTGCTTCTACCTGCCGGAAAGAGAACGCGTCACATCAGTGACATAATAAATCATAGTGCTTCTACCTGCCGGAAAGAGAACGCGTCATATCAGAGACATAACGTATGATAATGCATCTACCTGCTGGAAAGAAAAGCGTCACATCAGTGACATAAGAAATGATAGTTTGTCTACCTGCCGGAAAGAGAACGCGTCACATTAGTGATATATGTAATAAATGATAGAGCGTCTACCTGCCGGAAAGAGAACGCGTCACATCAGTGACATAATAAATCATTCTACCTGCCGGAAAGAGAACGCGTCACATCGGTGACATAATGTATGATCATGCATCTACCTGCCGGAAAGAGAACGCGTCACATCAGTGACATAATCTATAATAATGCTTCTAACTGCCGGAAAGAGAACGCGTCACATCAGTGATGTAATAAATGATAATGCGTCTACCTGCCTAAAAGAAAACGCGTCACATCAGTGACATATGTAACAAATCATAGCCCACAAAAATTTAAATATAATTAAAGTTGCCATGGTACCGTAACCATGGCCACGAGCGATATGTAGGTATGTGTATCGATAGTAAGTTAATTTTGCATAATCAGTATCAAATGGCAACCAAAGTGGCCAAATATATCAATACAGATCTTTATTTATACAAAAGTAAGGATGTATTACGATATATTTTACCATACCGACTGCAAATAACTGTACAGTATGCACGAGAGGCAAAGAATTAAACCCAGTAAAATTGTAAGTAAGAAATAATGACACTGCGCTTTGCCTCGCGCATATATACATACAGTATGACGCGACTGTACCTCCAAAGGATCAGGCAAAGGCACAGAGGCTCCGTCCAGAACAGTGATGCCTATGACGGGCGCGCGGTGTTTCAGTTGGATCTCCTTCGCCAGCGTGCAGGTCACCTGGGAAACACATACCTTTAGCAGTTCCTATATAGTATACTTACAAATTTTCCATTGCATTTTATCGATATGTAAATTTGACGGACAAGCAATAGTATATTACTACGAGAAGGAAGGGGTTGCCGGCCGAGTATATATAGACGGATTATTACGAGGACGACAAACCCTTTTTACGCCGAGGCATGAATAGTGCTTTTCTCAAAAATGCAACACAATAATATTAAAAAAATATATATATTTATTTTTAGAAAACTAAAATTAACTGCAATTTTTTTTTGTTATTAAGCATAGTGGCAGAATGTCTAACAAACAGCAAATGTGACCAATATTCTTTTTTTAAAGAGTTTTTCGAGTTTTTTCTTATGTAAGAAATATCATTAGATATTTACCCGTCACTTTTCGGTGAAAGAAAACATCGTGAGGAAACGAGTCTATTCTCAAGACCTAGTTTATCCTCTGGGTTGGAAGGTTAGATGAGACTCGCTTTCGTAAAACTTGTGCCTACGCCAAATCCTGGGTATAGTAGCCAAACGGACCCCATGAGCGGCGGCATGATTAACGAGACCAGCCTGTACCTGTTCTTCTTTCCTCTTGTTGGTGTTGGGGATGCTGAGCGTGAACGCGAACACGGTGCCGTTGTTGGTGCCGGCCCACAGCGTCGGTGTCGTGGTTTGTGCTGTGGACAATCACACAATTATGAGCTACTATTACCTAAGCCTTACTGAGCTTACCGTAGGACTAGCTCGATTTGTGTAAGATTGTTACGAAATATTGAATTTATTGAATTGAATGATTGAATGAACTTAGAACGGATAAACTTGTATGTATTTAGATCGTAATTTCATTTTCAGAAATATTTCTACAATTGACGTGAGCTGAACGCCGTTTTGCGCGGAAAAATGTGAGTCGGTAGATAGCCGGGAGCGGTGAGTCCTGATAGAGATGGGACGGTACCGGTAAATTACTAATTATATAGGGAATGTTACCATTTGACATTCCCCATAGAAAGTTACTATCAAACTACCAAAGTTATCCGTAGTGTCTCACCTCTAGTCCTGACTCAGCTTGAAAATGGAAACCGGAGCTTACCTGAGATATGTTGTCTAGTGCGATATGGATACATGCGAGTTTATCTGATTTAACTTTGCGACGAGCCATTCGTTTGTATGCAGAAAGATACAAAACACAGGATTTCAAAGACAAAATGCTATGTTTGTAGCAATTTTATTTGCTACATAGCATTGTATTTTCACTTAACTGTGTTCTGGTATGGTTGGCAGTCGTTACAAAACTAACGCACAATGTCAAATACCATACATTTTGTGACGAAATTGACTGCCAACCTAAATGTCCAAGTACAGTCAGCAGCAGAAGTAGCTAAGCATTTGAGGTGTTCAAAATGAGGTCAACACGTCTCTATTGTCAAGAGAATAAGAGTTCGTGTAGGTCATTTTGAACACTTGAAACGGTTAGCAACTTTTGCTGCTGTCTGTACAAGGTACAAGTTAAAAATACCGTGGTAATAATCATGTTCAATTTTTGAAAAGTTGCTGATAGCGAATATTACGCAATATTCTACGTAGATGGCGCCACTAGCACAAACAAGTCGCCAAAACGCAGTATGTCATATTTATATGAATAATTTGGTTATGTTTGACCCGAAATAAATTGAATTCAAATGAAAGAACGTAAAAAATAAGGAGTTTTAAATCAAGGAAATATCGGCAAAATTCACAGTGTCGCGTATTTTGCGTTTATAAATGTTAATTTAATGACAAATTCTGTCTACCCTATATTTTTTTTTCGTTAACAGTGACAGGTTCGCGTGATGCGTTCGGTAACTATGTTGAAGTCTAGAATGTTGGCTCGGTTAGACAGTTTCAATTTTAATAAATCAGAGTATGTCAAGTTGCGGGTATAAACCAAAGAGAATATATACGTCAAGAGTTTAAACTCATCGTTAGTGTTGCGCCCAAGCATCAGAACATCCCAGTAATATAGGGAGCAGGGGGTAATGTAGGGAGTTGGCATTTCCTTAGCAGCAAAAGTGGTCAAGACTAGCAGGCGTAGCCCGGATCGCAGTAATATAGGGAGTAGGGGGTACAGGGGGTAAAATGTAGGGATTTAGCATTTCCTTAGCAGCAGTGGGCAAGAACAGCAGGCGTACCGTTGAGCAGGAAGGTGCGCGCGAAGTACAGACAGCGCAGCACGCAGCCGGCGCCGTCGTCCGCCGCGCGGGCCTCCACGGCGCGCTCCACGGGCCGCACGTCCTCCTCCGCCTTCTTGCCGGCCTACACAAGTGGACAACCGCACAGGGTGAGATTTATATTTCGTTTCTCGGACTAGACGTTCAATGCGTCAATTCGACTAACAAAACACGAAGTTTTCCGAGATATATTAAGAAAATAGAGGCATTGTCTTATAATGAACCTCTCGACAGCCACGCATGCACTGCTGTGCTATGTACGCGATGAACTAACGATTTGGTACGTAGTTGTCATGTAATGATGACAGTGGCGTGTGAGGATTAAACAGTAGAGAGAACTATATTAAATATGAACACATTAAAAAAAATACTATGAAAGTCGGCGCCACCCACCGATAAGGTCCAAGCTGCTGGTAGTTAGGGCTACAAAGACATATCTCCGGACTATTCCAGTGTTGCAGTTCCTTTTTTTAATACTACGACGACGGCAAACAAGTATACCGCCGGCTTGCTGGTAAGCAGTAAGCCTATGGACGACTGTAACTCCAAAGTATTCAGACGCGTGTTGCCTACCCTTAAGGATCTAAGCTCTCTAATCTTCTGTATTTCAAGCTTGATCCAATCATGATTTCACAGCGTAATTTTCTGAAGATCTTTACTATGCTGAATAAACTTCTTACATAGCAACCGCTTAACCAAACAGTTTCCGCTTCCAGCAAGATTGGTCGATGCGAACTCAACTAAGTCTGGTAACATCCGATAGACACCGCATCTCGGTCGATCTGTATAGTATATATGGTTACCTGCACGGGCGAGGCGGGCGAGGCCGGGGCGGCGGGGGTGGCGGCGGTGGTGGCGCGGCGCTGCGAACGGCCCTTGCGCAGGCGCCGGAACGACTCGCGCAGGGACTTCTTGAACGACTTGCGCCGGGAGATGGGCGTGTCGCCGGCGCCCGAGTGGTCTGGAATGTAGAAACATGTGGTTGAAATAGTAGTGTATAACATCGATGATTGTACGGGAAGTAGGTTATTTATTAACTTTGATAGGAGTGTCGACATATACGATTCTTGAGGTAAAAACGGTCAAACTTAGAAGCTTGTTTTTTATTACAGGATCATAGGAGCCGCCCCACTCCCTCTGCGTCATGTAGTGTAACTATACTGACCGTGCGGGTTGAGCGTGCACTTGACGGCCAGCGCGCGCGCCTGCAGCGCGTCGACCGCGCACAGCCCGTGCGCCGTGCCCACGGCCACCACGCCCCACTCCCGCTGCGTCATGTCGTGTAACTATACTGACCGTGCGGGTTGAGCGTGCACTTGACGGCCAGCGTGCGGGCCTGCAGCGCGTCGACCGCGCACAGCCCGTGCGCCGTGCCCACGGCCACCACGCCCCACTCCCACTGCGCCGCCAGCGCCGTCACCGCGGCCGGCGGCGACAGCTGCACCACAGACGTCGCCTGCGGGGGTCACACCGTTATTGCGATTGCAAACTAGCGTTTTATACGCGCGTATGGGCTCGTTTTTTAAGCGCGTGCACGCGCCCACAGGTGCAGATTTATTAAGCTCGAGCGAATAACCGCTCCATTCCATGTTTCGAGCAAACACGCAGGAATAAGCGCGTACACGCGTGTTCGATTTAAAGTAGCGCGCGTGTAAGTGCGTATGCCAGCAACGAGCGTATAACCGCAGGAAAAAACCGTAGTCTGAAACCGACGATCAGAAAAACGCCCGTTAGAATATGTTACCCTATTACGTACAATGGAGACTTTCTTAAGATCTTGCTTTGTTAGTTTTTATTTTTTATTTATTAACACGTCTTTTTTCTTACTAAAAATAGAACGAATCTGTCATTAATTAAGATTTACCTTGAGTTCCGGGTCAGAATTTGTGTGTACGATTAACTGTGTGTGTATTGTGTGTATGGTTTAGTATGGGACGTCTGTTATCCGCGAGAATGACGCGTTTTTTAAATCGCGATAGACCCGTTTTATAATATTTGTAGAATACGCAAAAAAATAAGTGTGTTTTTTTACTATCCGACCCCAATCCGCTTCGCATCATCCCAATATAAAAAAAATTCTCTTAGAATCGAGACATTTATTTTTAACCCGGCATCTGAAAATCGACTTATAAATGTTTTATCAATGAAAAATGTTGGTCTTATAATAATATTAATATTTTATAACAAAAGGAAGCGTCCGTAGTACGGAACAGGGTCGTGTTTTCAACGGGCGTTTTACGGAGCCTATATTCTGACGAGCCGAATCAAACCTAATTAAGCGCTGTAAACGGAGCAAAATATGTCCATATCTTTGAATTGCATCGACTTAAAAATTTGCTTTTTAGTTGGTGCCGGTCAGATCTGCTACCACTTCAAGGTAGCGGACCTGAACAAGAGCAAAATGGATCGCTCTCATTTTTATCAGAGGCAATTTATTGGTCCGAGCGTAGCTAAGACCAATATAGTCCAGGATAAAATATAGACATTTACGCCCGAGTTAGACACTCTGCTTTTCACTTCGATTGCGAGGATAATTTTGGTTGTAAGCAAATCATTTATTATGAATTTTTTACATGCATAAGATAAAGGTGCTTTCATTTCGGCGGCAATATTTTTTTCAACTACTTTTTGTGCGTTCTGCTCGATCAATGTAGGTATTAGGATACAGTTCCATCGTCACTCGACATAATTATTTATGTTCAACAGTTTAATAATTCTGGGGGAAAAATAGTTTACTTCATATTAAACAACAAAATCGCCGTAAAGTGAAAGAACATAAAAAATGACAAATTCCCGCTCACATTCATTTTTAATGTTTTCACCGTTGCAGATTAGTGATTGTGAAACCGAGTGTAATCAATAAAAGAGGATCGCCGCTTTCCTCGCGGTCTATCATTAATCCTAAATAGCTTAGGTCACTTAATTAAGATTATTTATATTGTATTTTTGCAACAATTATAATTCTATTTCTATTTCCAATTACAATTCTAATTCTATCTTACAGACTTCTTTTCATTTATATCCGCTGCTGCCACTCCCTACATCTATATAATTCGTGCGTTTGCTTACCGACTAGATAAACTTAGGAATCAAATAAATAATGAATTGACCAATGTCTATAAGTAGCGGTCTTTCAACTCTCTTTGCTTATTTCTCTGTTTTCGGTACTATGTCGCGCAGCAGCATGTATTTTTTTTATGACAAAGATGGGAAACGAGCAGACGGTTGACTGATGGTAAGCAATTACCGTCGCCCATGGGCACTCTCAACACCAGGGGAGCCACAAGAACGTTGCCGGCCTTTAAGGGGGGTTGGAGCTCTTGAAACCTTACTCACCATCAGGAACACAACACTACATACGTGAAACGTAACAGTGCTATTATGGCTGTGGTCTTCTGTAAGGAGGAGGTACTTCCTCAGTTGGGCTTCTCCAGACTCAAGCGTGATGGTACTTCGCTGTGCCTCTCATTGTTGGGCGTAGTTTAAGGACATACCCGGGTCCAACATGTAACGACTCATGTTGTGTATAAGAGTGAATCAACTATTTGTTGTTGTTATTCTGTCCCATCAGCTAGGAGACAACTGCAGCATAGTTTGTTAGAAGAAATGTGGCCTTGCGTACCATACTGACGTGCTTGGTAGGTGACCCATTATGGAAGGGTTGTTGAAGCTTCGTATATTGTGTATTTAGATGCAATTAAACTGTGTATTGAAGAGTGACCTAGGGGAACGTAACCATGGCAACGAGGGACAATAGTTGATTGCTCCATAAAACTGGGATTTACTGTTGTTAAACGCGTTAGATAGCGCTAATGCGTTTGCCAGAATGACGGGAAGGCGATTTTGTATACACATTGGTCAATCCATATGTTCTATGATACTAGCCTTACACGAATGTTTAAGTTTTGGCCGACTAATGTACGGAGCCCTACAATGAAACGTGTCATATAAATAGAGACTATAATAACTCACATTAGCTTTGATCCTTTAACCTCGTAAGGCCCACGGTGGGCCTTTAACTAAAATATTTAATAGTTAAAAACCAATCTAACAATGCTGTGAATTGGCTAGAATTTTGTTTGGTACGAAAAATAATAAAACAATAGAAATTATACTCTATTTCCTTTTATAAAAGATTTAAATTTCAATGAAAGGGAATGTACATTGTAATGCGCACTGGGTCTTACGAGGTATATATTTAAAAGCGTATAAACACTAACTAAATTAGGTATATATCTAACCTGGTATCCCTGTGGGAACGTAAGGGCGCCGGCCCGGAGTGTGAGCTGGTCGTGGCCCTTCCAGACGAACCCGTCGCGGTCCGACACTATGTTCACCGACACCGACTGTAATAACAAATATGGTTAGGATTGTAAAAAAAATATCGTAAATTGCTCAGAATTATGCAAGTAGACTGTTTGGTGCCGGCTGACTAGAATATCACCACCCCATCTCCCGCGGGTGTCGGAAGAGGCGAGAAAGGGGAATGTGTTCGTCGAAAACTAATCAATGGCTACTGCGGTCACCTACCCGCCTGCCAAGCGCGGCGACTATGGCAACTACACCCTGGATGATACAAGTCATATTTTCAGCAGTGAACCATTGATGAGGATTATGATGATAAATAAGAATGATTCAACGAGAAACAAAAAATAAAAAAATATTTGAGTTGTTTCTTTCAGTCAACTGACGAAGGTCTCCGTTTTAACTCACAACGAGAGGCCGCATGGGCACGCGGGTGGGTGTTGTATTTGAGGTCTCTCACTGGTACGACGATATGGCAAATTGATGTGTGTTGGTTGGTTGGTTGGTCAGTGTCGGTCTAGAGGTCGCATCTTTCATCCGATTTCGATGTAACTTGGCATGTACGTTTCTTGATTTATTTGCCAAAAATTGTCTAGCCATTTTTTTGATAGGGATTAAACTGAGGGAGAAAAGGGGGAAGTTTGTTGTCGCGTTATTTATAGACGGATTTCATTCATTATCGGGTAAAAGGTCAAGCCGACACTTCCTTAGAGGTTGTTGTAATAAAAAGTTTTGAGTGAGGGGAAAGGGGGGAAAAAGGAGGAACATTCCCATATCGTTATTTCATACGGTGACTGAATATATATAGACAGAGCTCTCCATACAAAAATGCCTTCCAATAATGACCCCAGGCTGCTGACACTGACAGCTATCCCCTCTTCATAAATATGTCAGAGCAGCTTAAAATTTATCCAATAGACAATTTCGCGCTATTAAAAAAAGTTGTAATTGGTTAATAAAAGTTTAAAGTGTCAAACCTCATCCGCGGCGTTACAATATTATGGCGTTGTCAAACTTACAGGGATGATACTAACCGAGATGGAACCAATTTATTATGAATATTATTCTACACACGATTTTGTTATTGAGATTACTCTTGTCCATACTTTATAAGAAGGTATATCCTTAATAACATGTTCGAGAACACTGCCACGATTTTGAGTCAGTCTTTCCGCAGTAAATACCACGTGGGAATTTTCGTAAAATTTTGCGCGACTAAGCCCCGTTTACCGTTAAATTCAAAAGTTGAAACATATTAACGTATGTAGGAGCTGGATGCGAACAGCCGAAAATCGAACACGATAGCGTGAAATTGGGGAGGCCTATGTCCAGCAGTGGACTGCGATAGGCTGATGATGATGATGATGAAAAATCGAACACGATAGCGTGAAATTGGGGAGACCTTTGTCCAGCAGTGGAATGTGATAGGCAGATGATGATGATGATGATGATATATGTATTTTAGATTAATCGTAATAGTAATTTTTTCTAACCTAGGTGGGTTAGAAATTAAATTTTATATCGTCTAGCAAACTGTCACCATAAGAGCAAGCTAGAACAGGATGTTACTTATATATCGCACGCATTGTTTTGTTTTAATAACTAGGCTTTAATAACTTTGGGACGTCAAGGAACTTTGCCACAAACGGATAACTACTGAGTAATTGTTCATCTTTTTGCTGCTTGCAATCTTCGAAATATAGGGATGCAAATAACGAAATTTCTATTCTCGAGGTTCGCAGTAGATAGATTCGCAAAGAACAATACTCACTAAGAAGCTGACACGATTTCAGAATTAGAAAAGAAAATGGTAACTTTTCGCAAAGAGAATAAGTGCAATCACAGATAATACGTATTGACATTTCAATACTATTACTGAAATACAACTTTCGACCTTAAGGCATCGCGAATGTCTAATGATATGAAATAGGTAGGAAATTAATTTCCATGACTACGTACTTACATACTATTAAAAAAATCATTTACCTAAATAATAGATTATTTTCGGGGCCTTCGAGAAACTAGAATAATTATGTCGGAAAGTTTACCAGCGGCACATTTACAGCGTACTTGTTTTTTGAGATAAAGGCAAATAATAGGAATTGCTTGTTAGGTACTTGAAAAGAACATGAATAATTTCCTTGTTAATATAAATGATGCATAACCTAATCCCCATTCTCTCACTCAGAATCATAAAGGCATAAGTCATTATAAAACTAGTATAGAGATACGACATTTGGTTCAGCGTATTATTCTATATAACAATATGTTATTTAAAATAATTATTTATTATATTCAGGGTTAAATTTACACAAACCAATGGATTCCATCGTTTTTCTTGTCTTTTTGGGCAGTTGTTGTTGGCATTTTATAGGGTTATTTAATTTAACAATTTTATATTAGCTGACATCTTATATCATAGAAAGCTTGTGTACTACTAAAGCTGTCAAACTCCGCCGCGGCTCTGTCGATCGTTCGCGGTACACTAGCCGTGGGGTCATTTTTGAGCTCGAGTCAGGTTTCTATAGTATTACTAGTTCGTTGATTTCATAGGAAATGCTCCGAAAACCACCAGTTTATCAAGTGTCCAGAATCGCACGCCTATTCAAGGGCGTCTAAAGTTTTCAGCTGAAGACGATGAATAAAAGGACAAAAGGGCAAGGAAAAATATGAATATCATGAAGTCATGGATACCTTAACTTCAGCGGTGTTGGGGGAGTTCTTCAAGCTGGCGATGACGACGTGGCCCGCCGCGCCGCCCACCGTCAGCATGCCCGACAGCGGACACAGGATCACCTTCGGTTAAAGAAATTGTTACTTCAATTCGGTTAGTGCTCACTGTGAGAACCTATAGGTTGATTGGAATTATGTTTAAGCTGTTTTCCATATAATAAAACTAATAGAGAACAGTTGTATATCTTGAAATCTTCGGTCTTTAAATATTGTTTCAAGTTTTAAGGATATTTCACAGATGTACTTTGTCATAAGGAGTCAGGCGAAATTATAGAGCATGTCTCCAAAAAAATTTCAAAAAATCGGCAAGTTATTTAAACCAATCATGGTGTTCGAGAAACAAGTCCAGGACACAAGTGACCAAAGGGTTTGATTTCTTCTCAATTGGATAATAGACTATACATAGACATTTTTTTCTGGACGATGCGTTCGGTTTTAAACAAATACATGTTATAAGTGAAATATTCAACTGAAGCACGAAGTCTATGTAGTTGTGCTGATAAAATAATTAATGTGGAACTTACGTCAACATTTGAATATAGAACGCCGACATACGTGTACACACACGTTAGTACTACATAAGCCAGGTGCTAAGTTTTCCAAGAATAGCTTACCCTCTTGACCGCCAGCCTCGGGTCGTCGCTGTAGGGGTCGAAAGTGCCCACTCTCTTGAAGGGCGGCCATTCCTCCTCGTCGGTCTGACTGTCGTTTGTTTCACCTATCTCTTCACCGCTGTAATCAAACACCTCAATCAGTGTATTGTGTTAGTGGACGCTAGTAGCGGAGCGTAGCGTCGAGCTTCCTAGGGATGTGGCAGTGTGCGGCCGCTCCCATACGTTTACATTTGTTTAATATGTACGCCGCCCGCCCCGCTACGCTGTACGCTCAGCTCGACCGTCAACTCAGAGCTTTTTTTTTTTTTTTTTTTTTTTATGACATAGGCGGCAAACGAGCAGACGGATTACCTGGTGTTAAGCAATTACCGTCGTCCATGGGCACTCGCAACACCAGGGGTGTCAAAAGCGCGTTGCCGGCCTTTAAGGGGGGGTTGGAGCTCTGGGAACCTTACTCACCATCAGGAACACAACACTACATACCTGAAAGGTGGCAGTGCTATTATGGCTGTGGTCTTCTGTAAGGAGGAGGTACTTCCCAGTTGGGCTGCCCCAGATTCAAGCGTGATGGTCAACGCTGTGCCCTACCTCTCATTGTTGGACGTAGTTTAAGGACATACCTGAGTCCAAAGCTTACGCTTAGAGTTTACTACTTTTTATAAATATTAAGAATGAGTTGCACTAATACGTTTGTCAACATTAAAAATGTTCGCTAAGTTGTAAAATATGCAAAATATCACAGTTCATCCAATTGATATTTTGACGCTTTTTTTATGCTTTATTAAAACGAAACGAAGGAAATAATTTTTCAAATTGGTCTAATTCCGTTTAGTTATACAATACACTGTTATGTTGAATAACATTTTAGTGCAACTAACTCTAAATTGGAATAAGAAAACTTCAAAAGAGTTCAGTTCAGAAGTTAAGAATTTAGAAATAATTAATGTTCTACTAGAAAGGCATATACTAAATCAAATAAAAAAAGGCAGCAAACAGATCACTTTATTGCAAAATAATTTGGAACATATAATCAATTAAGAAAATAACTATTCAAAATAGGCCTCTTGCGCAACAAATCGTACAAATAAAACCCGAAGCAAGCAGAAGTGCAACCATGCTTACAGAATGTAATTGTTACCTCGGAGACGACCTTTTCAGCCCGCTTAAGTAGCAAATGATAAGCAAAGGGTACGTTAGCTGACGCTGACATTAGTTTGATTGCTATTAAAAGACGCCGATTTTCGAACAATTTAACGCTAAAGATGTCGTGGCGGACGCTGTAAACACATTTTTTCTGCCGACAGTTAGGTTTAGAGAATAAATCGCCAGTAATTTACCAGTTTTGAAATACTGGCCACTTAAAACTAAAAATGAACTCTGTTTACCTATAAATAAAACATATTTTCTAATGGGGTTTCAATAACTGGTCACCTCGCACTAAAATGAATTCTAATCGCCTATAAACAAAGTTCATGTTTAGTAAAATGTGGTCAGTTACTAGCGAATTACCCTATTCGTTCTTCATTACTGAAAATATTGACGTGTAACACTCTTAGCTGTACATCGGCGGACCTTATGGCTTATATAATAAGGTCCACTAATGTACAGCTAAGAGTGTTGCTGTTAGTACGTCGTATTTGACGCGAGAGTCAGTGTTTAAAATGTCGATACAAATATTTATGTTACATATATTACAAAAAAGCAATACGTTATTTTTTGATCACAACATTAGTGGACTTAATATTGATATTACGAAAGTTCTAATTAAAATGACATTTAATGTTGTTTAGAGAGAAGTTTAACAGAAAATTGGCATCTTTTAATGGATTGGCGCACACAGTAATAAACTAACACAATGACATGTTTTTATATGTACTTTGTACTTTGTCAGCCTCTTTGCTGTGGATTACGTTTTATTAGTCGAATATTGATCGACATGTTTCACTCCGTTTCAAAGAGCTAATATTCGACATATAAAACGTGAGTTACCCGCTTATTAATATGGTTGAATCTCACGACAGTTTTGTGTTTAAAAATGTTGAAATACCTTTTGAAATTTAGAACTTTATGGTATAAAATTTTGGAAGGATGACATGTTCAAAGTTAACTTCAGTTTTTACTAAATGTACTTGAGCATAAAGTATAATAGCACATATCTAATCCGATCAGGGCAGATCGGATCAATCAGATCTTGCAAATACGTACTGACGAGGCACTTCTATTTGTCAAAGGATCGGCTAGTACAACGTACAACCATCATTAATGTTGCATTGCAGTTTTACCTGCGTTACTGGTCGTAGGTATTCAATTTTACCGCACGACGCGACTCCTTTCAGGCAGTCAGAACCCTGAGTGTAAGTTTTTAACGTAACAAAACGTCACCATTGCGTTAGAGTTTCCCATATAAATAAATAAATATTTCGGGATAATCTGACACAAATCGACCTAGTCCTACGGTAAGCTCAGTAAGGCTTGTATTGTAGGTACTAGACGACGATATATATAATAGATAGACATATATAAAAATTCTTAAATACATAGAAACACCCATGACTCAGGACATACATCGTTATCGCGGGAGCAAATATAAATTTGTTGTAGAAGTAGTAAAACAGACTGTCCATTTAGGAAAAACAGACTTTTCTGCCTACACATTATAAGCCTCCAAGAAGTTCATCATAACTAGCACGAAGTTTTGCTGCATAATGTTAATAAATCTTGCTTTACACTCTGTTAGTAAAAAAATACCTTAAAATTGACATATCAACTTAATAAATATAAATGTTTTAATTTAATACGACTTTATTTACTTTTTGTTGATCTTAAGTGATTTTCGTAATATATGACAAAAAATTCTCTATGTTTCTAAAAATTATCTACTAATACGGCGTCGTGCAGTAAATATCCATTTTAACTGGCTAAATGATCTTTCGACTGCCACTGTTGTAATGGGTGCGTTTTTAAAATTGATATTCAATAAAATAATATAATAAATATATATACATTTTTAAAGTCGTAGGTATAAACGTTCTCTACACGAATGTCATTTCTGTTTTTGACTGTTTTTTATAATCTTTCAGTACTGTCAAATCGAATTCGCTCCCGCGATAACGATGTATGCTCATGAACAAATAACTGTGCTCATCAGACAAATAAATGCCCTGACTGGGAATCGAACCCAGGACCATCGGCTTCATAGGCAGGGTCACTACCCACTGGCCAGACCGGTCGTCAAATAACATTATTACTTACGCGTTCGAGACGTTATTTACGTTAAAAGAAAGACTAGAGCTTCAGAAGTGCTCGGAACCGGGAGAAGCGTACCTGAAGAGCTGCGCGGTGGTGTACTTGTAGAGCGGCGTCATGGCGACGCCGGTGACGTCCCAGAAGCGCACGGAGCCGTCCTCGTGGCCCGTCAGCAGCAGCTGCCGCTCGCCCGCCGCCGCGCCCGCCACCGCGCCGCCCGACACCGGCCACGCGCCCGCCGAGTACACGTCCTCCGTCTGCTGTTGCCCTGGTACCGCGAGGAGCCGAGTTAGGTGATAACAGCTTTAAGCCTCCCCCGAGGATCGCCAGAACGACCAAGTCGTTGGATCACCTTGTAGGAAGTTGTTGCCGGCCTTTAAAATGGATATACACTATTTTCTTGAAGGTTTGGAGGTCATATCGGTCATAAATACAGCAAAGCTCTGGGAATCTTACTCATCATCAGGAACACAACACTATATACCTGAAAGGTAGCAGTGCTATTATGGCTGTGGTCTTCTGTAAGAAGGAGGTACTACCCCAGTTGGGCTTCTCCAGACTCAAGCGTGATGATACTTCGCTGTGCCCTACCTCTCATTGTTGGACGTAGTTTAAGGACATACCCGGGTCCAAAAGTCTGGGTATCTGTACAAGTGTCGCTCACCGGCCGCCACGATGTTGTCGTACACGTTGGACGCGACGTTGTCCACCAGCTGCGCCGTGGTGACGGCGGACGCGTGGATGGACACCAGGTACGGCAGCCGCAGCGGCCGCCAGCGCGGGTCGCACAGGTCTATGGCCACCAGCTCCTCCTCCGCTAGCACCACCTGGCGACATTACTCGTCTCTATACTTCTGTACTAATATTATAAATGCGAAAGTTTGTGAGTGTGTATGTTTGTTACTTCTTCACGTCTAAACGGCTGGAGCGATTTTAATAAAATTTGGTATGGAGTTAGCTGACACCCTGGATTAACACATAGGTTACGTTTTTTCCCTAATAAACAGCGGGTAACAAACACCACGGGGCACAGTTAGGTAACTGTTATAAAATTTAAGATTGAATACTGTCTCACTATGTCTGCTCACGCATCATAAAGCATTTAGATTTGTATTTAAACTGTCGTGAGACATATCAGATAAATAAAAAATTAACACGCCTCTACTCACGTTTATTTAGTCACTCGCGCGACAATATGTTTCGGAGAACATAGGCCTCCATTATCAAGCACTAAGAGTGCTGAGTGTTCGTTGCGAGTGACTAAATAAACGTGAGTAGAGCCGTGTTAATGTTTAATTTAACATTTAGATTACCAATATACAAAGGCTCGTTCTTCTAACATTCACGATGTTCCCATATGTGCCATATTTAATACAGCAGCGCCATCTCTTGAACGTAACTCGAATTAATTCGACAGCTTAAAGTCGCTTTTCAAATGTATATAACTGTCTAATTACTTATTTGTGATAAACTATATTCATCCATGTAAAATATAATAAATTTTCGATATAAAAAAAAAATGTTACAACGAAATAGATCAACCTCAGCATAAATGCGAAAGTTAGCGCCGATCTCTTGGCGAAACCATTTGTAAGACACGACCGCTGCAGTATGACATCGCCTAATGATAAAAGCGAACGCAGCCATAATGGATGCGGCGGAGTCGCAGTGACGTCAACGCTATCTAGTGTGCAAAAACCACGTGACTGCGCGATAGATGGCGCTAGTACGTAGGTGAATTTCGGAAACCCGATGTTATTGAAGTGTGACAGGTGTGGTGTGAGAGTGTAGACTGTAGTGGAACGGGTATGTACGCACCAGCGCGGCGGCGGGCTGGTTGACGGTGGGCGCCAGCAGGCGCGCCGGCGTGGTGGGCCGCTCGGCCGGGGCCGGCGCGCCGTCCGGCGGCACGGCGGCCGTCGTGAACAGGTCGATCACCTGCGACAACACGACAATTAGCTCCGGACTACCTTATAACTTAATAGTAGTTACTTATTAGAGTTATAAAAATAAAATAAAATATTATTCATTTACCATATTTAAACGTAACGAGTGGTTTACATAAGATCAGAGACCCTCTTGTCCCCCAAAATCTCTAAAAAGGTATTCCATTTCACTATATGTTTCTTTATTAATTTGACTTAGCGGCAAGAGCACAGACTTGGAATACAGTGGCGCCGCTAATTAAAATGCCAATAACTATATATGTTCATTTTGCATTCAAACGGATCTGGGGCGGCTTGAAATAAATGAAACCAAAAGTCAGTCGTCAACTCCTAGCTCTCTTTTCTGACAAGAAATGTTAAGGCTTGGGCAGATAGGCGCGTTTTGAGAGCGTGGCGCAGCGGGGCGTGACAGCGGTGTGGCTAATGTAACGAAATAAGGCACACATTCGGAGGGCAGCAACGCGCCCGCTGCGCCACGCCACAAAACGCGCCCTATGTGACCAAGCCTTTACCCAAACTGACACTACCGTGACTGTACTATAAACTATATGAGCCTAGTCTAGTGAAGCTAGTCTATTTCAACCCTTTTTTAATACAATAAGCTTATGGTAGTGGTGCACATACCCGACTAGTAAAGTCAAACGCCACGTGTTTTTCACCCTGCTGCACGGTGACTGTATATTTGTCGGCATACGACGCCCTGGGCATGCCGCCTGCGAAAAAATCAACATTAATTCAATAAAATATTGTCTTCAGATGCCGCGATAATTACTCATGAAATTAAACAACTGAAACAGATTATATCGCGTCTATAAATTCAGTTCATCCCGCCGTTTAGAACCCTTTAGCGCCGATCGAGGTCTTCGGGTGGACCTGATATAATCCGTTTCACTTGTTTTATTACATCTTATGATAATTTGAAACAAATACGAATACTTGGGAGTAAAATAAATTCCAGTGCATTAAAGTTATTAAAATAAATAACTATTTTTAAGACCTTGACACAAATCCACCTAGTCCTACAGTGAGCCCATTAAGACTTGTGATGCAGGTTCTATATAGGTATTATAGGTAGATATTACACAATAGTTAGGTACATATAAATAATGAAACACATAGAAGTTCATAACCCAGCTACAGTGTAATGCAAGACTATTTTCCATCGAAAATAATCGTATCTTGATCGAAATACGACGGCATCCGAACTATCAATTAATGATTGTATTAACTGAGTGACATTTTTAATATGGAACTTTTTATTGTTTAATGTATAATATCATTTTTCACTTTGACGTTCGACACTATAAATAATAAAGTACCATATTAATGGATATGAAAATGTTTCTCAATTAATAGTGGTGTCATCGTATTCCGATAAAAATCCGAGTTTTCCCGAGATGTCAACTTGTATCCATAGATGGCGCTGCGTTACGAGAGAAATATCCAGCATGTTGTAGGACCGCGACCTTGTTGACTACCGTTGTATATTGTCATCACTTTTACCGGCATCGGAGTCTCTAGTTATATTGAAAATTCACCTACTCCAGTAGCGCATCGATATTGAGAGCATTATAGCCTCGTAAGGCCGATGAAATTTTACAGTTTTTAAATTTGAAACCTCTTGTTTCATAGAACTCTTTATGAAAAATTATGAGGCTAGACTACGGTCTCCGAGCATTAACTCTCATCCGAAGCAACAGCTCACCGGCATAAATGGTAATCTCCTCTCCTGTCACGCTGGTCCTGTTGAGGATCTTAGTGATGGCCTTGCAGGGGTAGGGGCCGTACGGGGTGACGGGCTCCTTCAGCGGCCGGTCGCTGGCGCCGCCCACCTCCCACGTCACGTACGAGCCGTCGTTGTGGGAGGACGTGAAGTGGTCGCCTGGAATTAAGTTTACAATACAATACAATACAAATATTCTTTATTGCACACCATGATAAAGAAGGAAAACAAAAATACAGGGTGAGAGTACAGGCCAACAACAGGCAGTCTTATTACAGCTTAATAAGGATTTACAATCGAACACTATTACAATACATAATATTTAATTGTAATTTAATTGTATTTCTTTGACTCTATTTTGTATTTGTATTATTACCGTGTATTATGGACATATGTTCGAAATAAAGATTTATAATAATAATAACAATAAGGCAGTTCCAGGGGCCCATCTAGTCGGCGGCGAGTCACCGCCTGTCTTAATAATTTGTTGCAACATTGTTATGGCAGGTGCCTGGACCTCTTTGCAATAGCCCAATTTTCTAGTCCCGCAACGCCAACGCCATAGCCCAGTATTCTTTTACATTTTATTTTCAATAGCCCTATCGCGTACTAGGACCGGTTCACGGGTATCTATTGCTGTGCCCGTGAAGGGGTTCTAGCAGGTGTACTACATAGCAAAAAAATTCTCCAAAGGGCCTCGACGTGTTGGATCTGTATCCCCACGCATGCCTTCCAAAAGACCGGGATCTATAGGCCCGAGTACCCGTAAAGGAGACACAAATAATAATAATAATACATAAGACGCAATTACATTCATAAGCAATTAGTGAGTGGATAGAACATTACGTTCAGGCCAAAAATGGATGGTCGAGTCCTTCCAGAAAAATCCGTAATATTGCCATCTTCAAGGAAAAAATGGGATTGCAAATATAGTAGTATTTGTATTCGCTAAAAATCAGATATTTAGCCTACTGCCCGCATAAACTCTCAAGTAGCTGGTTGAAATTGGATTTATGTGTGGGTGCAGAGATCATGTACGCAATTTCGCCATTAAACTATTGCTATGCTTCTTTGTCTATGTTGTGTTCTTCCTCTATCTACACAGACACAGACATTGGCTCGGCAATTCGCACACACAGCTATCTCGTCTGCTCTCACTTGCGGCCCTCGCGATTGTGACGCCCCACCACGCCATGAGCACGAGAGAATGTATATAACTATGGTATAGTTATAAACAATAGACAAACGCCACAGTCTACAGCCGTTAATTAGTTGGAATCATCGCTTACCGTCATCGTTCCAGCATAAGCTTTCTAGCTGTTGATTGGAGACGAATGTGTGCGTGGGAGCAGAGTTGTCGCGGTCCCATAGCACCACCAGCCCCCTGCTGTAGCCGATAAGGATCCGCGCGGGCGTCCTCGGGTGCTCGCAGACGGCTTCCACTGCACCCGGGTTCACTTTGAAGTCTTCTGGACAGCTGGCGAAAGGAATCTTGATCAGTGTGTCACATTTTACAGATTAAGTCCGCTATTCACAAAAAAATATCTAGAACGAAGGAAAGTGGCTGGGTCGCCATGTAAATGTTAGTACCAGATGAGTAACGTTAAATGTTAGTATAAACCAGCTTTCGCATAACAATAAATTGCCGCGAAAATGTAAATCAGTATTCCATATAACTGTCAAATTTTCTTTGACCGCGATGGCTTTCAAATTAAAATCCATTAGAGTAGATCTTTGACCAAAGAATCAGTTTGTGCTAACGTAAAAACCTTGTTGGTAGGTTTTAGGGGGAATTTAGCTGTGCACATAAGACAACAGTACTCACTTTTGCATAACAACCTCCTGGTATATGACATCCTCGTTGATCGCCAAGGTGTTCAGGTCCATCATGTAGATGTTGCCCCCCTCTGTGCCGAGCAGCAGGTTCTTGCCTGAAGCTTCGACGCATAGCGCCGACACTTTTTTGTTCTTTCCCTCGAGGAGGTGTGACTTGAGCTCCACTAAGGATTTCTCGTTGATCTCCCATAAGTGAAGGCTGTTATCGTCGCATAGGGATATTAGACGGCCCGTGCCTGGAAGAGTACACAGTAAAAATGATTAATGTGAAATACGTTATTAAATCGTGTGCCGTGTGATGCCGGCTGACTAGAATAGCACCATCCCATATCCTCCCGCGGGTGTCGTAAGAGGCGACAAAGGGAAACATCCTAGCGTCCGTCGAAACCCAACCTACAGCTACTGCGGTCGCCAGCCCGCCTGCCAAGCGACTATTGCAACTACCCCCCAAGATGATACATGCCATATTTGTGGGAGGCCTATGTCCAGCGGTGGACTGCATACGGCTGAAATGTATGTATGTATCTATGTACGTTATTAAAACTCAAGCAATATTTAAAAAAATGGGATAATCTTACACAAATCTACCTAATCCTAAGTAAGCTCAGTAAGGCTTGTGTTGTAGGTACTAGAAGACGATATATATAATAGATAGATACATATTATAAATACATAGAAAGCACCCATGACTCAGGAAGAAATATCTGTGCTCATCACACAAATAAATGCCCCAAACTGGGATTTGAACCCAGGACCATCGGCTTCATAGGCAGGGTCACTACCCACTAGGCCAGACCGGTCGTCAAGTCATATTTATCGACAAATAATTGTCGATAGCAGTTGGAGAGGTGTACTCACCAGGTATGAACTGTATAGAAGTGACGGTCGCGTCTGGGTTGGTGTGTTGCCCGTACAGCTCGACGCCGGGCCGGCCGTACACCTTGAGGGCGCCGGTGGCCGTACCCAGGGCCGCGAGCCGCAGGAGAGGGTCCCACGCGAGCGCGGACGCTCTGTGTGGGAAGCCGTGTTGCACTGTCTGTGAACAAGGAGGTTAGTATTTTAATTATCGACTTAACAATCGACTCCTCACATCATTATATTATTATTTATATTTACATAGTTTTCTTATATTTGTGTGTCGTCGGCGTTTATGTCGCTACCGCTGCTTAGTTTTAAGTTAGGTTAAGTCCCTACTGAAAACCAGCGCCCGCCGTGGCTTGCCGTGGCATTACGCTGGGAGGCGGTCCTATTTTAACGCCCCATTGTATCTGTATGTTTTTCATCTTGTTTCAATAATATGTAATGTTTTGGCGTTAAAATAAATGCATTTCATTTATTTCTTTCTTTCTATATTACTTCGTCATTAGATGACTAGTTTGATTGCTTATTAATAAAATTAAAGCTATTCCTACAATTCTCATTTTATTGACGGAATGATACGGGTGTGACGGAATGTAGATATCATTAGTACCAAAACACTTTTACAGTAAAAGGTTGTTCTTGTCACGTAGAATAGAATACATGTTAAGAAAATTTCGGACTACTTTTATGCTCCATCGTCTTCTTAAAAGTAATATAGATATGCAACATTGTTGTAACGTAGCTTCTTTCATAATCATAAACTAAGATAAATATCGTAATAGCATCAAATTTCTTCAATATCAGCTGCACCTTATCATACAAATATACACAACGCACCAATGATACAAACTACATTCTCACATAAATGGACCTTCAGCTGATTGCCTATAGGGCTCAATTGGCATGAAAAGATCATGAAAAATGGTTCTTATGAACGACTGACAAAGTGGTTCGTTTGGCTCGTAACGTCAATTTCGGACAAGTGCTAACAGCGCTAAAAGTCTGGCTGTCGGAACGATAAAAAGCTCTTATTGTTGCCAACTTGACACCTCGAGTCCCCCCTACAATGAACGTTTATGATGTATATCAAATACGTGACTCAGCGGAACTTTTAGTAGTCGATTTGAAACCTTATCATGTGGATATAAGAATGGTCATGTTAGAAATATAATAAATAATACAAGTGAGCCTCAGATTCCTTTTTAGACATTGAAGCCTGAGGGTTAGGAAGATAATAATTGGTTAGTTTTGGGCTTCGTTAACAAAATAATTATTTAATTAAGTCTGTGTAACTTGATGACTTCTTTCAAAGGCAAACGATATGATATTTGAAATCAATGAACTAGAGGTGACAGGAGAGAGGTGAGATTGTAACCTCGTGGACAGAGTAAAAAAATCTCTTGTCTGTTTAGTTAGTAAATGTGATTCAAAGTTACTTATATGTCAACGAAAACATTACAGAAATTCGGTTTTTTTCAGTAATACGCATGCTTATATATGAGAATTTTTTTTTAATTAATGTTTCTGAAAAGTTTTCCTATGGTTAGAAAAAAATCAGTAAAATGCACATCCAGCAGGTACTCCAACTAAATATGTGTAGTTTAACTGATAGTTAAATAATTTCCAAACATTAAGAGAATACCTATCCACACTAAAACCACTAAATTATTTAAGATGAAAATAGGTATGGAGATAGTTAAGTCTCGTATAACCGACATTTTTATTCCGCAAATCATCCATTAATAATTTTACTCACATTAAATTTCGAGGTAAAAGCTAGTACTTTACACACAGCGCACTGTACAGTTTACACCCCTGTACTACCGTTATATAAACGTGTTGTCAAAACGCTATAAAACTCCGACAAAACAATTTGAACAATGCAACAAAACAAAGTAATCATTACAACGACATTACCGCTCGAATCCAGTTCCGCAATCAACATGAATGGGCTAGTATTAATTAGCTAAGCTCATCTGCCTCATGAGCGGTGATTCACCGTTGGTCTAACAATACCAATGAGGAACTCACACTATAGGTACTTTGTCAACGTCATTTTGGGGCGGTTCTTCCCATTTTATTGCGATCGTAAAATTCTGAAGAAATGGGGTTAAAAGACTCATATGAACCTTGCAGTTCACGAAGCTAGATAGAATATAATAGAAATCATTTACACAGAAAAGACAGAAGACAGAAAGAGACATAATTAAAAGATATATGTCACGAAATGGTCCCTATTCACATTAATCTAACTTAAACATCATGTACTATCTGGCAAGAAAAATCCGGACTCCTTCGTGATTTGAAAGAGCCATTATCATATTACTTAGAAGAAATCCGTTACTTTTCAAAATCACTGTTTTCAATATAGGGTTAATTGTAGAACTTTTTTTCACCTATGGCTTAGTTTATAATACGCCTCTTTTCTTTTTACGAATCCTTAGTAAGGACTATTACTCATATACATTCAAGATGATATATATCGCAATCTAAAAAATGTAAAACCTCCAACGAAAACAGAAACTCGAACATGCAGAAAGTCGATGATGACCTTAAACCGATAATCATCTCTAGGAACCATCGCCAGCAAAACCTTGTTTAAAATATAAAAAAAATGTATCCATATTGGTTCACCCGTTTAAGAGCTACGTTACGGTCCCACATACATAATAGTGTTCAAATATATACAATACATCACCCACCTTTCGGCGTCAGGGGTTAAAAATGGATAAAATCATAAATTTGTTATAAAAGTTTGGAAAGTTTTATTTTCCCAGCCAAAGTGCCAACATATATAATAATATATATCGTGGATGTATGATATTGCCGGCCTTGACTGGTGTAGGTATACAACACCACTAAGACGGATGAATAAAAACAACTATATAACTTGTGTTTATCTGTCTAATCCAACAGATGACAAGATGACTCACCGCGGATCTGTATTATGCGTATACTTACATAATTTGATAGTAAAGTCAGTTTATTATCACCACGTTACCTTGTGACAAATATTGAATCGTAAGTTCACAATTACAAGTGTTTGTTAATATGATCACGATAATCGACACGTCATTGTTTAGATCAGTATAACCGTATAGAAAAATACCATTGAGATTGATTGATTTTCCACATTTCCTAAGACTTAATCATAAAACCAGGTACATAATGAAAAAAAAAAACAAATAGTGCCTCGAAAAAAATCAAAGAATAGAAGTACGCCTGTTAATGAACTAACCACGGGGTGTATTAGTTTTATACTTATATAGTAAACTTTTATTTTTGTGCCAGTGGACCTGAGCATGCTAAATATGAATTCTTTATTTATTTAAAACCCCTGGAATTTTAGAACTTTGCAATAGTCTTAGCAGCTTGAATCAAACAACTAGTTACTAACGTAACGTATCTCGTAAGGAATAGAATTCGCGCGGAAATATATAATTTGGGACTTTTCAAGGCAAGAGTGAATAGCCCGTTACTGAACCAGCGTGCTACACCCTCAATCTGGTCGACACTTCCACCTGATGGAACTGACTGTGGCCAAACGCTAGTCAGTCTGGTATATATTTTTTTTAAATAAACAAGTTTACAGAGTACGAAACGCGGACACAATGAAAATCAAATAATGTCTACTATAGACAAAACGATTCTAGGGATTAACTAGATTTTAAAACCGGCTTGGAAAAATCAATTAATCTGGACTAAATCTGCCTGAGAAGTAACGGTGCGCGGAACCGGTCCAGCCGTAAATAGCTAAGGCCTAGCCTGAATCTGTGCAAAGACGAACCTGTACTGTAGTCCTAACTCAATGTTAGTAGATATGATGATTTATTTTTAAGTTTAGTAAACTACAGTTCTTATTGAGTAAGATTACGGTAGAGTATAGAGTATAGTATTCAAATAAAACAAACAGAAATAAATGTTTTGAAATTGGAATGAGATTTGGTATTGACAACCATACCCAAAAAGCACATGGAGGCGATCAGTTGAGGCTGGCTAATAAATTGGTGTTGGATGGGAAGAGCTGGAAGTAGCCGCCCAACAACGTAACACGTGGAAAACTCTTCTAAGAGCCCTATGTCCCTAATGAGGGATAACAGGACTACATCATCATCAACCATACTTTAAACACGGGCATGGCTGCCGACGAAGTCGCAAGGAAAAGCTAGCATCGTAGATCGTAGCATCGAGCTAGTTTATGCTGTTCTCTCTATAGCTAATAAGGCCTGGTACCGCGTCCGTAGATGTTCGCATATTTTGTGCATCTTTCTCTTGTACTCTAATTAAGCCGAAATTTACGAATATCGTTTTTCGCGGTAGCGCCGAAGTACTGCTGCTAGCTATACTGGAGCCACATAACAGAAGCGAACAACATGATTAAGTCTTCAGTGAGTATACCAGTCTTTGTTTCAACTCCTGCAGTTGCAAGATTGAGCTCTATAATCATGGGTTAAGGCTAATTATTGCCTGCGGCGACAGATAGGTCAATGGTCACGGTCGTGCCGCCGCGGAATGTGCAATGATTCTGTCGATTGTGGACCACGCTCACTTCGATTGCCCATCTAAACTAAGTTTACCGTTGTCGCGGCACCATAGCTTTATGGACCCCAGGCTCCCATGAACCGTGGCAAACGCGATGAAGACGATAGATTTTTAGCTAAGGGCCCTAAGCTGTAGCAATAGCAGAAGTAACAGCTCAAAACAAATAAGCATTCTTTAAGTTAGAATTTATGACAGCTATACTTCAAACGATCTTGACTTCGATAATTTTCCTCGACGGAAAATTATATTTTAGGAAATACATACCGTTAAGGCTCTGCAGTCGTATTGGCCATCACGGGCACATCTATGCTTTGGAAATAATCGATATTGCGATCTCGTTCCGTATAGCTGCGTCCCTTATAGGTACTCGGCCATGATGGCCCATCGTGGAGAGCAACCTTTAGATTGTATATCTCACTCACGTCAGTCATCAGTACTATCAAGTAAAGGAACCACTGAGTAGTAGTAAAACTGGACATTCCTTGTAGATAGTTTGCATTGCAAATGCTACGATGAATAAATATGCACTACAACCCTGACTGGTGCCTGGTCCAGACTCGTATGGACATTACGGACTGGCAACGAACACAACACGAGATTGCACAATCGCGATAGAACTACAAGGTAACGGAATACAACTCTGTGCAGAGGAAGAACATGTAAAAAACAATACTTTACATGATACAACATGTTTATACAATGAGATAGTTTTCTATTTAGGTAAGGTTACTTGTGACTCGTGATAACTTTGACTAGGAAACTCGTCCATTCTATACACATTATTAAGTAGCGGACAAAAAAAACCCCAGTTATTTCACATAGATTGAATTTATATAGATACAAACTATATCAAAACTGTGGAATGATTTGCCGTCAGCGGTATTTTCGGACCGATACGACCCTCGTACCTTCAAGAAAAGAGGCAACGCCAAGTGCGTTAAGTGACTCCCCTGGTATTGCGGAAGCCCAAGGGCGACGGTAATTACTTACCATCAGGCAATTTTTGTATCTTTTTTTGTTCCATTGTGTGATATTGTTGTACTTTTGAGGTGTGCAATAGAGTATTCATACATACAGATGTACAACATATTTGTACCTAACTAGATTAACTAAATGAATAAATCACGTGGGTTAGTTTGCTTAAAATTCACATTAAACTTAAAATGTAAAAAATAATATACATATACCTAATATCACTAGAAGACAATTAGGTATTCTCTACCCTTACCATGAGCAGCGACTTTGAGGTTTTCGATAACGAATATCGAGTTTACTATCTGTCATCTCGTTCGTACTACAATAGTACAAGCGACATGCACAGATAGTAAACTCAATACTCGTTATCGAAAACCTCAATGTCACAACTGTGTAAGGGTACTCAAAACGTAGTAGTAATGTAGCAAAGAAAACGATTACTTACTAACGACAAATAAAAGAGCAAAGTTTCGAAGTACCAACTGACCCGAGCGGAGCTCTACAAAGCCCCACTTATACAGCAATCAGGTCACAAACTTTTACCATTGTTCTCATAGCCGAAGCTATTAATAACGATACGTATACAACCTATACGTACGTATCCGAAAACCGTAATTACTGCGAGTAGATGCACCGTTACATTCCGGCTTGATCAGTACCTCTGGCACGAGTTGGCTAAAACATACTCTGTACTCTGTAGCCTCTTCGTAAAATATTTATATGGAGAAATTGTACAAAGTCTAACAAGTCGACGTAGAGTGTGAAGCATACTTCAACTGTGCAACTCCTGAAACAAGTATGGGACGCGAGGTTATGTACCACTTAGATTGAGGCGGTCCCCACCAATACCGCTGAAAGCGTAGACAGGAGATAGCAGTGTAATACAATTTGGAGCATAAGTCGGGTAAAAAAATATGGGCACACTTCATTAGATATGTATACGTGGGATATGCGTATGTATTCAAATGCAATATCTGAAAGGAAGTGCGAACCATAATATCTAAAACAATTTTTCACTTCTCATGCTCTAAAAGTGTGTCATATCATGCTTGCCAAGGCGGACTAAAGTAATACATTTAGCCTCTTGGGAAAATATGTATACATATTTATGATATACAAAACTTTTTAAATTGACCAACCAGAACACTTCATCTTATTAAATCCACCAATCACGACACATATCGAAGTTAATCGCAACTCTAGATTCTTTTTTGGTGTGAATACCGTGTAAAAATGTGAAATCATTAAAAAAAACTTTGTATAAAGTATCAACCAATCAGACAATACCACAATATTAAAATCGACCAATGAGGAAACGCAATCAAATTGTCAAAGCATTAGGTGCTTTTTAGTTCCTACTTCACAAGCATTAAAAAAAAGTTTAAATCGTTGGCAAACTCTTTGAAGCCCCAATTATACGTTGTCTATGGCATTTATTCACTATCTGTATCAAAGCACTGAAAAAAATACAAAAACTGCCAAATTAAACATTTTTGATTCAGAATTCAATGCGGTCGAATAAAATTGTATTTGTTAATGGTTGAAATGTTATTTTATCTTGTTTTCTCGCAATCGAAGTGAAAACTAGTATGCATAACTCGGGTCTAAACGCCATATTACCCCTCGAACAATTTTCCCTCACTTCGTTCGGGAAAATAACCATCTCGTGGTACTCTATGGCCTATTTTAGTCCCTTGTCAAACAATCTACTATTATTTGGACGATAGAGTGCGTGATATATTTTTGCGGTTTCGTTGTGTAAGATATTATTGCAGTATTCGCAGTACTGTATATTCAGCTGTCCCACTAGGTAAAAGGATTATACCATTTATGCCTTGGGTCAAACATTTCTGGACGTGGCTGGTATGCTGATAAAATCCATGACTATACGGGCTGGGTTTACTTGACATAAATGGCTATATATAAAAATAAATCAATAGATGCTAGTTACCGTGTACAAAAGCTTGGAGTACATATGTTATGCACATACGGAATATGGTTTGGCATATATCCAAGTAAGCATCGCTATCGCTACACACTCTGTGGGTGAAACTTTGTTGGCATTAGAACATTCCAGCGGTCTACCCTGCCTCCAGACTGATTATTGACGTCACACAGCTGCAAACGTATGCACAGTTGCATATTTAACAGTTTCACCTACTTAATTTGCTTCTGTATGCATCTAACCAACAATAAGGAAGAAAAATAAACTATGTACTTATATTTATTGATCCAAATCTCTCCCAATTCTTAAGAAATATTATTTATAAAAAAAAACCCATGCCGGCTTTATGTTTTCGAAAGCAATTGTTGATTTTATTTCATTTTTTTAAATATTGTACAGTTAGTCACTACACCGCATATACTAAGACAAGTCTTTCATGGTAAAATCTGTCAAAAAATGTTAAATTTAGGACATGACAAAGAACTAGATATCACATTCGCTGCCACCCCAAAAATGTCTGAAAATGAACGCACATGTGTGTTGGTGGCAGTGAATGCGATATACTTCTATTCTATACCACCCGAAGCAAAAGGTGAGACTGAAAATAGGTATTAGTGAAATCTCTTAAAGATTATTCAAACTAAAACTATCCAAGGTAATGTGACAGCGGAAGTGAGGACTGCCGGCCCCCGCTCAAATATTTATGTGGGCTACATGGGTAATATGGACAGTGACCGACTGTATGTCATCACGGCGTAATGGCCCTGGTGTTATTGTATCGACGCACAGAGCGCGGGCTGTACGAATGATAGGGTGTAAGTACATTCACCTGTAATCACGTCTATCTTGTACAACGATGGAGACAAAAATATGTGTCACGGTCTTATGGCTCAAATAAGATTGTGTATAACGAAACTTACAACAAACCAACAACCTAAAAACAGGGCGTATTCGGATGTTGTCAAAATTAATTTAGCAAATTATAAACTATAGTTTCACGCCAGTACAGTACAGAATTATGATTAAAAATAAAACGTTACATTATTTTGGCCATGCATGGTTAATTGGTTAGTCTACAGTTAAAATAGTACTGCCTAGCACCGATACTCTTTCGAAATGTCAACATTGTTTGATTCCTCTCCTCTTATAACAATCGTATCTTACTTATTCTACTTTCTTGGTAATTAAAGCGCTGTCATAACAGTTAAGGCGCTCTTTATCATCATTAATCAGTACTTGTAGTTTAATCAAGAATACAAAGAATTTAAAACTTATATAATCTGTCTACTCAGTTAAATACGATGTTGAACGATCCACATTAAAAAATATTCTACGTGCAGGGTGTCGGTCCTGCTCACGTCTCCTCTCACTGTACCTATACTGTGGGTTCGTAAGAGTAAGAACTGCTGGAACACTCCAGAAGGCCTATCGAAAACGATGACTTTATTATTAATTACGCCTTAATTGGAGTAAAAAAAGTGACGCCCAAAAATATCGGACTTAAATTTTCGGGATAGGCCATCAGCTACGGAGGTCACGGTACAATGGTCGGTGTGGCCGCTCGTGGCCCGCGCTCGTGCCGCAACGCCAGCACACGGTCAGGTAGCCATGATGTCATCCGTGACAGCCGTGACGTCATTTTATATCCTCACAGGGAGCGGTCATTCAAGCGTCGGCTGTGCAGTGGGATTGTTGCGTGCGGAGATAGCTGTCGGTGTTACATGCCCTATTTTTTTTTTGTGTAATGAAAAAGCATAAATACGTCATTGGAACAACAGGAATGAAATATAATAGTTACTTAATTGTTATGAAATTTTCACTAATCATAGCACTAGCAGTTAGTATTTTGATCACTCAAAAATAATTGTTTAAAATAAATATGGAGTTATTAATAAAAAAAGAAGCGAATTAGCAAGAAGCAAACTTGTTTTTATAAAAAGTATGTAAACTTCACCTTTCCGAGGACGATGCACCGCATTGCTTGCCAAAAACGGTGACTGAATATATATAGACACAGCTCTCCATACAAAAATGCCTTCCAAAATTGACCCCAGGCGCACTGACACTGACAGCAATCCCCTCTTCATAAATTGTCAGAGCAGCTTGGAGTTTATCCAATAGACAATTTCGCGCTATTTAAAAAAAGTTGTGATTGGTTAAAAAAAGTTTTAAGCGTCAAACCTCATGCGCGGCGTTGCAATATTATGGCGTTGTCAAACTTACAGGGATGATACTAACCGAGATGGAACCAATTTATATAAGTTTTATTTTGACACGATTTTGCTATTAAGATTACGTTTGTCCATACTTTATAAGAAGGTATAGTAATGTCGTATTGGACAACACTCCCACGATTTTGCATTACGACATTGCCTCAGTTATCCTCCAGTAGGTGCCACGGGATAATGTCGCTCGGGAATATCGGAGGTGAATTTTCGTAAGTTTTTGCGCGACTAAGTCCCGTTTATCGTTATACTCAAAAGTTGAAACATAATATTAATGTGTATTACATATGTATTTTGGAATAATCGTAATAGTGTGAGTACAGTCAAGGTGTTGAATTTCCAACCCACTAAGGTTCAATATCGTATTATCGTATAGCAAACTGTCACCATAAGAGCAAGCTAGAATAAGACGTTACTTTCATATATCGCATGAATTTTTTTGTTTATACTAGGCAACAGATTAATAAGATCGACGTGGAGTACTGAACTTTGGGATGTAAAGACATTTTGCCAACAATAGACGACAACTAAGTCTATATTCATCTTTTTCGTTCTTGCAATATTCAAATGATAGTAACGCAAAAAACGAAATTTCTTTAAAAAACTCACTAAGGAGCTTGAACCGCTTTCAGATTTAGAAAAGAAAATGATAACTTTTCACGAAGAGGTTATCTGTAATATGCAATCCTATTACTGAAATACAATTTTCGACCTTAAGGCATCGCGAATCTCTAACGGCAATTCAATGATTGCCCATTGGGGCAGAAAACTGAAAAATATAATTTATAATAAATAATAAATCCTTTCCGCGGCCTCCGGGAAACTAGAATGATTATGACGAAAAGTTTACCAGCAGCACATTTATAGCGTAGGTATTTGCGTTTTAAATAAAAACATATAATAGGAATTGCTCGTTACTTGAATATCATATTAATAGTTTACTTACCAGTAGAAATGCTGCATAACATTATCACCATTTTGTCACTCAGTATCATAAAGGCATAAGTCATTATAAAACTAGTATAGAGTTACGACATTTGGTTCAGCGTATTAGTCTATATATCAATATGTTACTTTCAATAATTGTTTATCTTCTTCAGGGTTAAACTTACACATTCCAATGGATCCCATAGATTTTCTTGTATTTTTGTGGAGTTGTTCAGGGACCATTTTACCGCAGAAGAAAGCATTTTATATGTTTTTTATTTAACAATTTTATATTACCTGACATCTTATGTCATAGAAAGCTTCTGTACTACTAAAGCTGTCAAACTCCGCTGTGGCTCAGTCAAACGTTCGCGGCACACTAGCCATGGGGTCATTTTGAGCTCGAGTCAGGTTTCTATAGTATTACTAGTTCGTTGGCCAAAAACAAAACAAGAACTGACATCCGAACAAAAAATGTTAAAATCTTAGCTGACTGTTATTCTTGACAATTTAAGCTTGATATGGCGTATACTTACCTAAGTACTTTTCGGTAAAATATTGTTGGCTGAGTACCCAGAACGCAAGCCTACTTGAGCTTACCGTGGGCAATCAATTTGTGTTAGGATGTCCTTTAATATTTATTTATCATTTACCTTTCGCAAAAAGAATTAGAAATACTTATATAAACTATACCTACACCTGCCTGCATATATAAAAAGGTACTTATTATATCACAATCCCTACAAGCCCTATAACGGTAGCCAGGGGAAATAGTCAGGAGACAGGAGCGCAACCCATATGGCTTCCAAGTTCCCGACTCGGAAACCTTATTACACCAAAAGCTGGATTATTCGCGAACCTTATACGCGGGCAAGTATACAGCCCCCTTGAATACGTTAATACGTAGGAACAGTTTTATTAAATCTGAGTTTTTCTTTCTTTCTTTTTTTACAGGACATTCTTAAACCAAAGTATACTCTATATTCCGGGTCAATAGAAAATAACAATAATGTAAACAAATCCAATTACCTTCATAGCCTTTCCTCTGTAATTCCACAGTGCTTTAGTATTAACTGTCATGCTGTGTTATTAATTTGTTGAATAAAATAAAAAAATAAAAATAAATAAATAGCTTCGAAATTACGCACTTTTATAAAACAACCATGTTTTCATTGTGATTGTATACACTTAGGTACACATACGTTTGTTACTTACATTCTTGTTTAGTTAAATATGCGATAATAACGTATATTCAGTGAAATCCAATTTATATAATAATATTTTGTCATGTGTCAAATGCTGTTTTTACTTAGAAATACAGTTGTTAGTCCGCCATATTTGTTTACCTTATTTTTCAAACATAATATAATTATATACAATTACATAACTTTGTTTCAACGAAATAGTCCAATGTCTACCGGTTAGAGTTCTCGTCACGCTTTTAGGAGTCGCGGCGTAGAATTCTAACATAAACGGCGCAAAAAAAACATATATGTGTGATATAATTAATATATAATATATCTACTAGTTATTAATATATAATATACCTACTGGTTATCGTCACGTACTCTCGCTCTAACTCTCCTGACTATGCAACGCACTCATGACATGAGTCATGTAATGAAATAACTACAGATCGCTAATTCCATCGCAGACTAATTGTTCTCTTTAACATAGTCGCACTGTCCAAGCCTAATACGGCATAATTAAGACCGCTTCACACGACGCGACACGCAACTCGAGCGCCGGCGTCGTCATGACATAACTGGTTGTAATGTCACCACATTATAATCGCCTAGCGAGCCTAGATCCAGTTGAATGAGATCTTTGATGACGCACAGTTGAGTAACCTTAGAATCAAGAGATCTTAAGGTTGCTTTGATTATGGGAAAAAATTATTGTACGCGTGCATGACGTACACCCAAAAATGGACAGACGACCTTATAAAGGTCGCCAGAAGACGCTGGATTCAGATCGCTTCCAACCGATGGAAGTCCAGGGGGAGGCCTATGTACAGCAGTGGACGTGTTATGGCTAAGATGATGATGTTAATAATTGTAACTAAACTGTACAAATGTACCTATGTAAATCGAATGACATTAGGCCCTGTCCAGAAGGGGCGAATTCGCCGCGATTTTGAACGCATTTTAATATTCATTATTGCATTTGACACGCTTAATAAAACTACGACGCATCGTAAAAAAGCAATGTACTCCAATACGCGTCCAATACGCTCGTGCTTCTGGACAGGGCCTTAAGGTAGATCATAGTCTGGGAGAGGTGCATTACAGTTTTCCACTGGAGCCGGGGGCAACCCTTATAAATACCATATTGTTGTTTAGAATGTATAATCATGAGAAATAAACAAATTAAACTAGTGAGCGTGAATGTTACACCATCTATTTAAAAATGTCTCCCAATATAACCAATCTTGTTTACGGCAGTGTTTAACACAGTCAAATTTCAATGTGTCGGTTACAAATTCGATCAAACATGCATTTCATAGTCTGCACTGCCACTGTAATCCCAACCTTAACACCGTAGAGACAGAGTTCAGATTGCAGGACACACGTCATGTGTGTAAACACCGTAGTCCATTTGCCCTATTAGGTGGTTTAAGAGAACGTTATGCGTCCACTGCTGTGATTTATTGAGCGTTTATGTTTATTGGCTGTCAATCTGTTTATGTTCTAACTTCTAAGTATTACATTGTAGTGATTCAGTTGTACAGCAATGTACGACGTGCTATTTAAAATATTAGTTGCAACATTCAAAGAAACAGTTGTTTTATACATGTTATATTATACAGGTATACACCGTGTTTTGAATTGTATGTTTGGTAACGGAATTAGCTCACGGGCAACGAAGCTATCAAGAATTAATAGTGTAAATAACGTTTTGTGTGTAATTGGATGGGCGAGAGTTACCAGAAGTAATCATGTAACTTTTGAGAAATCAAGTTCACGAACAGTAGCTTATTATTATCTGAATTCGTGGGGTTAGTCTTGCTCACGTCTCCTGAATCCATAATACACGTTGTATAGTCCTATTATGGACAGTAAAGTGTACAAATTCGCTCACTGCTACAGTTTCAGAAATATGTGCCGAGCAACTCTATTGTACAGTAAATAAGGTTGGAGGACGTATTTATGAAAGGATTCTTTCGGTACGTATTTTTGCACTTGACTGTACAGTGACGGTTTAGCTTTCCTACTGGGCTAAGAGTCATTTAAAAAGCAGTTTAATTTGTTCACAGCTACGAAGCGAGCGTTGTATTCGCACGGTCGGCGCCCGCGCACCGGAAATTTCGCAGGAAACGGCGCGCGACACTTCGCACGTGTCGATCCACCATTTAAAGTTAACTGACAGTTTAACACAACATTGTTCTCATTTTGCTAGGACATAGTACAATGTAGTATGCTTACTATAGTGCCCTGTGTAAGTCGTAACGTAACATGCTGTGACTATCGAACGTGTTAAATTACGCGGTTAAAGCATTTACATGGCGATACACAAAGTAACCGGCAACGCGAACATCGAATTTCGTATATTTCGAGCATATTTCTCTTTTAATCCAATTAAGGCGCCATGAGACTGACGGAGACAATCATCCGAAATTTACGAATATCGTTTTTCGCGGTAGCGCTGCTGTTTATTGAACGTTGCTGTTCAAAACACCATAAGTTTTGAAGTGTTTTAATCGTTGAGGACATTTCGTAAATTCACGAAAGTTTTTGTGAGTTGTTACTTGCCTTGACATACCTATGTACTTAATTATAAGATCTATGAGTTAGACTGCATATTAGCTATGTTTAACTTAAAACAGTAGCACCCAATTCTTATAGGAAAGTAGCTTTACCTCGCGACTTTGTCGGCCAGCCATGCCAGTGTTTAAAGTATGGTTGCGGGATAAAAATTGTCCATGTCCTTTCGCGTAGCTGTCTTTAATAATTCTGGTAGGTCCAACACCAAACATATCATTGGCGCGACATTAAGTATGTCGAGACTGCCAACCATTTTCTAACACTGCTATTAACGATGGATGGGTATTAATTGTATAGAAGCGGTTAACTCACGTTTTATAAGTCGAATATTGCTCGACATGTTTGCGTCGGTTACCCAACGCGAACGGCTCATGATTACGCTCCTCGTTACAGAGTGAAACATATCGAGGAATATTCGACTTATAAAACTTCTATACAATTAATTTGTTCGAATCTCACGATGGATCGGTAATAGTCTCGGCGCCAATCATGTGCCTGCTGTAAAAAGATGCGGGACAGCTGTGTATTCTGTTACAACACCCCTATAGTTTTCAATATTACTTATGAGTATATCTGATATAACATCTATACATATATCAATCTCAATATCAAACCGATCTACGCAACCATATTTTTTACCATCCCATCCTATACACGCTCGCAACAGTTACAGTACAGTTACAAAAGGGCCAATACGTTTATTACAGCGGCGCTACCGCGAATAACGATATTCGTAAATTTCGGACGTTTGTCTCTGTCACTCTAATGACACCTTAATTGGAGTAAAAGAGAACGATGCTTGAAATACACGAAGTTCGATGTTCGCGGTGCCGGGCCAGTATGAAGCCGCGTGGCCGTGTGGTGTCTGCCGGCTGTAAATAGCACCCCATCTCCTCCCTCGGGTGTTGTAAGAGGGGACAAAGGGAAAAAACCGACGGATAGGCGGCAGCGTCCGTCGAAACAGAATCAGCAGCTACTGCTGTCGCCCACTCGCCTGGCAAGCGTGGCGACTATGGCAATTCCCCACAAGATGATACAAGTCATACTTGATAACGACCGGTCTGGCCTAGTGATCCTGCCTATGAAGCCAATGGTCCTGGGTTCGAATCCCAGTCAGGGCATTTATTTGTGTGATGAGCACAGATTTTGTTACAGAGTCGTGGGTGTTTTCTATGTATTTAATTATCTACAACACATGCTTTACTGAGCTTACCGTCGGACTAGGTCGATTTGTGAAGAATGCCCCGAAATATTTATTTATACTTATAGAATAAGTTTAAGTAAAATACATGTACCTAACCTATTACTTGTTGCGAATGTACATCTATCTAAATCTGAAGAGACCTATGTCCAGTAGCCATGTGAATACCGTTCGTACATATATCTGTTTGGAGCTGCGCGTGAGCAGGCTGAGAAAAAATCTGTTATGTCAGTGGTACGTGCGCTGTTGATAATCACCGGCGCGGCACGATTGTTGTAACATTTACATGGGAAGTTAAACAACGATCCGTACACCTTGTGATTGCATCTTTGCTCCCAGTGACGTTTATACTACGGTGGCAAACAAGCGTACGACCCGCCTGATGGTAAGTAGTCAGTGGTTTTCTATAAGGTTGGATGCATTTCTTCAGTCGGGCTCCGCTTTAGATTGGTGTGAAATATCATTAGCTGAACTTGCCACACAAGATGACATTCGCTGTGCCCATACCTCTTTTGGACGTATTTTAAAGACATAACCGGCCCAGGCGCAGTTGAAGGACATACCCCGGATCGAGAATAATTGAATACAAAATGAAAGTAGCTTTGTAAGTAGCACTTTGAAATCTAGAAGATATAATCATTATCAATATTATCATTAATAGTATACGAGTATGTATAGTCAACCAATTTGATTTCTAGGCCACGTCGAACCTTGTCACAGTGACGTTAATAAGAGATGAATTTGCATGAACTCATTTCACCATCTCCATTTTATGGGACGAGGCGTGCGTTGAGATTCCATCCCTATGTTGTGGATATTCCTTCAACCAGAACAAAGCGCTTTGCTTCTACTTTTCTGATTCGCACAGCTAGGGAGTGGAATTCTCTTCCAGCTGATCTTTTCCCGGAGCAATACAACCTGGGTATCTTCAAGTCGAGAGTGAATAAGCACTTGCTAGGTAAGCATGTTCCATCGTCGGCCTCATCGTCACTTACCATCAGGTGAGATTGGGGCCAAATGCTAACCTATCATTTATAAAATAAAAGAAGATCTTTTGCGTATTTCATATAGATTTTCACTGTGACAAGGAACGAAGTGGCCCATAAATCAAATTGGTTGACTGTACACTGTAAAGCATCACTAGTATGACTTTCTGAAAGTAATCTCCTAAGGGCTGAAAAGGCATTTCTAAAATTTTATTCATAAGCACACAGAGATGTAGGCACAAGCAAATTTTATGTATGTCTAGTATATTATACAAAAGGTTCCGAACATTTTAACATTACATACTTGATATTGTCTTCGGTTGCCGCGATACTTACTCATGAAATAAAACAAAAAAAAATGCATTTAAATTAGTACTGACTACCTGATGGTAAGTGTCGACGAGGTCGAGGGTGTAGCACGCTGGTTCAGTAACAGCCTATCACTCTTGCGAATTAATATTTTTCCTCAGTCCACCCGATGACCACGAACACTGCTAAAGGGTTTGAATCGTCGGGATGAAGTTTAAATTAGTATACGCGAATTAATCCGTTTTAGTTGTTTTATTTCATAACATAGTTGCTTCATAATAAAGGCATTACGTTAACACGAGTAAAGCTAATCCGATCCGTATCAGTTATCGCGTATTCCACGTAAATGACATCAATGTTGAGTGCGCTGGTGGAGTGAAACGGATCTGATAAGTGCTTACTAATATTTAAAAATATAATATGCATTCCGATGCGATCAGAAATAAGGAAAAGGTAGAATAACTAAAGTATCCGACATAGCTCGCAGATTCGGGGAAAAGTCGTAGTGGCACTACTGTACCTACCCGTACCATGAGTTGTGTCATTGAGGTTTTCGATAACGAGTATCGAGTTTACTATCTGTGCATCTCGCTTGTACTAATTGAGTGCGAACGAGATGCACAGATAGTAAACTCGATACACGTTATCGAAAACCTCAAGGTACAAATCATGGTAAGGGTACAGGCTACATTGACTACCTGATGGTAAGTGTCGACGAGGTCGAGGGTGCAGCACGCGGGTTCAGTAACAGCCTATTCACTCTTGCCTTGAAAATACTAGGCTGATTGCTATTTTATCGCCTATCGCGTATCGCTTTCACACTCGCATACTTCTTACATCGTGACTTAAATGGTGACAGAAGATAAAAACCTCACCATAATAGGCCAGAAGTAGATCCTTTGGTATACTTTTTAAAATTAATTTAACTAATGGTAGATCCGCGTCAAACTCTACAAATGTCAGATTGCTGGTATATTTTGAATATGATTAGTTATTTGTCTTAATGTAAACTAAATTTACTGCCTATCATATCTGTTGTAAAATAAAACAACAAAATTTTTATCGAACGGATTTTCGGATTTCGTATCGGGTCCCCCGATGACCACGAACACTGCCAAAGGGTTCAGAACGTCGGGATGAAGTTTTATTTCATGAGTAATTATCGCGGCAACCGAAGACAATGTTACATGTCTGTTGTAATTAAGGTTTTTAGAACGTGATGTACACTGTTTTAGCACGCATTATGACGTCGGTTTACATACTACTAATTCCACTGTGTCGTCACAATATGCTAGTTGCGATCGATCCGTGACAAAGTCTGCTAACTCAATGAGGTCCGGTCTCTTTCGTCTAACTGTACTTGAGTAAAAGTGCGATAGTGACACATGATGTTGCCACGATACGCGGAAAAGTGACAATAATCTTTCTCCATTATCATCATTACGATATTGCCAGTTGAATCCATCTCTAATTTATAGGTCGAGCTAGCGCGACCTGCGGCGCTACCGCGAAACACGATATTCGTAAATCGGACGATTATCTCTGTCACTCTCATGACAACTTAATTGGAGTAAAAGAGAAAGATGCCCGAAATATACGAAATTCGATGTTCGCGGTACCGCTCCAGCTCACAGTCGAAGGTATATTCGTATTTATCGATCAGTTACTCGTGGCTTAAGATGGCCGGATTCTTTATTTCTGTCTGAGACCATAGCTGCCTCCACTTTCGTAGCTGTGTCTGCGGAAACCATGATATTCTTTCAATACGTATAACCACTTAAAAATCTTCCGATATTGAGCGGTGTTCTCTATTTCCAAAAACTAGTTCCATCCTCGTTTACCACGAGATTACTACGCGAAACTGTGAACTGTGAAGACATCCCGACTGCCACTACAGCTTTTCCAGTAGTTTTCAGAAGACTGATACTTTACTTACTAAAAACTTAAAATACAAGAGCTAAAAGTGTCTAAAAGCGAAACGCTCCGGCTGTGGAATAATACGGCAAATCCCTGCCGAGGTTTTCCGTAGGGACTACAGTTTGAGGCTCTTTAAAAAAGGAGTCTATAGGTTCTTAAAGGGTAGGCAACGCGCATGTGGATCCTCTGGAGTTGCTACGGTAACTGCTTACCATCAGGCGGGCCTTTTGCTTGTTTGCCACCGTCGTTGTATTAAAAAAAAGTGTTCAAGTAGGAACGTAAATATACAGGTAAATCCCAGGAACTGTAGTTATTTCTTGTGTAACCGATAACGCCGCGTGTAGCCGGCAAGCAGGCAGGTGACTGCGCGTGAGTCACCTCATCATTGACATTCGCTACTCGTACTGTATCCTTCTATTATCGAAACGACGTATGGTCAAGTAGTAAGCAAAGTCCATGTTGCTTGTACTAAGACCTTGTTGCCTGTACTATATTTAGACGGCTAGTCGCTAAAAAGCAGTATTTTACATAGAACTCTCATGGAGATATGACCTTTCTCCATTTTTATTCGTTTCTTGACTTTCTTGCCTTACACATAATTATTTGTTTTGTTTTCCAATTAACTTAGAATTTTTTAAAGAACTTTGTGCAACGGAATAAAGTCCAAAATTCTTTGACATAGGTTTACTGTTTACCAGGACACCTAACGTTTAGTTTATACATTCTTAACGCACTTCGCAAGGATATTAAGTTTTTATAGTTTGAATATAAAAGACAGAATGATTTAAAAAATACAATAAGTAGCCAGGGACATACTCAGCATAGCCCATAAATAAATTATATGCACTGTCCATTATGAATGTCCTAGAGGCGGAATCTAGCGGCTTCAATTCAAAAACAATTAACGATATATGCACACAGATATGTTACAAGCGTGACGACTATGGCAACTACCCCCAAGATACAAGTCATATTCTTGGGAAGCCATGTCCAGCAGTGGACTGCATACGGCTGAAATGTATGTATGCGCACAGATAATCATGTCAAAAGGATAGGCATCTTTTCATCAGTATGGTTAGTAAGGGGCTTTACAATGAGGAATAGGACAACATGACTCAAGAGAGATAATCAAGATTAGTAATGCAGGTAAGTGACTTCTTGCAATTGCGACCATTCGGTGACTATGACTAGTACACGAACTTTCAGTAGTTTTGAAATGATCTTTATCGTGCTACATTTAAGGTTGCATTTAGAAAACAAGAATACTTCGAAAGGACATTGTGAAGTTTCTTTGCGCGTTTTAAGATCATTTCATAGAATAAACTGATTCAGAATAAGATTGAAAAAAAAAGCGTGGTTGTAATAATTATTACGAATTTACCAACTATGTACAAATTCTTCTCTAGGTCCTCGTTACTTTTTCTTAAGTCATCTATTTCAGTTTATATACAAATTCTCTTATCAACTACGTCTTAAAATTTATTTACTTATCTTACTTTATTCTTATTGACAAGAGCTTTTAATTACCTACCAATGTTTAAAAAAAAAATCAGTGTTTATTTATACCTTCTACAAAGTTCACACGGTAATTTATTTTAAGTATATATAATTAACATGGATAGTTAAGTTGGCAACAAAGTTCTACGATAACTTGGTATCCGCTCTAAAAAAACTAATATTGGATACTGTATAAGCTCGAACAAAATTTTGGTACAGCGTTTTAAAATCAGTTTGCAATTAAAAATATGTCACAAATATTATGTGCAAGTGTGTGAATGATATAAACGATGTAAACCATTGTACATATTCTTATGGGAGAAGTTAAAATGTGTATACAATTATTGCACCTGACTGTAAAAAATTAAGGCGAGTCAAAAATTGTAAAGTAAATTCGGGCCCTCTTCGGTCGCTCCTAGTCACACACACACACGCTAACAACCTTATTCTCAATCTAATACATATAAAACTATATCATATAGTTTTTTGCTTAAAATGTATAAAAATCTCATAAGGAATCCAGTTTGCTCGCGCTCACTGCTTTAAAACCCCTTAGCCGGTTTTCGCTAACTGAAATATTTGCCTTCCTTGTGCAAATATTGGCTCTAAGTACCTGTATTTGATTTTTCCGAAGCCTGGGGCGATAACTGCTATTTTAACTTAAAGTTTGGATCTACAATAAGACGGGGTTTCAGCGATGCTTTAGAAGTTTTGCTAACAAGGTGGTCTTTAAAATAATTTGCACAACTTGAAAATTTAGTACTTAAACGCAACTTGAGTGAAGTTTCTTTGTACAGCGTCACTCCGACTATAAATGCAAGGCCCGAGTCTACTAGTATTTAAAAAACATGTACTGGCAATATCAGTCAGAAATTAAAATATTAAAAATTGAGATATTATCGTTATCTCGTACGGGGGCGTTGTATTCCATGTCTTGTATGTTTCTTGTTAAGTATTATGCAGTCTGATCATATAAACATGATAATTAAGGCTGGGCCGTCATGAAAGGTACGAAGAAATAATTATCAAATCGGAAGTTTTTACAAAGATCCATAGCATATTAAATGTTTTTTTTTGGTTGCGCCAAAGAATCACACGCCATTTGGAGTTAGTAAAAAGTCAAAAAAACTCAAAACTCAAACGTTTATTCAGTAAGTAGGCCACAAGGGCACTTTTACACGTCGAGTATACAAAAGTAAAAGAGAAAAATAAAAACTACACCGGTTCTAACCCTACACCTCTGACCCGAGAGTATTAGATGATGAACGAACCTACAATTGAACAAATGTTCCCGTTATAATCGCGTTCCGTTTTGTGCTATTACTCCATGTTGAATGCAATATCACAGTAACATTCCACCTACGCGAACTATCAGAGCATGCAGTCTTAGTAATTTCACTTAAATCCTGACCCATTGACCTGGCACCGCAAATTATATCGAGCGATGATTCTAACACGGCAGGCTTTGTTTTGAAAACTAATCTGATGAATACTTTGTGTCATCTATCGCTGTCCGTAAACGCCATCTTTACAATTTTCTTCTGCTTCCAGCCGCGCCGCCATATTTGACGTTTGTAAAATGTGTGGTGCAACCCGCCTCTAGTGCGTAGCATTGGCATTGGACGTCGTTTGTGTGAGAAGGGCTGCAATCCTTGCTATGGGCCTTTTCTAGTTCAGCAGGTCTCCACTGCAGTTCAACGGGGCAATACATCGGGGATAAAGGAGACCTTTGAGCAGAGAACCATTCACGGCAGGTTGGGTTTAGGATTCGTTTTAATTTATATATAAGGTTTTATAATTTTTTGGTTATGTTAAGTTCATTAAGTTTTGGCGTTATAATATTAGGAGTCTACTTCTGCTAATGGCACCTGTGACATAATCTATTGAGACTTCTCAAGGAGTTACAGTATGGGGCCTTAATAAAATGGCGTTTAATGGATCACCTACATAAGTCATCATACTATTGGTACCTAATGTAAAGATTTCCATATTTTATGCATCCTTTGGTCGTTTCCGTCTGTGATTCGTTCCGTCCGTTGTTCGTATTCCTGCTGTGCCTTACGGCTTATGATGGAGACACAATAGTGCGTTTAGGATTAACTACCGTGAGTCGACAAATAATTTACACATCAATAGATACTAAGCTGTATTAGACGAGTATGCTGGAAAAAAGTTCGGGTGGGCTGTACTGACCCATAAGGTCTCCCAAAATTAGTTGACGCAGATTCAGCCAGAAGCCGGCCAAAGAAACCTTTACGTCCATAAAGCAAGAACGAAACAAACCGGGCATGGGCCGGGTTGAACCACGTTTTTCGCTCTTACTGCGTGGAGATAGAGGGTATTACGGCTCTAGTCGAGTGTGTGTCGAGAGCTGTGGGGAGACCCTTACCACTAGGGCCACGGAATGCGCGTTCGATGTTCGACTAGGCAGCAGACGGCGAGCGCCATATACTTGGTAAATGGAAGCTTAATAACTGACTCATGGGGTCTAGAAAAGGTATGAAATACTGACTAGTAGAAAAAAGCTGTTATCGAAAAGTTGATCTACAAATTTATTTTTACAAACTTTCGTCTAAGTATTTAATATGCAAAGTTTATATTATGCTAGAGCTTTTGCCCGTTAACATGCATGCCAGGGAATTTTTCCAAGTTAAACCTAATTTCATGCATATTAACATGGCGACTGCACAGTTTCTATACAAATTGGAGTTGGGTTACCGCCCTTGTATCAGCCCTTATAAATAGTAGGTCAAACTCCAATGAAAAAATAACTAAATGCACGTGATTGTATACAAAATATTTTATCGTCGTGACACTTTTACTTTGCGACAAAGCCCTGAGCGTCATCTTAAATTTGTCACGGTCCTAATAAGGCTACATGTACTCGTACTGTGTACTAAAAACACTCTTAGCTGTACATTGGTGGACCTTATTATATAAGTCATAAGGTCGACCGGTGTACAGCTATGAGTGTTGCTGTGTGTACATTTGTACAATGCACCCACAGAAAGTTCGTGCAAGGAGGCGTGTACCGTTACCCTACATACGAGTACCATCTCAGTTCATAACATAATTCATAGCGCTTTGTAAGGAGAGTTGGTGAAGTAAATTTTGTATAATAAATGGAAGAAATATTAGCAATATAGTTATATGGGAAATCATTAGAATGGTGAAGTTTTAGTAGGAGTTATTAATGTAGCACGCCACCATCACGACATAAATATGCTCAAAAAAAAAATAATCGACACGTAAACAACAACTGCTCAAAAACAGAATCAACAGCTACTTCGGTCGCAAAACCGGCTGTCTAGCGTGGCGATTAAATAAATAAATACTTCGGGACAATCTTACACAAATCGACCTAGTCCTACCGTAAGCTCGGTAAGGCTTGTGTTGTAGGTACTAGACGACGATATATATAATAGATAGATACATATAAATACTTAAACACATAGAAAACACCCATGACTCAGGAACAAATAAATATCTGTGCTCATCACACAAATAAATGCCCTGACTGGGAATCGGACCCAGGACCTTGTAGGCATTATGCGTTCCAAATTAGTTAAAAGGCGACAAACGCCCAACTAACGCAGGACCTAGACGCGGCGTTCCGCAGCGCGGGCGCCGGGCCGCGCTCTATTTCCCTCGTTGCATAATTCAGTTGCACATGCACACGGCATCGATTTTCGCTTTCAAACCATTGACAAATTGCATGGAAAAACGCCTGTGAGGGAATCGCTTACGTTTTCCGATGAAGAGTGTCTTCTGTTATAACATGCAATTATGTAGTGCTAAAGGTCCCGACGAATTCAACTTATAAATAGAAAGTTACGAAAAATTTGTCACATATTCATTAAGTTAAGAAACATAAATAAGCCTTAGATTAGGAATTTGCTATTCACCCGAGTCATGACTAATATTTATCTATTTAAATAATTAAGTAATCCGCAGTTTTCCATTCAAAATCAGTAAGTCAGTTTTGTGACAGAAACGACTCAGTAATATTACGTCACTAAACTGACAAATTAGGATACTTATAAGGTATTCATTACACAACTTTGAAAGCTTATAATGTTGTTACCTGTTAGGCTAAGACTTAAAGCAGATAAAAGGTCAATGAACCCGTATTTTCTAGATTTTTCTCCCTATCATAATGGCTGCGAAGATTAGTCGCCTAATGAGACTGACTAAAAGGAAAGTTCATTTTGTTAAAGATAAGACCTGTGGTGTTCATAAAAAAAGTTACGTATCTGATAAAATAACTTGCCCTTTGATCTAAAGTTAAAAAACGTCATAATATTGTATTTTGAATTCTCTGCGCACAACCATAAGAATGCAATACAATATAATCTCACCCCTATTTTTTATAAATACGTGTAAGGAATGTCAAGTTCACAAAGAAACGCATAAAAAACAAAACAAAAAAGTTTTTGGAAGCATAAAAAGTACGTAACCACGTATGTATAGAAAAACTATGGACACGGCAAGAAATATGGATAAAAAGTTGAAATAGATAAAAATAAATAGATAAATATTTTATAAAAAATTATTTGATTTGTTCTTAGTTTCAAATATGGATAAGTTAAGGATAATTTAGTAAGATACAGTAATTACTATATATACTGTACAGTCAGCAGCAAAAGTTGCTAAGCGTTTGAAGTGTTCAAAATGACCTACACGCACTCTTATTCTTTTGACAATAGAGACGTGTTGACCTCATTTTGAACACCTAGCTACTTCTGCTGCTGACTGTACAATCCTGCAAAAAACAAACTCCGATCCCTACATAAACATGTGATGTTCAGAATTTAATATTTTTATTTGTAGATTTTTGTCATATTACCAAGGAATTGATAACTCATCAGATATGCAGATCAGATGGGTTGGATGTAATTTTATATGATAAATGATTCATACTAATAATTTTGTATAAAACTTAATGTAGTACAGTTAGTATTTTCCTGGCGGTAGTAAGAAAAACAATTCTTTCACTTGGCACCAAAATTCGTTTCCCTCCCTTCCCTTTGAAAATATTCTTGCTTATACAAGAAATGTATTAAAAAGCTTACAGTATACTTACTAAAATTCATCATTTTACTCTACAATGGCGATAGATCAGTTTCTTATCTAACTTGTTTGACTTACCTGTAAACAAAAAAACAAGTGTTAGTCATTGCAAGAGTCTAAATTTAATCATAAACATTACAATAATACCAGTCATAGTACTTTTTATATTTCCTAGTTGTGTTTTCTAAACTGTAAACATGAAATAGTACATTGTGCAACGAGGATGGTAAGTAAGGTATAGTAAACGCGAGTCTATTAGAAGCCCGACGACGAAGTCGGAGGGCTTTTAATGACTCAAGTTTGGTATACACTTACCACCCGTGGTACATACAATGTTTTTCATCACATTTGCGAGGAAATAAAATAAATTCGTTGAAAACACTTTGAAAACTACAATCAGACCGCATCCACTATAAAAGATTGTCAACAATGTCAACTTTTTTCAATGTCTTCCACAGATAATGTTAACAACTGCGTTTTGTTTTCGAAGTTGACAGATCATCCTGCCAAATAGTATCAATTATCAAAATCAAATAGAAAACGATTATTTTTAATAAATACTAAACATTAAATTGCAGTCAAATTTAATTTAAAGACATGTTTTATACATATTAAAAGTTGGTTGTACCAAACTTTTGAAGATATGAAATACACCTTGGCTGTTTGGAAACATCCTCAGTCCAAGTGAAGTATAGGTTCTGTATATTTTTAAAACTAAACTTAACAGCCCGTGTGAGCTAAATCGGCTATAACTGCTCTGTACTCTCGCAAGTAATAACGCCATTGACGAGCAAGTGTGATGAAAAGATATTTATTCAGTCAAAAATACATTTTACCGGCTAACTTTAGACTAACTGAAGCCTAGTCAAATGCTCCCTCTCGAGTCGTCCCTGGAGCACAGGTACCCATTACACTAGCCGCGTTACCACGCTGAATAGCGACGGACAACCTTTGCACCAAATACGAACCCGCGCGGGCGTCAGACCCCTCTCTCCGATTCGACGTCCCACTTCCCTAATGAAGGCAATAGCCTCTGACCCCAGCACCCAGTAGTCTCGAATGCAAGGGGTACAAAAAGTAATTAGTGCCCAGAGCCAAACTGAAATAAGTAATATATCACTTGGCTTATACGTTCAAAGGGTGAAAGAAGTGATTTGCCGTTCAGTATAAATATGTGACATTACCTAGCAAAAGGGACCTTATTGTCGCTTACGTCGAACCGCGTTGCGTTTGTATAGCGGTATCTTGAAAAACGGCGTAAGGGCCATCGACAATAAGGTAATAATAGATAATGTCACATATATATGCAGTATTACTTTATAGAAATGTCATAATAATCATAATTGCCATAGGGTGAAAACGTGTCTATGTCCAATATCTGATGAATCTGAGTCATGGGTGTTTTATACGTAAGAATGAAACCGATTTATAATATTAGTCGGATGTATAGTGTATAACAGGTTATCTTGTCAGTACAACAAGGACACATGCACCGTTCTAGGTAACACGATACGATAATACAAAAAAACTTTGAAGGATTTTTGAAACAACAAACAGAACAAGGGTTTTTTTTCTTGTATTGTATTTAGCCTCAGAATTTGATCTGTTACAAAACTGTGGGTCAATATGGGACAGTATTTACCATCGATCGGCAAGGGCGAGGCACCGCGATAACGATACGATAGCGATAACGCTATCTGATACAGGGACACGTCAACGGTAGATGATATGGAAACTGGATTTTATGTTCTGGGAAGTTAGTCAACATTGTACTGTCACTAGTCATATAAGTTTGTGGTATTACTGATATAAATATGACAGTTACAACTCTATGTATATTATATACAGGTTTTTTTAGGAGAATACATTTATATAAATCGCGCAGATAATCGAAGTAGGTACCTACTATAAAAAAACTGTAATTTTAGAATCAGATCAAAAACTAACTTATATTATAACATTTCAATTTTATAAATGACACGAATGAAACTTAGAGTATCTTTAAAAATGTCAGTAATCAGTCACGATACTCAGAAAAAAAATCGATATTCTTCGACATGTGATTATGCCTCTGTCGGAATTTCGCGACAATCGTCGTATTTCTCGTGACAATTGTCAAGAGCCTTTCATCTAACTACTACCTATCTATTAATGATATTATGTAAAATAATATAAAATGACAATTGTCAAGAGCTCTTCGCCAAACTACTACATATTTATTGACGATATAATATAAAATAACGGTATTTTATTGAAACTAACATGTTGGTGGCAAACAAGCCCACGTCCCACCCGATGGTAAGCGTTCAATGTAACCAATGGACACCTGCAACGTCATAAATTTACACATGTAGGGAATCGTGACAATTGTCGCTGTGGTGAAATAGGGGCCAGATAGTAAACTCGATACTTGTTATTGAAAACTTCAATGTCACAACTCATGGTTAGGGTACTTACTGGTCATGGTCCTGAGCATACTTCTATATGAATCTTAAATTTTACACAAACGTAAATGTCTGTATCTAAATTATTGCAAGGAAGTGAATGTAGCGTTAAATGTCTTATCCCATTAAATAAGGGAATTAGTATTTAGGATTTACAAACGAATAATGATCTAACTCCGTTTAACATTTATGCCATTTTATGACGTAAACATATGTTAGCTAGAGATATAATCGCTTGGAAGTCTTGATGGATTTAAGGTAGCTTTGGTTCGCAGACAGAGCTATGGGTGGTACCATTCATTTGGCTAAACGCGTAACGTTCTAACGTAATATGCAACCGTGGGAATCGTAAAACAATCGTAAAACGATGTTTACGTAAATATTGGCTGTTCGTTTATACATACATAGAAATTACGGTTATAATCGTATGTAAAATATGTTTCTGTCAAAAATGCCATTTTTTGGTACAAGCTTTTATTGCCGACTGTACTTTTTTTGCACAATTAATATACGCGGTTAAGTCAGTTAATGTGTAAAAAGCGTGGAAGTTTAAATCAGTATAAAAGATAATAAGTATAGCATTTTCTTGTAATACCTACGAGATACTTAATTATCCAGCGGGAACACTTTTACGATATGTTTTATATCATCCACTAGCTATTAATATGTTTGTGATTGTTTTTTTTTAAAACAGTAATAAAGTAATAAAAAGGCAGTATTTTAGCACGCCATCGTAATGTCTAGTTTTCCCAGTGCGGCTCCGCAATATGATTTCGAATAACTATTGCAGTAGAAACTCTGGGACGATTTATGCAGCTTACAAAAATAGTGCTCGAGTTCCCCGGGGCCCGTAGGGCAGGGTTCCCATAAACCGGGAACCCTGTCACGCTTACCATCAGTTGTGACATTGCCGTTTTCGATAACGAGTATCGAGTTTACTATCTGTGCACCTCGCTTGTACCTACTATTTTAGTGCGAACGAGGTGCACAGATAGTAAACTCGATACTCGTTATCGAAAACGTCAATGTCACAACTCATGGTAAGGGTACAGCCCTCAGGCTCAAACCGCTCCAGTAGATTCTGAGACTTGAGCATGAACCAATTGTCTCATCACAAGATCTTCATCGCGATAATAAGTAGACATAAAAATACATTTCCTGATTAGGGTTCATACCCTATATAGAAGGAATAAACGGAACCCTTACAGTATCATTTTGTAGTCCAGTTAAGTGCAAAAATATGTACTGAAAGAATCCTTTCATAAATACGTCCTACAACCTTATTTACTGTACAATAGAGTTCCTCGGTACATATTTTTGAAACTTTGGCAGTGAACGAATTTTTACACTTGACTGTCTGTCATACCCTTTTTTTTAGTAACGCGTGGAGGTATAAAGCTGTTACCTACTCATATCAAATCAGGTTTATGATCCTTTAGAACTGTAAAAAAAAAAACAAGTTTCTACGCCAACGCATAAAAAATACACTCGCAAGGGAATCAAACTACAGGGTACTTCCCGTAAACTCATAATCTTGATATTTGTACGAAGCAATGACTTATAGCACAGATAAAGGAAAAATTTCGAAAAGCATACATTTTAGCTAGTATGTATATATACAAGTTTATATGGCCGGTTTTTTATACGGATTTGCACTATAAGAGGAAACCTTATTAGTGAGATATCAGAAGTCAGAACACAATATGGCGTTAGAAGCCCTGCGGTCGACGACCTATCGATTGCTAACTCCCGTCTATAATTCTATACCTATGCACTTTTTAATTAGAAGAAGATTCGACAACTAGATTAAAACTAGTAGTAGTAGTAGTTTTGATTTGAGTAAGTTTTTCACCTATATAATTATATGCTCACCAATATTTATCCGCTGATAAGCAACGGTAAAAAATAATATAATTAAAACAGTAATAATTTAAAGTGAGCGATACACCCACAACGCGAGCGGTGTGTCCTGACTCGGCTTGAAAATAAAACTTGTCGCCTAGTGTGATATAATTACAAGTAAGGTGACGGCACCAGTAATGGACAAGGAACCAATCATGAACATTAGTGCTTATTTCAAAGGAGTTAAGAGTTGTGCATTTGTTGGGACATATTCAATTTATAACTTTATGATTTTTGAAATAAGAACTAAGTGTCCATCATTGGTGCCTGTCATCTTAAAGTGTCCGACATTAGTGCCATTACCTTAAGTAGTTATAATAAATAATTGTCAATATTCCATAAGTCGGAAACTCACGCAGTTCCAAGGAATTAAATGGTATGAGACAGGTTTACACACACACTTTACAACAGCTAGGAATCATGTTTCACAGATAATAGCGATATTTAAGGGCAATTTCACTTTCAGGGACACCCAATTAACTTAATTGTCAAATAAAAGTTAAATCAGTGGTCAGTTTAGTGACGACAATTAAGCTTTAAATTTCAATATAATCTACTGTTTTATGATTAATCCATAAATAATACGTGTTATTGTAATAGAAAATGCGAATAAAGATGATTTACATAAATATTTCAAGCTTAATTGTCGTCACTAAACTGACCACTGATTTATCTTTTATTTGACAATTAAGGTAATTGGGTGTCCCTGAAAGTGAAATTGCCCTTAAACCACATGAGTACTGGTTCTTCCTTCGTTTAAGGAATCAGCCTTACATCGTCTCAACAGATAAAAATATAAACAGTCAGCAGACAGCTCAGGTAAAACATTTAAAAAACAGTGGAGTACGCTATCCGTAGTATACAAAAGACACGAGGTTTCCACACACGACCTTCGAAAGGTGAGTGGCCGATCACAAAGGCGCGAGGCACCGACTACTTCTATTAATCATTGGAGAAAAAACTTAGATGGCGTGCCGGGGCAAAAAGATAGGAACCTCTAGCGGGAGGCATTATGCAAGTATTTAAAATCAGGTATTATATTAGTTTTACACTCTAAGCAACTAGGCATAATTGTCATTTTTCCTTGACGCGTAACAGCTTGTATTGTATCATATACCTCAGGTACAGTTAACCAACTTGATTTCTAAGCCACTTCGAACCTTGTCACAGTGACGTTAATAAGAGATCTTTTGCATCTTTCATATAGATTTTCGCTGTGACAAGGAACGAAGTGGCTATAAATCAAATTGGTTGACTGTACGTCGGTTGTCGTGTACCTAGTAAGTTACACTCTGCCGCCATTTTCATGGATACTCATACTTGACGCTAACTCTTATTCATTCACTGATACTTTTTAGATTACTCCAATTGCGTGCTTTTACCATTCTAAATATCAAATACTCAATGAATCTACCCTCGGCTTAAAAGAGGGATATTTCGGTCCGATATTAAAGTTTAACATTGGCAATGCAGTATTCGTGACTTTCCATAACTTGACTGCATTAGGAAGCCGGCTGGAACGGTAAAGCTTTAGAGGCATGGTATTATAACAAAATTGATGAATTATGCCATTTTGATTTATTATGGTGGTACGAGTAGCCTCATCAAACACAACATTGTTAATAGAATCACTACTATTTCCATCTTGTGCTAATCTGTGGGTATAGTGAGCGATAGTAGCGTAAGAAATAACGCCCAAAAGTATTTACCATTATCAAATTGATTCACAACAGGAGTGATAAACTCATCATCATCACATTAAACGATATAAATGCAAACCAAACTTAACAGCCTAATGTAGAGAAATATCATTTTGCATCTAAACAGGATGGATGATACCTTAGGTCTCTTGTACCTATTATTGATTCTGACTGTACCTACTATTCTAATGTTGTGCCTTTCTAGACACGTTGATTATTAGGAATATGATCACATCAGTTTGTAATAACCCTTTTACAAGCCGCACCAATCCAAACGGTTTTATAACGCTCTCATCTCAAAGGTAAAAAACTATGTTTTGGATCACTTTTGGATTATCTATTTTATTGGTCACTTTTTGCGACAGCCTTGTCTAATATGACATTAATTGACACAAACGTGGTTGTTAAATCCTACTATGTATTTGTAAACAAAGAGCATCTTTATGGCAATACCAAGGGATCCGGCGTAAACTGTCATTTTTCTGAATGGTGCATTATTCTGAAAACGTACATATACTTTAATGTCATTTCATTTGAATTATTTGTCACATCATGCCTGTGATATTATTTAAGAAAATATGTATGTTTCTCGGTTATTCAAATAGCAGTTCCTAATGCCTCGAGCAAATACCGTGGCTTGGAGAGATAAAGCAGGTAGACTCATTTATACGTCAAAGTGTCAGAAAGGTTAGGTGTTACAACGTCCAATGTAAATAAGGAATTCTGTTTGTATTGGACATTAGCAGCACTAATATTAAAATTTAATGTAGTTGCGTCGTTTTGGTTTCGTTCGTCCAGCCGCGACGGTTGAGAGTGAATGACCCGCTAATCCGACTCTTATCGTCCGATGCCGGTCGCGGAAAATAATGCTAACACTGCAACTTTGACTATCAATGTGTTTGATTGTGATAAGATTACCGGAAACCGTTATGATTGTGATTTTGATCAGTGAAAAATGATTATAAATAAAGTCAATTGAGAAGATATTTCACCGAAAGGGATAGCACAATTCATCAACCTCAAACTCAAACGTTTATTCAGTAAGTAAGCCACAAGGGCACTTTTACACGTTGAGTATACAAAAGAGGAAATATAAAAACTACACCGGTTCTAACCCTATACACCTCAAGCATTTTCACCTCAGCATTTTGACTTTCATGACCTTTCATGACAGTATTACAAAAGATTTATCTTAAACATATTACAAAAAAATGCGTTTTTCTATAAGAAAACATATCCAGAATAACAAAAATTTATTTCTTGATATGAATATTTAAAAACACAAGTGCTACAGGAGCGGCAGCAAGAGCGTTCGACTTGCAATCTGGAGGTCGCGGGTTCAAATAACGGCTCGTGCCAATGAGTTTTTCTGAACTTATGTAAGTAATATCGTTAAATATTTACGCTTCATTAAGATGATAGGAAAACATCAACAACAAAACCGGACTAATCTCGATAAAGCCTAGCATACACTCTGATTGGAAGGTCAAATGGCAATCGCTTTCGTGAAAACTCGTGCCTACGCGCATATATTTAAGACTAGATGATGCCTGCGGCTTCGCCCGCATCACCCGCATGGTTAGAGGAAAAAGTAACATATTGAGTCTTCCCGTGGGAATGAAATATTTCCCGCTGCTAAAAGTAGCCTATGTCACTCTCCATCTTCAACAACCTCCACTTAAAAAAACACGTTAATCCGTCGCTCCGCTTTGCCGTGAAAGACGGACAAACAAACAGACACACTTTCGCATTTATAATATATTAGTAAGTATGGATGTCTATCTTACGTACGTTTTGCGTTTAGTTATTTATTTTTACTTTATAACACGCATATTCATCGCAAGTTGAACGAACCTCATGTCATTATTTCAAACAGGAAAAGCACCTAGGTCACCTAGGACAATAAAATAAAAGCTAGACCAGACCAAATGTCAAGTAGGAAGCCGTGGGAGGCGCCGTTTCTGGCAGTGACGCCATTCGTAATGGAGGTTAAGTTGTGCCCCGAGCACGAGACTTGTTTGACGGGCAAATTGGATGACGAGCTATATTTGAGATGGGAATAGGTTGCGACGAGGAAAAGTAGCTTTGATAATATGTTGTTCTCGGCTCAGTCAACTATTTTATATCATTCGTTGCCATGCGGTTACGCACCCCAGCGTCACTCTCAAGCCGTTTGAATGCATCTAAAGATAATGAGCATACGTTTATGTGGCTACTTTATGTCCATTGCATAATGGGTCACCAACAAAACGTGTTAATAGAACGCGTCATGTGTTCTAACAAACTACGCCACTGTTTTCCCTTAGCTGATGGGACAGATTAACAACGGATAGTTGATGTCAGGAAACTGCTGAAATGAGACTCAAGAGTCTGATTGAATAAGATTTCATTGGCGCGTCTCCAAAGGAAATGCATTGAAAACTCTTCGATGTTAAGGAAGACTAAAAGGAGACAAGAAGGAAGAGAAATCTGTGGCCTTAACAGCCACGTCATTCTAGCAATCTATTCATATGTGACCAACAACGAAGTCAACATGACTCAACAAGAATCATGTGAATAGATTGTATCCTTGACGAAATTACGAATCATCTATGTGTAGTATGCAACGGAGTCTATAGGGTGTTAGGCGCGATTATAACAATATTTTGGTATACAAGTGGTTCGACTATTTACGTGTTTAGCTAACATACTTTATACTCAACATCTAAGTACCCGTGTGATGCCGGTTGACTAGAATAGCACCACCACACCTCCTCCCGCGGGTGTCGTAAAAGGCGACAAAGGGAAACATCCTACGGACGGGTAGCAGCGTCCGTCGAAACCCAATCTACAGCTACTGCGGTCGCCAACCCGCCTGCCGTGCGTGGTGACTATGGCAACTACCCCCAAGATGATACAAGTCATATTTGTAGGAGGCCTATGTCCAGCAGTGAACTGTATACGGCTGAAAGGTATCTAAGTACCTATGATGAACCAGGGATTAAATGATAGTACTACATACAGAACGTTGTAAGTATTAAAACCCCTGATTAGTTACGCCATGTGTGGGTTCATCTCCCTCAATCGCAATATATCTACATATATATTCTGGTCTAGACTAAAGGGCATGTAATTACAGACGAGACAACAGAACGGGACATGTTCCTAATGTACTTGTAACGATGGGACACAATTGTGATGACTGATGAGGCGTTGAACTACCGCTGCAAAAGTGTCAAACTATCAAAATTTTGTATACCAGTGCATGTTATGTGCACTTGTGTTTTCGACAGTTCTTGACAGATGAAGAGATCAAAAAAGCATCTATTTAAAGATACCACGGAATGCTATTTTGATTCCCACTGTTAAGCGTACGTGGGCCGTGATACAGTCCAGATACCGCATTCATTACACCTTTCGGCATTTTAATTCGATGATCTAACATTGGTAACAAGCAGTATGATGCTCGTGAAAGATTTCGAGGATCTATTGAGATTCCTATTTCGGTTCAAAGTATTTTGTGAGAAGAAAAATTTCTTATTTTATTCGTTTTACGATCTAGGGAAAGCTATAAAGTCGTACGCTTAATCAATGTCGTTGTTTGGTGTAACGTGATTGTATGCTTTGATATGAAAAAAGTAAGCAAATGAGAAAATTTACGACCATGAAAAATTGGCATGTGAAAATTCGTTAGTTCGTTTCTACTATAAAATGCTTGTATTGTAAAATCCATCAACCATCCTTATTTGCGTTTGTACTGGGTGTGTTCTGTTGGTAACTGCCCTTCCCTGTCTTGGTAACATGAGTGCCCGTGGATTCAAAACCATATGAACACTAAAAGGCCCCAAGAAACATTATAGCCCAAATAAGAAATCTGTTACGCGATTGACAATGTGACGCGTGCGGAGTTTCGTAACAATCTTAATAATTTCTTATTACAATACAGTTTTTTTATACAAGATTGACCAGCGTTTGACCTCAGTCGCACCTGATGGTAAGTGACGACGAGGTCGAGGGTGCAGCACGCTGGTTCAGTAACAGCCTATTCACTCTTGCTACATCTTACCGGGAATAAAGACAGTTTAAAACAAACCCAAACATTAATATGATAAAGTATAAATTCTAAATTGTTCTATTATGATATACAGAAAAGTATTATTTGGAGTCCGTCGTGTCCAATAACCACTGTAAACTGACCTCACTTGACTGCGCGTATTGTTACAAACCTTAAAAAAGTACAACCATGCTGGTTTGCTGTGGCCTATCGCACAAAACTTACAATTACAATTCTACAATTGTCACGTTACAAATTTGTCATGAAACAAGTGTGCGTACCACAAAAAATACAAATTACATATTTGTACTGGAAAATTTCTACAAATATGTAAATTGTATCAAAAACCTACAATTTGTTGTATCACAAAACTTTACATATCGCACAACTCTTTTCCGGAAAACTTACAAATTTGTAGGTGACAATTGTATCATGCTACAGTAAATTGTAGAAATAATTATACATATTTGTAGAATTGTTGCTACAGGTTGACAATTCACCAAACGTGTGTCATTACCTTTTTACAATTATTCCAACGCTCGTAAATTGCATTACCTACATTATATTAAACGATTTAGAATCCCAAGTTTAACGAAATGCTTAATTCAAGTGACAGTGATAGTGAAACAGAATTATTAATTGTAAGACGTCCCAGGAGAAATATAGAACGAATATATTTAACTTTCAACATTACGGATTATAATGGAGGACATCTTCAACATCCGACACGAAGAAGTCACGCCCTTCATCCGCAACAACAGCTGCTAACTGTTTTAGGATGGTTAGGCTCAGGATCCCAATACCAAGTCACTGGCGATGCTCATGGCGTTTCTAAAATGACGATGTGTCGCTCTACTCGTACCGTGTGTGCACAAATAGTGGATAAATTGCTGGGGAGTGAAGTAAGATGGCCAACCAATGGAAATTCAATTTCGCAAGACTTTATTGCAGCCTTTCATGTAAATTTTCCCAGGGTCGGAGGCATTATTGATGGGTCACTAATGCCCCACGTCAAAATGAAGCTGGTTTTGTTGACCGACACGGAGACCACTCTATAAATGTTATGGTTGTATGTGGACCTAATTTAGAGTTTGCACTCTTGCAATATCCTTCCATTGATTTATTTTATCACTATGGGTCAATTTATCGCTAAATTTACCAACCAGAACATGTTTTTTTTTCATTTATAGCGTTTAATATGGTCAGTTTTTTTTGCAAGTCCATTTTAATTAGATACTAGATGTTTAGATACAAATAGGTAGACAATAAGCATAATTCCTTATTAAACGGAATGAAACTACCTTCAAAATCATAGGAGCAAAATAAATTGTTACATATTTAGAATTGTAACTTTACAAATTTTTATTTGTATACTTACAAATCTACAATTAGACAAATTTGTAGTTGTCATGACATACCTTATTTTTTTGTGATACGCTTACACAAAAGTAAATTATTTGTATAGTACAAACTTGTAACGAATACTTTTTTGTAATAGTTGTGTTACATGTGTTTGTTTACAATGCTACAATTTTGTCGAATTGTACACTTGTAAAGTTTTGTGGGATAGGCCACTGGTCAGATTTTTCGATTCGCTTAGTAAGACACGTGAATGCAGCGGGTCGAGATAACAATATAAAAAGACCGAGACAAGCGGGTGAGGAATGCGGTCCGGCATATAATTGATACAGATTAGAATAGCGCTATTATTGACAGCTTTCATCAACTTAGTGCAGTGATCAATACATATAGCAGCTGGCCTTTTCTCTTACAAAGTATAGTTGTTTATGGTTCCTTACATATTGGATGTTTGCATTTATACTTTCCTATTTTTTAATACCCGATGGCCACGAAATGCTTCGATTGAGCACACTTGATGCTACATTACGTATCGTATATACAAAGGCATAAAAAGTCAAAATTGCTAGACTAATATTACTAATTTTTATAAAACCCAACCCAACCACGCTTGTCACGCTTCAACAAGTATGTGAGTGCGAAAGTGACGGATAGCGCGATACACGATAAAATGACATAGACAAAACTGTAGATCGAAGATGTGTGGATATATTTGTGACAGAACATTGTTTTAAACAATTGTATGTTTGTGACTGGTCGCCGAGGTTCAAAAAGGGACCTTATTGTCGCTGGCGCTTACGTCGAACCGCGTTGCGTTTGTATTGCGGAATCCTTAAGAACGGCGCAAGCGCCATCGACAATAAGGTCCCTTTTCATAGATAATGTCACATTTCATGAACTGCCACGAATTTTTGAGAAAATGCTTCATAATCTATCATTTTATGCGATTGCGTTTTGCGTTTATAAATCAACTAATACCTACGTATACATATCTGTGATAATATTTTCCCTGTTCATTTTGTTAAGATATGGCTAAGGCACCCTTCCTGGAAATGTTGTTTGACTTTTAGAAGGACGTCCAGGTAGTCCAGCCAGACTTGTTGAACGGCTAAGAGAGAAAATATAGTTTTTATACAAGTTTTCTAACTGAATGAATTTGAAAGTTGAAATAGATAACATATACTTAAGAAAAAACGACGAGGACCTCCGAATCTTGAATGAATTTGCTCCAATCGATAAAAGATTTTAAAAAAGTAACGCTACTTCAAGTTACACGATCATAAGGAAGTCTCCTAGAATATTAGCGACCGATGGCGACTGTAATTTACGAACTTCGATGTTCGCGGTACCAGGCCCGGCTGTACTATAGCAATGGGAGCTATGTTCCCATTCGAGGTGTGGTTCAACTAGAACAGGCTGTCTAGTAAACTTACTTTTCCAAGCTCATTGTTGGTCTAATGTTTCCAAAAAGCGACCTAATAGTAAAGGCATAGAGTATAAATTTGATTATATTATAACAAGATGAGATTGTGTGAAAGTAATTCGGAGACACGCAGTACTAAATTAGAATGTATAGGAGTGGCGGTGGATCTATATTACCTAAGGTATATTGACCTTAGTATCGTGGGTCAACTCGACACGGTAAAGGAAGAAAATCGTACTCGTATCGGAGTCGTAGGGTGGCCCGAATATCTAAAAGCAAACTGGTGTTTAATCAAGGTCAAATTGAGTCAATAGTGAGCAATAGTGGTGTTTGTAAGTCGTATTATCTATGTCAATTATCTTAATATACTTATGGCAGTTATCAGTGGCGGATCTAGCGAGACAGAGGCAATATAGCTTAGTTTTCCTTCATGAGACCAAGGAAAAGTGTTGAACTGTTGGAAACTTAGTAAAGCCGGCGGGAACCGGATTAATTAGGTATACTACTGCGTCAGCAACAGAAATTGCTAATCGGCACTGATGTTCAAAATAATCTTAACACGCTCTTGTTCTCTTAACGATAAAGGCGTGTTAAGCTCAATATGAACACCTCGCTTGCTTAGCTACCTCGGCTGTTACATCAAAGTAGGTACATAAAAAATTTCGCTATTTCAAACTGTCGCATGAATAAGCAACAACGATAAGTCAGCACCATGAATATTGAAATCACAAAGAAAATTAAGTTCAAAAACATAAAAAAATCCTAATCTGATTTTAGTGAATTTCGGGGCATTTATAGCCCGGGGCATTAATAGCTAGTTGTCAATGAAGTTAGTAAAACATATTACTGAATTTACTGATCAAGTGATCACGCTACAAAAATACTTTACTCTCGGGACGATTAAATGATTGCACAAGTCTAAGAAAATACAGTATGATTCAGTCTATCTAATGCTCTAAATGAGAATAATAGTTGACAGTAGACTAATGGTAACGATTAGTCACTTATTCATCCGCTAAACTGTAGTAATCCCACCATGGTCTTCAGATTACGCGGATCTAAGTGAATGAATGGAAACTTATTCATTCACTGTCAGAACAAACTTTATCTGATAAACTTTTTCGCCTTGGAAATATAAGTTTGGGGAATGTTCATCTGGGAGATTTTAGATAAATAATGTGCCCAATTTGCATGACTTGTAGAAAAGTTAACTACGTCAGTTTTGTGACGACAATTCACGACAATTAAGCAATCAATTTCTATAAATACTTAGATTTTGTGCTCGTTTCGTAAACTTTAAACTGTAATGCACTGTTTTCTGGAAACTCTCATCTCGAACTCATTTCTCGCCTTTAAACTCGACCATTCAATAAAAAGCGCCAATAAAAAACAAACAAAATGATAATTTATATACGTTGGCACACGATACGCAAGAGCGATAGAGAGGGAAATAGTAATTTTCTAATTACGATGTCTCGTTGAGTCCTAATATCCAGTGTTTTATGATTTACAAGACAAAACACGAGTTTCATGCGTCAGCGGGGCTACCGCGAAAATCGACGTTCGTAAATTTGGGACGACTGTCTCTGTCACTCTTATCACGCCTTAATTGGAGTAAATGAGAAAAAATGTTAGAAATATACGAAGTTCGATGTTCAGCTAGGGATTCAATCGCGTGACCTCTTATTATTTTATTCAAGCTATTCATTGTTCACGGCGATGTTATAGTTAAGCATCAACAGTATGTTGACATCAAATATCATATCATATGTATGTCGCCAGTATTACGCTGAGATGAGGCCATTTCGTGGCACTTTCTTCCTCATATGTTTTGTGTTATCTGTATTTCTGTCACCTTTGTGTGTCTACGAATAAACAAATACCTATTCATTCATATCACTACAGCATGGTCGAAAAAAACTTATGCCAATTGTGGGTAGTGACCCTGCCTATGAAGCCGATGGTCCTGGGTTCGATTCCCAGTCATGGCATTTATTTGTATTATGAGCACAGATATTTGTTCCTGGGTCATGGTTGTTTTCTATGTATTTAAGTATTTATATGTATGTATATAAATCTATAGTATGTATGTAATTGCCATAGGGTGAAAACGTGTATACATATCCAATATCTGATGAATCTGAGTCATATATCTACGTAAGGATGAAACAGATTTATAAATATTATATATATCGTCGTCTAGTGCCTGCAACACAACTTTACTGAGCTTACCGTAGGACTAGGTCGATTTGTGTAAGATTGTCCTGAATATTTATTTATTATATATTACGGCAACAAATATATAAAAATACAATCAATAACAAGGTATAGTTCATATGGTAGGTATTAAATTAATTCCCATATGTCATGAATTCTCCTAGTCTAGTGGCGAAATGTTAGATTGACCAACTTTATGAAAGTTAAACTCTATAAACTTAAAAATAAACTGATGGGCAACAGCGTCCGTCGAAACCAAAGTAACAGCCACTAACTCCAAATCTAAGATAATATAATATAAATCATATTTTGGGGGCTGTGTCCAGCAGTGGATGTCTTATGTCTAAAAATAATGATGACAAGTTTGGCCCACGGCGTTTACATGCAGTTAAAACACTGGTAGGTATACTTTGACTATAAGATTTGTTGTTTGGCTCCTTTTCATGTATAGATTATGCAGAACAACCTACGTAACAACGGTTCATCACGGCTTTCGACGCATGGAGCGTAGTCATGAGGTCATGACTCAGAGACAGTCAGAGACCCGCATTTCCTAACAAGACTTAGACTATAAATATGTATAAACTATCTAATAATAGTTAAAGTAAATCTAAGATATATTTAAACACCCGTGTGCATCTGGATCAGAACTCGGAACTTGCTTTAATGAAATTTATTAAAAAAATATCAATTCAAGAGACCACTCCCTTGGAAACGTTCCTATTAAATCAACCACTAAAATTCTTGCAAATCGAATATACTGAGCGTCACAAACGCCTAGGCCCGGTACCGCGAACACTGAAGTTCGAATATCGAGCATATTTCTCTTCTACTCCAATTAAGGCCTCATGAGAGTGATAGAGAAAATTGTCCGAAAAAGAATATTGTATTTTGCGGTAGAGCCGCTGGACAGTCACAGTCTACATGGTATAGTTACACATACAACATCATAATTGCAAAAAAAAAACATCTATTTATGTGTCCACTTTGGTTGCCACTAACTAGTTGACGCTGACTTATTTGTTACGCAAAAAGGCACATTTCGCCACCCTATATAGCACGTGGAAATAAAAGAAAAAATCGCGATACCACGTAAAACCTTGCTACACGATAAATTTGACAATATAGGCCAATCACGTCTTCCCTAACCTAGAGTATTCCTCAAGAGCAAGAGAAAAACAACCTTACAATATACAGAATAAGGGTAATTTTCTAAGAAAAACATATAGGGAGGAGGTAAGCCTTTGATTGACTTGATCAAACGACACGAGCCTACTCTGAACACAAAGAGCATTACAAGATCTTGAAATATATCTATCTATGAGAGATGATAGCAAATACTATACTTTAGAGAAGTTAATCAACAGTCAACACTATAAGATGTTCGGACGTTTCAGGTGTGACTGAGGTCAAACGCTAGTCTTGTATATAAAAAAAAACAAAGCAGGCATTCTTTGCATTTGACGACAGACGGGAAGTTTAGTAATCATCATCATCATAATTTCCAGCGTATGTGGTCATAGGCCTCTCCCAAAAATGTCTTGTATCATCTTGGGGAGTAGTTGCCATATTCGCCGCGCTTGACAGGCGGGTTGGCACCCACAATAGCTGTAGATTGTTGTGACGGACGCTGCTGCCCGTCATTCGGTTATTTCCCTTTGTAGCCTTTCTTTCGGGAGATGGGGTGGTGCTATTCTAATAGTTTAGGAATGGAAGAATAAATTGGTCGAGATCTTTCCAGAGTCAACGCGATAGTTCCATAAAATTTCGCTACACTTCTTTCGACTATATAAAGTTTCAGATTAAATAAATATTTGCTGAATAATCTCACCCACGTCGAGAGATCGAGATCATTGATTGACGGTTGATGTTTGTTAATGGGTTCCTCCAGACTACTATAATGTAAACAGACTCATTGATTGATTGTAAATCGTTCACGAGCCGAGAGCTGCGCGCGAGTCGGTGGGCCGTGAAATCTGAGCAGACCACGGCAATGGCGTCACGGTACATTGGATAAATTAAGCATGTACATAAATACATTGATATTGTTGCATAAAGAATACAACAAACTAGTTTTATCGCTTGGTAAATTGCTAATTTACATGTTTGTTAGCAAATACGAGATGTAACAAGTAGGGATATCAGATCTATTAACACCAATCTTATATGGAAGAGGCGATAAGGAAGATCTCTAAATGTGACATTATTTATGAAAAGGGATTATTATTATTGTCGATGGCGCTTATGTCGTTGTTCAAGACGAAACAATACAAACGCAACGCGATTCGACGTAAGCGCCATCGACAATAAGGTCCCTTTTCCTAAATAATGACACAAATGTTGTATTTACTGAACAGTACTTGAAGCCTTTGATGGTTACTTACAGTTTATCAGCAGTTTTGAGACTAAAGGTAAATGTTACATGAGGTAATTTTGACCCTTTTAGGAATCCAGCTGGAGCTGGGTCTCCTGGCACGTCTGCGTCAAAGCACTCTGTTCTGGTTTGTCTTAGTAATAAATATTTCGGGACAATCTTACACAAATCGACTTAGTCCTACGGTAAGCTCAGTAAGCTTTATGTTGTAGGTACTAGACGACGATATATACAATAGATAGATACATAGAAATGATTAAATACATAGAAAACACCCATGACTCAGGAACAAATATCTGTGCTCATCACACAAATAAGACTGGGATTCGAACCCAGGACCATCGGCTTCATATGCAGGGTTCCAAGTTCTCTATTCGGATCTCTTTCTACATATCTGACTAGCAGCATCTGACTGGTAAGTGGTCGACCGTATCGTTCCCGTTGCTTGGAAATTCTTAGTTGGTCGCCATCGTGTCTTAAGGAGAAGGCCGTAACAGCGAGTCAGCCTTCTATTACTTTTTCGTCTACCTATTGTTGCTACCATAAAACGTTCCTAATACAAATTAATTTCATGAGTCAAATGCCTGATGATATAAATCTAGCATTTAGACCTAATCTAAAAAGACAAGTGGAACTATGACCTAAAAATAAGGACATTATAGTTTCTGCTTCCAGAAGAGTCTCATCTTGTTTAAAAAAGTTATCACGTGGGCCGTTACGACTGTATGTTTATGTCCAAAAATTAGGTAAGAGGACTTTTTCCTCCTAAGACCTACCACTGCTAACTCGAATTCGTTCTTTATAGTGTAGGAAATAAAGTATAATCTCTTTTGTGTCAAAATAGAAGGAAACAAATAAAACTCAACTTTGTTGCAATTTTATAAAATTCAAAAGTAATTTAGTACAGTCGCCATCAGATATATCGGAGCTGTGGAGGTGGTCACAAATATCTGAACATGCACTTTATCCCCCTTGACAATAGAGGCGTTGTTCACATATTTGTGACCACCTCCACAGCTCCGATATATTTGATGGCGACTGTACTACACGTAGGCCAGTGGGCCTTAGGAGGTTATAAAGAGGTATATGTGACTTAAGTTTTAGTAGGATGTATGAAACAAAGGAGCGTTTAGATCGCTCACCAAGGTGATAGGGCTATCAGACAATATAGATTATCGGCAGGCGAGGCTGGGTGCGGCCCGCGACCACGATAACGTGCCCGTACGCCGAACCGGTATAACTCGTATCCGGCTGATTTAACAACCCTATGTTATGACTACAAGTATTGTTTAAGTTTAGCGGGAGAACCTATTGACACATTAGAAATTTTGACGTAGGGAAGATATTAGATAAGTTTTTCACTTATATTTGGCGTTGTTAATATTTTATTCACCTCGTTATTCTTATTTTGGACTGCTAAGTAGATTCCTGTATGTCTTCGTATTAGTTGCCAAATACGCTGTAGGTACAGTCAACCAATTTAATTTCTAGGCAATTTTGTATCTTGTCGCAGTCACAAAAGATCATTGGCTGTTTTCATATTTTGAGCTGTGACAAGGTAAAGTCAGCGTCATATTGTTGGCAGCATTCAAAGTCGTCAAATAATTCGGTACACCATATAAATTCTATGGTGTGCCAAACTTTGAGTAAGTACTTTGGATGCTACCAACTATATAACTGACTGTACGAAGCGAGGTGATTGTGGTGAATGTATACAGAGCCCTGAGTGTAAGTTTTTAACGTAGCTGTACTTCACAAACGCGTTTGCGTTTCTCATATAAATAACATTATCACTTACGCATTCGTTAACGTTTTTATACTTCAAAAGTAAATTACACTAGAGCCTCTGAGTAAATCACTTATAAATAACAATGAAAAATAATGATTCCTTAAATTCAACTATAAGTACCTACATACCTAAACTGTACTAATATGAATTTAAAATGACTAATTCAAAGGTGTATACATACACCCACTATCAGATGATAATAATAAACCGTTACTTTATCTTTTAACCATAAATACAAGTACGATAGCTAGTACGTATAGATATCCCGAAGTCGGTGCAATCGTTATCAGTGTACTGATAGCAGCAAATCGATAACTGTCATGTCCTTAAGAGCAGGTGTATGACCTCTAAACTTTTATGTACCTACAGTCAGCAGCAAAAGTAGCTGAACGGGTATATTGTGCAAAACGACCTACACGCGCTCTTATTCTCTTGATAATAGAGATCTGTTGACCTCATTTTGAACACCTCAACCGCTTAGCCACTTCTGCTGCTGACTGTACTATTAACCTTTTGGTAGAAACTAAACATCTTTATTACTTTCAGGTCGGCTATTGTTGGCAGATCTTGCATTGATCATGGGTCGGCAACTGTGACCTCTAAACTTTTATGTACCTACTAATCCTACTATTAACCTTTTGGTAGAAACTAAACAACTTTATTACTTTCAGGTCGGTTATTGTTGGCAGATCTTGCATTGATCATGGGTCGGCAACTATAGGGCACCACTGGTAAAATTATCTTTAGTCCAAAGCGACCACTACTGAATACATTACCTGCCCTAAGGCTGCTTTTCCACCAGAACTATGCTACTTACGCTACGTTTAGGTAAACATATATCGGCCAAGCTGTAACCTACGAAGCTGTACAGTCAGCGTCATATAGTTGGCGGCATTCAAAGTAGTCAATAGTTCGGTAGGGTCAAGTGATTAACAGTGGCTCACTTTTTTTCCAGGGGCCATATCTTCGGAACTATTAATGATAGGGAGTTGCTATAAAGAACGTTATTATAGTAAATGTTATCTATTTTAAATGTATATTACTGGTTTTTAAAAATAGTACATACTTTAAACATCATACTTGTTTAAAAAAAAAAGTTATAATTTTAGCTCATATGCATATATTTATTTAACTATACATGTAATCATTTTGGTCCTTTGCATTAAGGTTTAATCTTTTGACTAAATAACACATACACAACATATTATTTTGTACTTTTTTTTTTTATGACAGGCGGCAAACGAGCAGATGGATTGCCTGGTGGTAAGCAATTACCATCGCTCATGGGCACCCGCAACACCAGGGGAGTCACAAGCGCGTTGCCGGCCTTAAAGGGGGGGTTGGAGCACTGGGAACTTTACTCACCATCAGGAACACAACACTACATACCTGAAAGGTAGCAGTGCTATTATGGCTGCGGTCTTCTGTAAGGAGGAGGTACTTCCCCAGTTGGGCTGCCCTAGATTCAAGCGTGATGGTCAACGCTGTGCCCTACCTCTCATTGTTGGACGTAGTTTAAGGACATACCCGGGTACTTTTAGAACTTACAGACAGACGTTACAAATTGTCCCAGAAATTCAGCATCATTATAGTTAGTTGCAGTCAGTATGGTCAAATATATCGTAACACATCCTTACTGCTATATAAATAAAGATTTGTATCGATATATTTGGCCACTTTGATTGCCACTAACTATTTGACGCTGATTGGACAAACATAATAATTTAAATTTTACGATCGCCACCAAAATGAACAACCCAGCCAGACGCACACAATTGGAACAACTGGGAATCAAGGACATTCGCTATCCATTAAACATTATTAATTCTACATTCCAGGGACAAATAAATAATAAAGACTACCAATCTCCAAACAGGATTTCTAGTTACCCGTGATGGATAGGTAGCTTACCGCGCGTCTACGTAATCTTTAATTGGCATTACAACTAGGACGCCTTACCCTAAAAGCCCAATTAAGTTAGTAAATATGATTATTTATTAGAATACACGGTATTGCTGTGGAATACCAAGGGCCGTAGCAAAATGCCAGGACAACGTGAAGATGATGACACAGCGCAAGACCACCTCAGGCTCTAGCAAGCGTGTGTGAATTACGCAGCATAAAACTCCTATTCTATTTGGCATGAAGTGTACTGTCAGTGTAAAAGGTTTTTGTTCCGAAATTACGATTTAGGCAACATGGTGGCGCCTGACCAACCCAGATACCGATGAGAGAGTACGTTATTTTATGTAACGCTTTAACATATCCAAAGTCTTTAACAATCTTTATTTAATTTTGTTTATAGTAGCATCTAAATTAATTTTATTAAGTGCATTATTAATTGGAGTCCGAAGGTTATGCAAAGTGAATGAAAGTAGGCTTTTAAACTCACAAAATAAAATAAGAAATCAACTTTGCATGGTTAAGTATATAAAGTGTATGTCATTAATATTCCCTCGTCTCTGAACATACTCATGCACACTTGAGGGGGGTCAATGACCCAATCAATGTTTTTTGCTTACAGCAATTACAACATCAATCAGGTTCACTATAAGAAAACGATTCCTTTGGCGAACTCGTTTCTCGTTCAATTCTTTTATAGAAAAGCGACCCTGCTGCCACGTGTTAAGGATCACTTTGCTTAAATGATGACTGAGATGGTTCCGGATCATACATGTTTCAATTTAGATGAAGAAAAGAAAACTAATTCTAGCAATGTCGTATCTCGTAATAAGTTGTATTAGAAAAACCATCTTATTGTATGGTGTTTAAGTTCACTTTACAAAACAGGATATTTATGAAGGTGGAATTTGGAATACGTTTATAAATAAAATTGGGTGAAAAAAATTAGTTGTGCCACCTGTGAGCTGTCAGCTTGTCAAGGTTGATTGTTGGTCATTGGAGCAAGTAACAAGAGTGACAGAAATATGCTGGTCGACTGTGGACCTTATATCTATGTAAATAAGGTTTACGAATTTTCGATTAACAGTTCAGCCGAAGGTACAACTACTGAAGTAAGTTACTATAACTAGGAACAAGTTTACGCCCACGAAATTTACTAATTATCGATTGCTCATATAAAATTATTCGCCCACTTGAGAGGTGATTTCCCGAATGCAAACTATGCTAAAATACTATATCCTTCTCGGGGTGATACTATATCATATTAATTGGTTTAGGCATTTTAGCATTTGGAGGCTAAAGTCAAACAAACTTTATATAAATATACTTATGTATAAAATTTACAAATACTTCTTTTTACACTGGTTTAACATTGATTATAATCAGGGTATAATTAAGGTCAAGATAATTAATTAATTAATTTACTTTATTCAACTGTATAAGTTACTTTACTACAATAATCGATTTTTTACTTTATTGCCCTATAAGAGTGTCCCACTGCTGGCCAAAGGCCACCCCTTATTCTCGCAAATACTTATTAAAAATGTAAAAAAACCTCCAACGAGAATAAGATAAGTAAACATACTAATTCAAAATTTGTGGCAGTCACACATAGCCGACAAACTTATAACACCCATCTGTTATGACCGGTGGTTAATTATAGAAGTGTGCTAAAATGAAAGAAAAAAATTCAGTTTTAGATGGAATCCATTGTTAACTGATTCTTTGTAAACTTTATTACAATGATATCTGATATACTGGTGGTTTAGGGTGTACCTGATTGTACCTTAAATTACACCTGTACCCTAAATTATGTCAAACAATAAAAATTTATGAACAATTTTGACCTAACTTAAGTATCTTTACCGGTTCATTCAGTTGGTTACAATCAATGAAAATGTTGCAACATTAGTATTTGCAAACCAAACACACCTAAATATTGCAAAACCAAGTCAGATATGAAAAACGTATGGCATCTTTACACTTGATAAAAACTGTAAAATTCCTCTGACCATGGCCCATTTTAGGTACACTACAGTTCAAATAAAATTGTACACCAAGCATAGAAATCTCTGTAAAGTTTTAGCCATTATCATTGCTTATAAGTATACTACACTGAATGGTGTAAAAATGGACTGTCAGCTATCTAATCAACACAAACACCGTAGGGCGGATAAGATAGTGCAAAATAAACATTTTCATATTAAGGCTACTTTATCAGTGTACGGATTAATCATTTTTCAATATTTTCTACAATTACAGGTATTACTTTTCGTACTTAGTATCTTCTGTGATAGTCTGAGTAGAAGAAAAGACTAAAACTGATCCCTTTTTGACAACAGATCTGGCCTAGTGGGTAAGTGACCACAGACCCTATGAACCCTGACTGTCCTCAGTTTAAATTCCAGTAAAGGCTTTTATTTGTGTAATGAGCACAGATATTTGTTCCTGAGTCAAGGGTATTCTTTATGTATTTAAGTGTTTGTTTATTATATTATAGATATTTGTGATTATATATATTGTTGGCAACACAAGCCTTACTGTGGGGCGCAGTCGATTTGATTAAGGATGTCCAGTGGCCAATTTTTTTTGCACAATCAGCAACTATTCACCGAGATAATTCTACTGAGCCTAAACACAACAGGTTTATCTTGTATATTTTAGGACTTGCTATAGGTAGTACCATAATATTGCATTGGCACAGAACATGCGTAAGTGTGCTAAATTTCATCTCAATAGATTGAGGATAACTAATATAACATTAAGTTTATACCTACTTAAAATTAGTAGTATTTCTGTGAAAGTGACAAACAACTTCTACATAATTTATACCGTGCTTATAGGCCCACAAAATTTTACCCAAACATACTTATGTTGCAAGACAAGCTTATAAAATTAGAAGAATTTGCATGTGTTGTGAACAATTTTAAGTTACATATTAAAAAATGTAATAAACAGTATCTTGTACTTTGTGTATTTCTAAGTTAGGATACTAAGTTTAATGTATAATGCCATAAACGAAGTTGACACAATTTTCTTGCTATCTTAGTAATGTTAATGATATTATTAATTATCTCGCTTCATTAACTATTCATTAAACAGGTCATGCTTGTATTTATAGCGTCTGCACACTGCATTGATTTATTGTATAACTAATATGACTAGTATTAAGTAAATATATCTGAAAATAGTAGCAATTTTGATGCTAAAAAAAAGTATACATATGTACTTTTTTATAATTTTGTTATTATTTATAAGTGCTAAATGAAAGTTCCCAACAACAACTCATAAAATAGTGACTTATGGTAGCTGACCAGTAAGAGATAATTAGTGAAAAAAAATTTATAACTGGGTATAGTAGCAGTAATACGAAATTTGTAATTCTGGCTGTCTCCGTCAAAGTAGTAAGTTATGAATACAAACACAATTACACGAATTTAACCATAAAGGTAACACAAATGTGTAATGTAATCTACAAACCTATACCTACAAACTAAAATAGTCATGAGTAACGCTTGTTCCAGTCTACCGAATTCACATAAAAACTGAAAACAATATTTTTCATGTTTGAAAACAAACTGCGCTTACCTTGCGGAAGGCGAAGAGTTCATTTTGGAGCTTCTGTCTCTCGGCGGAAGGCTGCTGGCCCTTCCCTCGGATGAACTTTAACATCCTGCCGGCCTGCAACAAAAACTCCACTTAACACCGCACCACAAACACCAGCTCGCCACCCCACACACCTCAGCCTACCATTATAGAACGCTACGCAACACTGCCACACCGACCGGCATCGAGCAGCCGACTGACTAACCGCGGCCCAAAACATCGCTTGCCTAGCCTCTCCGCGATAAAACACTTGTTTTTCCAAAGAATCACCAGATAACCGACTCACCGATAAAACAATCGATACACGGTACACTTTTATAACATGGAAATTCGAGTATTCCAAAATCCTCACGAGATAATAATCGGTACTGAGACAACGCCTGTCTGAGGTTATATGCACGACATTAGATCCCGTATTCGCGGTAGTCCACTTATATAGATAATAAACATTTACAGAAAATATCACTTTACGTACCTGGAGACGACAGTTTGAAGAGTTTTAGTGATAAAATCCAAATTTAGAGGAATGACAACTCACAAGCGGCGTCAGAAATACACACAAACATGAATAATAGCATGCATTCACTATCCACAGACGCACGCACGCAACGCAACACACCCACACTAGCGAAGTGACGTGACTGACTGGTTTGGAATGTTGCCATAGACAAAACCTATATTGCACATAAATGAAAGAAATTGATAAATACCTTGTAAGTTTTGCAATTTTAAAACATGTCATATTACAACTTTATTCAAGCTATTTTTTTAAAGGTTGTTTGATCTTATTGCAAATTAGTTCTAAGTTTTCCAAAAAAAAATTAAATATCCTTCACCAAAATTGACTGATCTGATTTTTAAAAGTGATTCTAAGGCAAGATTACATAAAACATATAATGTGGAATTCATTCCGAGGCATAAGTTATCTATGCAGCACTATAAATATATAGAGAACAATTGAAAACATGGTGTAATTATTGATTTGGTAAGTTTTTTTATACATTTATTTTGTGTCACTGCATCCTATTCTGATTTCCCTAATTTATGGAAATCTTTGAATACTGGCAACTACTTCTGTAGGAGCGTTCCGAAACTAGAAGTGGCGCTTCATTGTGCTGCGCAGTTGCAAACACAGCACTGTTTGCAACTAAATAAGAGTAGTGATAGCTAAATATTTTTATGTAAAGTACCACAGAATAATGACTTATTATTAAATATACTAATTAATAACAATTTCAATTATTAATATAAATCGTTACATTAAATAAATATAAATACAAAATAAGGTTTTCGAATGATTCGTAAAAGGTGCGTTCAATGAGTTAAGCAATTTAATAGGCCTGTGGGTGCGTTCGGTAGTAATAAGTATTTGCCCTAAAACATAAATTTATTTGCGCCAAAGAGTGAGATGCCCCTTGACCCTTGGGTTGCTTTGTTTTTCGTTTCTGTTGCTTACAGCGGATTGTACTAAGGTGTATTGTAGGTATTATAGTTGGGCAAACTATTTTAGACAGTAGAAAAAGGCGGCAAATTTGAAATTTCTGTGTATAGAACACCGTATTCAGATTATTTGACATATAATGTAGGTATTATTAATTGTTGTATTTTTTGTGTTGGAAAAAAAAAACTAAAATAATTAAATTCTATTAAATTTTTGGTTTGTCAATATGACAAATGTCATAATGCCAGCGTCGGGATATAGGGGCCTGGTAAAACTGTAAAAAAAAACAAGTAAAATGATCATAAGTAATCCAAGATCAATGAATATTCTCAGTTCATCGGATATTACATCTAAGCGATGGGATTGGCCAGGTGTAGGAGTTCAATGACCTCGAAAAGCCTTTTCCTGTCCGCCGTCGAAAGGAATCGCTGGAGCGAAATTGAAATTGGAACTTCAAGGGACGCTGCATATATCGCAAGCACGTATCGCACATGCTTGCGGCTTAAAATGTTACCTTATTACCGTGATTTAAGCTGTTTGTTCAGTTACTGAATATATCGTGATACGACTTTATGAAGCAATTATTTTTAGTTTTAATTTGCTAAGGGTATTAAAATGTCGTAGGTGAAATTGCGAAACAAAGGTTTAATTTATACGTAGTAAGGTTTTTCCTTTGCAAAAATAGATATTTGTATTGTATGTCACTCGTCGACATGGTTACGGTCTCCTGGGTAGGTAAAGTAAGCAGCAGAAGTAGCTAAGCATTTGAGGTGTTCAAAATGAGGTCAACACGTCTCTATTGTCAAGAGAATAAGAGCGCGTGTAGGTCATTTTGAACACTTGAAACGCTTAGCAACTTTTGCTGCTGACTGTACATACATTTAAAGACTATTAACATACATTTTTGTGGAAAAGACGAAAATCATTTCAATTGCCCACATGTTTATAACACTCATTGCAATCAGAGACTTTACACTCGAAGACGACGGTTATGTATAGGTACCTAGGGCAAACAGTCCAGTTAGGTAAGTCCAACTTCGAGAATGAGGTCAGTCGTCAAATCCGACTCGGTTGGACAGGGTTTGGAAAGCTGCAACGCTTTTTTTACTCCAATATTCCGCAGTATGAAATAAAACAACTAAAACGGATTAAATCGCGTATACTAATTTAAACTTCATGCCGACGTTTTGAACCCCTTAGCAGCGTTCGTGGTCATCGTGCATCGGGTGGACTCGATAAAATAAAAATAATTAAAAATCGGTTTTAGTTGTTTTATTTCTTAATATGATGACGTTGACAACTAACTTAACCAACGATTAGATTTTGTGCAACCGAGCCTAAGTCAGCTCGACATGGGTAGAAGAAAATTCCCAAAAAACTATTTTTTACTGTCATGTTCCTATAGTATCTTACGCTTTATCCTCTTAGGAAGAACTCATGTTGTGATTCCTTATATTTATATACTTACATGGTAAGTCTACTTACGAAATCCTAGAAGGCTGAGAATAGTGTGGTGCCGGTTGCCTAGAATAGCACCACCCCATCTCCCGCGGGTGTCCTAAGAGGCGGCAAAGAGAAAAAAACAGACGGGTGGGCAGCAGTGGCCGTCGGAACCAAATCAAACCAGCTACAGCAATCGCGGACCCACCTGCCAAGCGTGAACGAGACAAGACGATACTAGTCATATTTCTGGGTGGCCTATGTCCAGTACCCTTACCATGAGTACTGACATCGAGATTTTCGATAACGAGTATCGAGTTTACTATATGTACATCTCGCTTGTACTATTTTAGTGCGAACGAGATGCAAAGAAACTCGTTATCGAAAACCTCAAAGTCACAGCTCATGGTTAGGGTACAGCTGAGGACGTCTCACGGCTGAAATGAACACAGCGAAACGTCAAAGCGTGCAAATATACGCGAATTTGAGGAGTCTTTGTATGAAACAATTCCTCGCCTTGAACGTAAATTCCTCGATCCGGAATAGTTATGTTATTTCCCTACAAATAGCAACTACGATTTTCTCTTTGTTCCGACAGCGAGCACGTGTAAGGGTACTGGGAAAGCTTTTTCATTATGCTCGGAAAGTAAGTTATTGTACTCTTTGTTTGTCTATGTGGCGAGTGAGAAATAATTTCATTATTCCCTCGGAGTGTTTTACGCTAAAGTTTATATATTATGATTATTGATTAGGTACATATTTCAATGGTTAAGTGACTTTGCTTTATTGAACACTAGCCTTTTCTCGTGACATCGCCGGCCATGCCCGTCTTTAAAGTATGGTTGCAGGATAAAAAATGTCCTGTTTCCTTTCTCGTAGCTCAAACTCTCCGTGCCTAATTCCATCCCAATTGGAGCAGCGCTAGCGTAGTTTAAGCGTAAGAGGTAACAGACAGAGTTACTTTCGGGTTTATAATATTAGTATGGAAATGGATGAGGCCGATGGTGAAAGACCACCTTCCGGTGCCGTAAGTCATCACTGGTGACATACATTAAGTGAATCGCTGAACGAGCTATAGAGAGGTTATGCTCGGAGTTTGTCTACGTGATCGAAGCAGAAACAAGGAAATCCGTAGACGAAGGTTACCGACGATTAGCAAGCTGAAGTGGCAATGGGCAGGCCACAGGCCAAAGCAGATGGCCGATGGGGTCGAAAAGTGCTCGGGTGGTGACCACGTACTAGCAAGCGCAGCGTACAGTCACAGCAGCGGACGTCCACCCACAAGGTGGACAGACGACCTTACAAAGGTCGCTGGATGCAGGTTGCTTCCACCGATGTCTACGGAGGTCCAGAGGAGAGGCCTATGTACAGCAGTGGACTTCTTGTAGCTCAGATAATAATGATTCTTTGAATTTCTTCGCTTGCAACGCCCGCATAGTAACTACACACGATACTCGACAGATGACGCTTTGTGCACTTAGTACCAAAAATAAGAGGAACGCGGTTTTGTATAGGCATTGTCAATGACTCCTTTTATCATCCTTGGTACAGATCTTTATTTGATACAGCAGTATATACGTCAGGTACCTGCGTACTTTTGACGAGTTGGAAGAGACCTGCATCCAAAACATGTGGAGTTCCAAGGTTCCCTATGTTCAGCAGTGGGGGTCTTATGGCTGAGATGATAATGTACAGTCGACGTCAAATATAAGATTTACACTTTACGTCATATCTTTGACGTCGACTGTATATTCCCTCATACGTTGGACGAATCAGATAAAAGCCCTTACCAACACCACACTTAACACATGTGCCAGAGAAGCAACTGCCAAGGAGAACTGACGAAGAATTCTTCGTCGTTCTAAGTGACCACGACTGCTCTGTCAAGAGTAATTCGACGAAGAAGAAGAAGTATATATATATCATGCTGATTGTACTTTTGTAGACCTACATACAGTCGATAAAACATCTCTTGAGAAGGTTAAGCAAGTCATAAACATGGATAACCCGGTTATTACTGTTTCAACCCCGCGTTACCCATAAATTGTTCATAATTAAGGGATTGAAACGGCACTGACCTAATTTCGGACAGAAAATTCATGGTTCTTTATCACGACACCGACTTGAGTTTCTACCGAATATTGGGAGCAATGGCAAAAACATTGCGAACGAATTTTATAAGAACAAGAATATTCATATATTCAGTCTTTTGTGCGGTAAATAAATGTTTTTCTTCTTCTTCTTCTTCTTCTTCTTCTTCAAGAGACAAAAAAAAACTTAAAAAAAAACACCTATTTAAAATTAAAATAAAACAAGAAAAAGAGTCTCTCTGAGATGGCTTCCACTCAGCTTGTGTCAGGTGCCGTATGACCCCTGACGCTGGCCTCTTGTGGAGACCCTTCTGCATTGAATCTTTAAGAAATATGACAAAAAATCTTGAACCTAATTAATAAATATTTAAAGCTTGTATGTTTGAAACTCACGATAGTTTTGCGTTTATAATAATTACCTAATTAATCTAATAAAATATTAATTTACAACACAAAATTTGACAGCGCCTGCAAGAAAGCCACGAGCAATATATCGCCGATGAAGATATTACGTGCGGCAGGCGCCCCCGGGCAGATTCGCTGTATTACCAACCTGTATAGCCAATTGTGTACTCGCTGAAGTTATGACAAATTGAATTCTGCTGAGTGTTTCGGAGATGCGGTGGATATTTATAAGGTACGATTTCATTTCTATACGTCTTAGGAAGGGTTGCTGTGATCGCATTTTATTAAATTGAATTTGTTGCGCAATAGGACGGTGAGTTTAAAAGCATGTCTGGATACCGTATATTCTGTGGAGACAATCGACATTTGTAAATTTCGAACGATTATCTCTGTTTCTCTCATGACGCCTAAAAGAGAAAGATGTTCCAAATTTACTAACTTCATTGTTCGCCAGGCCTGTTTAATGGAAGTAAATTAATAAACATATACCTTCGTTAATTACCAGCGCTATCGCGTCATTTATTCAAAAGCTTTTATTTATATTGCAATGTAAGTATATGTAAATTGCATGTTCGTGTGAAATCCATATTAATTATGTGCACAACCACATACGCGTTGTCCTTAAGTAAGTTTCTTATCTTTATAATTTTTAATTTAAAATATATATATACGCATTTTCTGTTAATGTACCTAATTACAAACAACGTGTCTATCGACACGATGATTTCATTTAAATACCATTCGAGAACAAAAACCAGCTAAATAGATTTAATGAATATGAGACTTCAATTCACTCTATAAATTCTTAATAGCTAGTTAACATTTTGCTTATCTTTCATGAAAAACATGATTGAAATTCAAGAAGCCATTAGCTGTAAGCCTGTCTATTACTAAACAGGTGGCCATAGAGACGTCCGCGGTAAATGACCACTGCCTGCTTTTCAAAGGGCTTAAGTCCTATACTAGCGTATACAAAAACGTCCTTTTAATTTTCACTATGGACTAGCAAAGAAAGTCATAAGTCATACAAACAGAACCATATTCATTGATCATAAGTAACCCTTATTGTGGTAAGAATAAAGTTTACGAATGTTCAGTGGATATTGCCAGCGATGTGTACTTGTGTCGTTTCGGTTGTGAGTCGTCGGTATTAGGTCGTGTTGTGTAGGATGCGCTTCAATCGATGTTGCCATGGCAACCGAGCCAGACGCAGTTTTCTTCACGGATGTATACAACTCTATGGACATCTGGAAAGCGCTTGAATATATTATTCGAATAATTTTGACGACCGGTTTGACCTAGTGGGTAGTGACCCTGCCTATGAAGCCGATTGTCCTGAGTTCAAAAAGTAGAACATTTATTTTATGTGATGTGCACATATTTGTATATTATGTATGTATATCGTTGGTTGAGTAACACAAGGTTCCCCTTGTTTAGGCATAATTTGTTTTGTAATAATTTTAATTCGCATACCCAGTGTTGGCATAATTGTATATAAGCAGAAACTGATCTCGCATAATTCTTTTCCGCCGAATTCTATTACGCAGAATTTAAATAAGTCGAATGGTTGGTACGCATAATTTGGAAAGACCGAATGGTGTTTGACGATTTTTTTCCCAGGAAGTGCGTTTTTGTCGTAGTCGCTGTTCTAACCTAACCTAACCGACCTTGTTTTTCTGTTGTGGTCACAGTTCTAACCTAACCTAACCCACTTCGGACATTCGGCCTCAATAATAGCAAGCCAATATTTTTTCGGACAAAGTAGTATTCGGCTAATACAGAATTATGCTAAAGAAAATTCGGCAACATTAATATTCGGCGTAAATAAATTAAAATAGCGAAACTTGGTATGCGTATTAAGATTCGGACAAAATAAATTATGCCAAATAAAGGGAACCCGTAACACAAACCTTCTTGAGCGTAACGTGGGGCTCAGTCAATTTGTGTAAGAATGTACTGTAATATACTAAAAACTTCGTATGTAATGGGGCAAATATTTTTCTGTGTCACATTAGTTATTTTTTTACAAGGGAGCAAAGGAAGTGTTTACTCTTTTGTGCTAATATTGAGACCCTAGCTATAGAAAGATTCCAAAATTGAACAACGAGCATAGCTAGTGGTTCAAAGAATGGAATCTTGAGCTATGGGGGGGTTTCAAGGCACGAAAGGGAAACACAATTTGCTGCCGAGTTAACGCATTCACTGCCACCGACGCACATGTGCGACTTTGCGTTCATTTCCATACATTTTTGGAGGGGGTGGCAGTGAATGTGTTAAACACAATCTTTCACCTCACTACAGTGAGGAAAAAAACTCCAAAACATTAAAAATTTATTCCAAATGATATCCAACCAGCTAACGTCAAAAATAGTCGATTAGTAAAGAACAATTTGTATGAAATTTCTTTGCACTCTTGTGAATAAAATGCAACTTTGCTAGCTATCTGTTTTTAAAGAATAAATGAGTACATATGAACACATAGCTGATGTCAATCATCGTCGAACTAAGTTTGCAGTCTGGGTGCATGTCACGGATAAGCCTAATCACTCAATTAAGTTTGATAAGCCCCAAATCCTCGCCAAGGAGAAACGATATATTCCCAGTATATGCGATATAATCCGTTTCACTTGTTTTATTTCACGAGTAATTATCGCGAAGACAATATTATTTCTTTTGTTGTTACACACAGATTTCACCCAGTATTATGTACACCAATAAAACATTTCTTTTAGAGCTAATGACGAGGTGATAAAGATAATTTAAGTATGATGATGATGATAGAATCCTCTTATCCCTCATCAGGGACATAGGGCCCTAAGAATCAACTTCCACTTGGCTCGATCCTGCCCAGCGTCTTCGAGCTCCTTCCAGTGCAAGCCAGTTGACGCTGCCTCCTTGTCAACCATGCGCCTCCAGGTGGTGCGAGGTCGTCCTGGCTTCCTTTTTCCGGGTATAGCTAAATCAAATTTAAAACAGGCTTGCGTGTATCAATATACAAGTTTATCGAGGTAGCGACTAGAAAGTTTCCTTCTAGTAATATTTGTCCTAATTCCCTGGCACCTTCAGTATCTTACTAGAGAAACGTCGGATCTGCGTATATATTAAATATATTCTTATATCATTCGTCCACTGAGGTTATTTCCTGTTGCACTACCGCACAGAGGACACTTTAAGTAATTTGTTATCTCAAAGTGGAATGATGTTTGCAAATGAATAAGTGAGCCCATTTCATACATACATATATCTAATATCTCTCTCTAATGGCATACTGTCAGTCCTCAACTGTGCGTTTTTCTAGAAACTTCCTGCCTCGCACAGCAAAACTCTGGAATAAATTGTCGTGTGCAGTATTTCCGGACCGATATGACATCCAAACCTTCAAGAAAAGAGCGTATAGGGATCTTAAAGGCCGGCAACGTACTTGTGACTCCTCTGGTGTTGCTAGTGTCCATGGGCGGCGGTAGCTGCTTACCATAAGGCAATACGTCTGCTCGTTTGCCTCCTATATCATAAAGAAAATACAGTATAGTACATTACGATACAAGTGCGAAGAAAGAAGTGGTATTGACATCAAGTAGTGCGTGACGGGTCGGCGACGCAAGCGGCGAGGCGGACGGAGACTCAGCACTCTTAGTGCTTGAAAATGGAGGCCTATGTTCTCCGAAACATGTCGCGCGAGTGACTAAATAAACGTGAGTAGATCCGTTACTATCATTTTTAAAATATTACGAAGGTTTTAATACAAACAAGTGCAACGAGCGGCGATAGATTAAAACACGACCGAAGCGAGTGTTTTAAACCAACACGAGTTGTGAATTAGGGGATATAGGAGTGCATTGGGCAGTCGGGAGGCGTGGGCACCACTTTATAAATGTCTCAATATCCGCTACACGTTTGAATTTTAGATAATCTAGTAAATTGAGGGTGTTTTCATAACTAATAACAACGCCCTTAATTTACTAGATTATCTAATAAATAAACGTAAATAGCGAATATCGAGACATTTACACAGTGGTGCCAAAGCCTCCCGACTGCCCAATGCACCCTTCCCTCCCTTACCTATCAGTGGCGGCGCATCGATAGAACCCGATGCCCGACGGCTATTACCCGACTAATTATCACATACCTGAGCGATTTACCATCAGCTGCTACAGAAAAGGAAAGCCATTGTGGCTACAGTTTGCCTAAGAATAATCCTAAGCCGCCGCCACTGCTACCTATACACACATGTGGTGTACGTTTTACAGTACAGTCGCCATCAGATATATCGGAGCTGTGGGGGTGGTCACAAATATCTGAACAACACCTCTATTGTCAAGGTGATAAAGTGCATGTTCAGATATTTGTGAACACCTCCACAGCTCCGATATATCTGATGGCCACTGTACATATAGCCCTTCTTAATTTTCGATGTAGTTCCAAAAGGTGCTCATTATTATAATTGTTTTAGTTTTTTTTTTTTATGTAGCCTTATCCCTGATTCACGTGAATTGCAAAAAAAGTTTAAATTAAATTAGCATACCGAAATGGCCCGTTTCTGCCCTCCTCTGCAAATAACCCTTACGTAATTTCTAAAGCTTAATGAGGCGGGCCCGGGTTCGATCCTCGGCGAGGAAATCCTTTATTTGTGTTAGCAGGTACGTTTTCCTGAATCTATATATTTATAATGTACTTTGATAGGTATGTGTACCACTATGTAAGAATTATACAATATTAAATGTATTACCTTGTATTTACTAATTTGACGACACACACATACACAAATAGACAAACATACACGCTTATTATAGATGCAGGGTCCCCGGAAAGAACATGTCTAGTCACTTTTTTCCAAAAATAAGATTGTAATCTCAAAATGTAGAGCTCTCAACGAACTATTACCTACACCTTCTGATATAATTGTAAACATGATTATTAATGTAGTTTTTGCACTTGACAATCATCTAATTGCGAAAATAGTATGGTTAATTGAATCATTCCAAACTCAAAAACCGCAATATCTCGAATTGTTGTCTGTGTGTGACTGACATGTACACTAGTGACTAGACATGTTCTTTCCGTGGACCCTTCAGCTATATTATAAAATAGCGCAATGTTTTTGATTTCTTCTTATACCTACAATGACAAATGTGATAAATAACGAAATTGAATTACGAGCGTAGCGAGTGTACGGCAGAAACGTTTGCAAGATAACGCCTTTTTTTCTGTTACTTATGCCGACTACTAATCGCCGACAACAAATGATGATGGATAGTCGGCTATCTGACGGATGGGCAGCTGCGTCCATCGAAACCGAACAGCTACTGCAGTCACCAACCCGCCTGCCAAGCGTGGTGACTATGGCAGATCCCCCAAGATAAATAAAATCCTATCTGGGGGAGGCCTATGTCCAGTGGGCGTTTTACGGCCGAAATAATGATGATGATGTGTTGGCTATTTCGATTAATCGGCGATAAATCGGTATATCTCGTATTATAAAGCATTACAGTATTTCTACAAAGTAACGTAATGAAAGAGCAATACTTGCATCGATTTACTTTCCACATTAGTGGATAAAATTCGATTTTCCCCACTGCTCTCAAGTTTGGCACATTAAAGCATTATTGCCATATGGCTATATATAACACATCCACTTTAACAATTAAACTATTTCAATGTTCAAGACAAATAATTAAGAGATTATAAACATTTAGATGGTATCCCAATTACGATCTTAAAGCCCAAAGAGCATTTCTTTTCCCATTTTCCATGAGACGCCACCGGGGTCGCGTCGTTTGTCAAAACGTCGACGCACAAAGGCGAGGCGTGAATTATTCATTTTTGTGACACCCTGTATAACTGGCCGTCATAGCTTGTTATACTGTCAAAAGTATCATGATGAGAGAGGGTTGGCAGCGGGGGAGACAACTTGGTCAGGGGCAGAAATTATAACCTTTTTTTTTATGACATAGGCGGCAAACGAGCAGACGGATTGCCTGGTGGTAATTTAAGCAATTACCGTCGCCCATGGGCACCCGTAACACCAGGGGAGTCATAAGCGCGTTGCCGGCCTTTAAGGGGGGTTGGAGCTCTGGGAACCTTACTCATTAAGGGTGTATAATAATCAAGGATCGGACAAACGCCCGTTATTTCGAAAATATGACCCTGTTCCGTAGAGCAGAGACTTCCTTATTTTATGATGTTAAAATATTTTGGAAGAACAGTATACCAATGTCAACGATTACATATGCCCCTATGACGTCCGTAGACTGTGAACGGACTTTTTCAACGCATAAATGGGTCTTATATTCACATCGTTATAGGCTCACTGAAAATTTAGAAAAAAAATTGGTCATTCTATTTTATTGGCGAAAGTAAATTTCGGAATGTCAATCATAAATTAATTTGTCACTGGATATAAATTATGGTCCATAAAATGTATAATAGTACATTTCGATGCTAGTGCGGAAAGTATGTCATTACTTCACGAGGCCCGAGATATTTTGCCACGAGCCGAAGGCAAGTGGCGACACTCGGGCCGAGTGAAGAATGACATTTCCGCGCATGTATCGAACGACGTTTTTTAATACAGTTGCGAAAAAACAAATAAGAAATAAAATAAAAAAACAACTACTCGTTCAGCAACAAGTTCGATTATCGCAGTGACAATTTTTGACATAATAAAGAGGTGTCTTTTTTAGCTTAAATTCGACTAGAGTAGAATTTTTTAAGTATTATCCATTTCCATGAAAGTTTTTAAATGTATGTATAAAATACATACATACTTGTAAATATATAATATTTTACTTAAACACTACGTTTTTTACTATTATTTGTGTATATTTATAAAAAAAATATCGAATGCTACCTTTGGAAACATAACCAGCAACCAGTAGGAAAAACGCCTCTTGTTTGACAGGCGTTTCGGCAGCTGTTCCGTTTCATTCTAAAAACTTTTTAAGAATAGTTTTTCAATATTAAAAATGAACTTGTTATAATGATGATTGATGAAGAGGTAAGTAATAAAATATGACATGTTTATGTTATTTCTTATTCTTACAGTAGGTTATTTGTTTATTAAGATGTTTAAAGGAGACTTATAGTATTAACACCCATTAGTAATCCATGAATTGGAACAAGTGTAATTAAAAAAAAAAACTGGAAAAGTAAAAAGCACTAGTGCGCTAAATCCAACTTTCCGCACGTTAAACAGCTACGAAAAGTACCCATTTTTGAGCACCTGTATTAAAAAATACTATTTTTTATTGATATAAGGAAGTTTCTGCTGTACGGAACATATTTTCAAAATGACGGGCGTTTGTCCGATCCTTGATAATAATTTACTGATATTATATTCCGTAAATTACGAAATGTAAAAAAAAAATAAACATTTTTTTACACGGGTTGTTTAGTGTTACATTAACTTTATAAAATAATAGACTCGTTATTTAATCTTTCTTTCTGTTCTTACTTTACTTACTGCTTTCCAGTAAACATAGCTAATATATCTTATCAAATACATATCCGAGAGTATGCAGTACGAATCTGAACAGCTGCATTAATCTTAAATGTGTGTTATTCATTCATCTCGCTCGGTAGAATCTCTGAAAAGTGCTCTTAAGCATCTCGATAAATCCTTCCGGGCTAGCATGGCATATTGAGCGAGACAGTTTTAAGTTTTGTACGAGCATCCTGTGAGTTTAACTGTGTCTATGTCTGGATCTTTAACTTTTCCTGTCATTTGTCACAAGAATGTTATTATTCTGATTTGAGTCCGATATACAATCAATCAGATAAAAACTAAGGGCCCAGTCACACCAAGCGAGGTTCTCCTGAGCCCTGAGTGTAAGTTTTTAACGTAACATTACTTCACCATTGCGTTAGAGTTACCCATATAAATAACATTATGACTTACGCGTTGGAGACGTTTATTACGTCAAAAGAAACTTACACTAGAGCCTCTGGTGATTCCATAGTAATCGGCACGCCGCGTGAAGGCGTCGTTTTCGCAGCGTGCTATTTTATATGGGACCGAAACGCTAGTGTACCCATGCTCTTATCAATTTTCTCAATAATCCGTAATTATTTTCAAACGTTGAAAATAATAGGATGCACACGATTCTCTCAATATTAAGGTGTGTGTGTGTGTGTGTGTGTGTGTGTGTGTGTGTGTGTGTGTGTGTGTGTGTGTGTGTGTGTGTGTGTGTGTGTGTGTGTGTGTGTGTGTGTGTGTGTGTGTGTGTGTGTGTGTGTGTGTGTGTGTGTGTGTGTGTGTGTGTGTGTGTGTGTGTGTGTGTGTGTGTGTGTGTGTGTGTGTGTGTGTGTGTGTGTGTGTGTGTGTGTGTGTGTGTGTGTGGGTGTGTGTGTGTGTGTGTGTGTGTGTGTGTGTGTGTGTGTGTGTGTGTGTGTGTGTGTGTGTGTGTGTGTGTGTGTGTGTGTGTGTGTGTGTGTGTGTGTGTGTGTGTGTGTGTGTGTGTGTGTGTGTGTGTGTGTGTGTGTGTGTGTGTGTGTGTGTGTGAGTGAGTGAGTGCGTGCGTGCGTGCGTGCGTGCGTGCGTGCGTGCGTGCGTGCGTGTGTGTGTGTGTGTGTAATATGTATACATATTTTGTCACTTTGGATGTGTACCATTGGTTTTTTTTTTTTTTTATGATATAGGAGGCAAACGAGCAGACGGATTGCCTGATGGTAAGCAACTACCGCCGCCCATGGACACTCGCAACACCAGAGGAGTCACGAGTACGTTGCCGGCCTTTAAGATCCCTATACGCTCTTGGTGACCAAGCGTCCATGCTATCATGCACCAGGCAATGATCTCTGAGCATGAGGGGTTCAATGTCACAACCGCCAGGATTGAAGGGGGGTTGGCGATCGCAGTACCCGGGTGCATGCTACCGCGACATATCGCGGTATCCCGTAACCCATGCTAGCTCCTCTCGTCTCTCAATAATGCGTTCATTTCGGGCATTCCGCTTGAAATGGAGAAATGAGAAGACTCGAGTTCCCTTTGTCCCGCGGTAACTCCTTTGTTGGAGTCACCTAATTGACCTATATTCACCTGAGCACAGAATACAACTGAAAATTCACTTTGAAAAACACCTATTGTAGGTATATACTATCTATGGAATCGCTTTTACAAGATATTTTCTTGTATTGTCAGATATGTTTACTTATTTTTAGAGGGCGACAGTCCTTGGACAGTTTTGACTTGACAACCAACCTTAACGTGAAAAACTGACTTCAGTTATTTGTTAAACCAGTCGCCATCTTTGACGCTGTATGATGACGTTGTTGTCGAAACAAAAAAAAAGTTGATTTGAAGGCTTGTAATTAAATTTCAGTCGCTTCCAGTTGCTGAGCGCACGATACTTCCAAGCTTATCATAAGGAACGTAAACACAATATTTCATTTTATGTTTAAGAAAAATGTTTCATCTGGCGTTGCATTACCGCACTAGTGTAATAATAAGAACTACTATTACGTAACTATGTCGAGAACTAAAAGGGCCATAATATCTACTGTAAAATGTTGTACGAGAGATATGCGAATAGGTATTTCACCTTGCTTCTGCTGTGTTTTAATTTATAGTATATTGGATCGTTCCAATTAATCGTACTTGTATCCTAATGTACTATTAGGTCTTAGACAGGTTTCAGACTACCATTTTTTCTGCGCGTATACGCTCGTTTCTGGCATACGCCTCTCTCTGGGTTTGGGACTCGGGTATGTCCTTAAACTACGTCCAACAATGAGAGGTAGGGCACAGCGAAGTGCCATCACGCTTGAGTCTGGAGAAGCCGAACTGGTGAAGTACCTCCTCCTTACAGAAGACCACAGCCATAATAGCACTGCTACCTTTCAGGTATGTAGTGTTGTATTCATGATGGTGAGTAAGGTCCCCAGAGCTCCAACCCCCTTTAAAGGCCGGTAACGCCCCTGTGACTCCCCTGGTGTTGCGGGTGCCCATGGGCGACGTAATTGCTTACCATCTGGTAATCCGTCTGCTTGTTTGGCACCTTTGTCATTAAAAAATAATCCGCACCGCGTATAAAACGCTAGTTTTAAACCGCTCTTACTGTACATATTTAATCTGTGCAATTAAGCTATTGTCTGAGTCATTTCGTATAGCAATGACGAAACGTTTCAAGGAAGGGGGTTACTTTACTGTAGGGCATTCCGTAAAATGAGTATCATGTTTCAATGCCAACAAACCTCGTTATGAATCACTTTGGTCACGTTTGAATATATATATTAAATGTGAACAGAAGTATGTAGCCACGACTCTTTTGCTAACTCACGACAGCATTTGAAAACACATTTCAAAATGGCCGATAGCGTACAGTCAGCAGCAAAAGTGGCTAAGTGTTTGAAGTATTCAAAATGACCAACACGCGCTCTTATTCTCTTGACAATAGAGATGCGTTAACCTCATTTTGACCACCTGAAATCCTGCCACTTCTGCGACTGACTGTACCGTAGCTAACCTACTTAACCCTTTATAAGGCCGCAGTTATACAGATATGCTACGTGAACGTGAAATACACTCCCATGTTTGTAATGCACTGGGGAACACATCTACGGCAAAAAAAAACCGAAATCATTCATAAAAACATGTGGTCATTATATGCACTCAGCCCGTTAGTGCACTCGAGTTTTCAGATGATCTGTTTCCAATACACCTATTCATTGACAGATACGTGACATGGAATACTCAATACTTCTTCATGCAAATAGTTCTAATTACAATATTTATCGATATAGCATGTAACCTTTTATAATTTTATTAATCTTAAGTGGCAAATGATACACTTTCCTGATACTACAAACAACGTAGTTCAGTTATTGCAAATATTGCAATTCACGATGGAGAGTGGATTTATCAAAATTAGACCTTATTATCATACCAATAACAGTCTCGCCACTCCCAATTACAAGAGCTATAATTGAAATGATTAGATACAGCAACTTGTGTATTTTAATAGTATAATGGAAACAGTGACAAATGCTTGCTTCCCTTAACGGGCACAGTGCATTCATTGACCACAAACTTTAGATTAATTAATTACACTAAAATTAAATTATGACCGAAAAAGTATAAATAAGAAAAGAAAGCCTGATATATTTGCTATATAATACCATTATAGTTAAATAAAAAAGAGGATGTTCTTTCTTTGTAAATGTTTATTAACTAAGTGGTTTCCAAATCGTCTCTGCCTTATAAAGGGTTAATATAGTCGATTTATTTGTTGTCCTTCCATAAGCTGTGGAGGGTAACGAATGTTTATAATATAGTTAAGACCTTTTAGTAGTAAGCAATCACAAGGTGAGACTACGACAAAAACAAACGATAAAAGCCGCTTCTCTGTCATACCTATTGAAAATTTAATAAGACTATCCAGTTCGATCTTGGTATTGTTAATATCGCACTGATACTGGTGGTATTTTTCCACCTTATTCGTTTGTAAGGCTGCGTTTCCACCAGAGATGAGCAAGGAGAGTGTTTTTAAGACCCAATAGAATCTCAATATTTATCGAGGATAGAGGATTGATGTACTTAATTATATTGGTTGTTAACAAACATATTCCTCGCAACGCATCCGCAACTGTTGGAAACTGTACATTCCTTATTCGATCCAGATACACTCACAAATTGTAAAAGTTGTTACCACTCACTATAAAATCTATTTATTTTTGGTATAAAGCTTACTTATTATGACCTTCGTACTTGGTACTCTGCTCTAAACACGAGCTTAGCATGCTTAACACGCGATAAAATGCATCTTGAAATAATATTGAAAAAATAATGTCGTAAGAGATTGAACCTGGCTATCGTATTACGACTTTTCATGAAAAATATAATTTATACTTAATGCTGTTGTGATTTGTCATAGCTAAGGTTAGTAGGACATGGTTCTAATATACTAAAAGTATTTTATTGAAATGAGCTTTATCTCTTTAGTCAGAAAGTTGATTTTCAAAGTAGACGTTGTGCTGTGTGAATCCTTGTTTATTTTCGTCCTATGATAGCTTATAGTGCCTGCTTGACCTTGGATTGTCAAGAGAACACGTAATAGCTGTACTTACTTTGACTCAGAACTTTCTTACTAGTACCTATTATCTAAGTATTGGAACTTTGTATACATTCACAAAACACTAGCTTTTTGGTCGCTAGCGTCTTGGTCGGCCAGCCATGCCCGTCTTTAAAGTATGGTTGCGGAATAAAACTATCCCATGTCCTTTCCTTTCTCGTAGCTCAAACTCTCTTCATACCAAATTTCATTCCAGTTTGTTCAGCGGTTTAAGCGTGAAGAAGTAACAGACAGAGAGTTAATTTCGCATTTATAATAATTAGTATGGATAGTATGGATTGTATTACTTTAGATGATCTAAATGGCATAGATTTTTCCGACCATAAAATAATGTTTTCGATTTGAATTTTGTATTATTAAATGTTTACAATGATATTAGTGGTGACTCTGCTAGAGGATTCGAAATATAGGGCTGATATTTAAATTCCGAATACGCGATGTTATGCTTTTTTAGTTGTTTCGTTTCATGAAAATGAAATAAAATTACGGGTTAGTTTACACAAGTAACATACTGATAAAGTCACGTGTACTTATATCGCACTAGGCAACATGTTTCGGGTAAGCTCTGGTACCCATTTCCAAGCCAAGACAAGACACCGCTCGCGTACATGTCGCCTAGTGCGATATAAATACACGTGAGTTTATCCGTTTGTAACTAAGTTGCAGTAACATGGCTCACAACAGTTTTAATTATACAATTACTCGTATAATGAGAGTTATGTGACGTCCACAGTATAATTCGGCCGTTGAATGTGTATAAGCGGTAAGGCACTATGGCCGAGAACTGAAGGACATAAAATTTAACGACTGCCCGTGTTAATGGTCCAGCGACCGTTAGACCATCTGCCTGTCTGCTATACGCCGTATGGTTCACTCCATAGACATACCATTCCCTAGACGGAGCGTGCTAATAATAATACCACGATCAAAATCGTCTTATGTAACTTTCCATAGGTATGGCAAAGACGGCACCATTTTCGTCCGTCCTTGTCATAGTTTCACACATTTTTGTTCTCCAAACTGGACCCTTCAGATCTGTCAAAGTTGGAGGGGAACAAACAAATACAATTTGAGTTTGTAACCAAAGTTGCGGTAATTAATAAAGAATAAGCTAATATTTATGTTATAAAAAATGTCCTGTAAAGCAAAACTAGAGTGAATGCGGATGCGTTGTCCAGTCATTCCTCTTAGGTTCACTCAGACTTTTAGAGGTTATACGTGACAGTACAGCGAGTATATTTAATAATCAGACCTCGGACAGAGTGAGACATTTTTACGTCATTAATGTCAAGTGTAGATGTTAATATAGATATACCTCAAGATTAAATATTAAAAAGAATTCATGAATTATAATTAAACTAAAATGGCAGTACAAAACGAGTAGTATTATATATTTATTCAATTTTTTCTTGTTATTGGTTATTGTAATAAAGAACTATATTTTATTCTAAATTTTCAATTTTCAACCCACTTCTTCTTTGAGTTTAATATCCACTTATAGATGGAAAAAGACCTTTCTACTTCCACTGAAGTGAGCGGAGTGAAGTTGTACATTAAAATACCGTCCACATCTGTTCCTTCAGATTTTTTTTCAGCATAGTCCCTAAACAGATCTAAGTCTGGGTTTCTAGCTATGACGTGATTTCGTATTAGTAAATTAAATAAATACTCAAAATAAATTCGACATCTGGACAATGTCATGTCAGGTTCATTTTCAATCCACTTAAGAACTGTTTTTGCTTTATATTTCGGCATACTCAAATTAGGAATAATCTGTCTTCTTAATTATTTATTTTTTATTAGCAAACTCAAATTGCTCGCAAATTAAAATAACACAACAGAACATTAGAATAATGACATAAATGACTTTGTCATGATATTTCAATGTTATATGGCATCGTTAAATAGAGTTATTGTCTATCTAAAGAGGTGTGATATCATATCAGTTATTTTACTTTCATATGGATATACTTATCATTTAAAGATGCTTGCTATACAATTAATTTGTTTTGCTAGTTATGTAAAGATCTAAATAGAATAATTTCTTTCGTTGTTCAATTACATCACATCTACCATTTAATGACTACGTAGGTATGTCCATATTATGCAAACTCTTAAAACAGCTCACCCTGTCCGAGATCTGTTAATAATACCTCAAACTAAACTTAACCAAACGTAGCTTTTTGTACTATGAACAGATATTGCAAGGTAATTTTAAATAAGTCTTAACCACTAAAGCGTTATTATTTTTTGAATTATTTTCGAGCAGCAATGTATTGCGTTTCTTGAAGCGACAGTTGTGACGTCATGCTATCGCAAGTAAGACAAAGTAGCGATAGATTGCGTGCTGAAGTGTGACTTATAAAATAATTATAAGAAAAAAATACGAAATTAGTTGAGAGTTGTTTTCATGGAACATCGGTTCATACCACTAATGCCTACGTCTGGTTAAAATATGAGGTAATATTAAAAATACACGCTGTATACTTTTCAAACAACTGTATAGGTGAAAATTTAACTGAAGGACCATGTCTATGTAGTTGTGCAGCGAATTAATATGGAACTTACGATATTTGTTTATAATGTCATCTTTTTAAAATACACTTTGTGTAAACAATATAAGGAAAATATTCACAATGTGTCAATGTACCATTATTTTGGTTTCTTGAGTACATTTTCTGATTTAAAAAAAAATTGAGGACAGCTATATTTAGAGAGAGATTGTTACTGTGTCTTGCGGCGCTTAGTAACAGGATTTTTGCCGGTTTTAAATGATTAAACACCGCTTTCCTAAAAAAAAACTAATAATTAAAAACATGGCACCACGTTTATTTAGCCACACATGCAAAATGTTAGGAAGAATACCTATATAGGTCTATATTTCCAAACACTATGAGCGCCCAGCCCCGTTCGTGTCGTTAGTCCTTGAATATTATTGAAAAATATACATGTATTAATTTATTTATATAAACTTAATTGCACAAAACACAAAGTACACAAGGTGGACTTAATGCTACAAAGCAGTCTGTACCAGTCAATCTTTAGACAAAGCAGTGAGGTTTAAGGCAGTTTATAACAAAATAAATCTATATAAACATAACAAAACACAACGTATGAACGAATCTTGCAATGAATTTATGCTTTTAGGTATATGTAGGTATTACAATTTCGGTAGCTGACGTCCATGTTTATTTCAACATATTCTGAATTTCGTATTTTCGTTCCCTTGATGTGAAAATATAAAGCTTTATCAAATCATTTATACCCAAAAGTTAAACTTCCATTCCCAGTGCGCCCGAACAGCCCCTTCACTCATAATTACCAGCCCAAGGAAAGATTTCCAATGAGGGGAATTATTCAAAACATCCAGATCAAAAGCTAAATTAAATTCCTGGCAGGCGTCGAACGAAAGCGAACGAGAATGCTCCGTCGCGGACGGAAATGAAATCATGGATCAGACATTTTCTTTAACGGGCTTGCGTCGATTGGATAATCTGTCGATACAATGATCCGGTGCCACATTTATTGGGTCATAATTAAAGTGTTTTTGTTTTTGTAATTTTGTTTGCTTACATTTGTAGGGACAAAGGCAAAAATAAATAAATAATAATAAATATTTAGGGACAATCTTACACACATCGACCTAGTCCTACGGTAAACTCAGTAACGCTTGTGTTGTAGGTACTAGACGACGATATACATAATAGATATATACATATAGAATATAGATACTGAAATACACAGCAAACATCCATGATTAAGAAACAAATATTTGTGCTCATCACACAAATAAATGCCCTGACTGGGATTTGAACCCAGATCGGCTTCATAGGCAGGATCAATACCCACTAGACCAGACCGTCGTCGTGAAAATTTTGAAATAGAAATGAGCATAGTTACAAAACTAACATGACATTAACTAATAATTATCCTGGCGACTCATTCACAAGAGTTGAAAAATGCTTCTGCAGCACTCCTTAGAGATTTCGCGGGGATTGTTTTAGTCTTTTCTGTGTTCTCAAGTTACTACCGGTGAGGACCTATAATTGGCTCAGTCTTACTTCCACTATGTTATGTATGTTCTCCAATAATAAATAAATGTGTGGATGAACTCTTAGTACAGTAAAAAAAATTGAGCTCGAATCCTTGCACTTTGGAATTGCACGATCTAATTCCGCCATCTCCGTTCCACCGGCCGTCCAGGCGAGTAGTACCTTCCTAAAGCAAACTGCTAAGGAATGGAGTTCGCTCTCTTCGTCTGTATTCCCGGAAAAATATAATTTGAGTATATAGTCTGTTACTGAACCAGCGTGCTACACCGTCGACCTCGTCGACACTTACCATCAGGTGCGCCTGAGGTGAAACGCTGTCAGTCTTGTATAAAAAACAAAAAAAACTTTGCATGTCCACCGAAAAGTCGTGTTTTACCCAATGGTTAAAAACGAAGTTTTGTCGTGCGTGGTTCGACAGTCAGGCGTGTGTCAATTGCGACACGCCTGTGTACCCTTAATTAACTAATTAATAAACAACAAATATATTTTCGTTAAAGTTCAAAGCTTCAATATTCAGCGGCAGCTTCGTTAGCATAAAACCAATCGATTTTTGATCAGAGTTTGGCAAAGGCAGTCGCTAAACACAACGTAGAACAGTCAACAACATAAGCATCACAACGCGGTGTGCTCAAATTTATCTGACGACCGGTCTGGCCTAGTGGGTAGTGACCCTGCCTGTGAAGCCGATGGACTTGGGATCAAATCCCAGTCAGAGCATTTATTTCTGTGATGAGCACAGATATTTGTACCTGAGTCATAGGTGTTTTCTATGTATTTAAGTAGCTGTAATTTATGATATATATCGTCGTCTAGTACCTACAACACAAGCCTTACAGCTTACCGTAGGACTAGGTCGATTTGTGTAAGATTGTCCCGAAATATTTATATTATATTTATATCTGTACATGCTGTATCTAAAGTTGGTTATTAGCCTGAAACAGTGAGATTTTAAATCACTTGACAGAAGCTATTTTCAAATGTCTAACATAACCTGAACCGACGAATAAAGGCATATACAGTCGCCATCAGATATATCGGGAGTTGTGGAGGTAGTCATAAATATCGGAACATGCACAATAGAGGCGTTGTTCCGATATTTGTGACCACCTCCACAGCTTCGATATATCTGATGGCGACTGTACCTATATAGGCAGTGCATAGTTGCCTTTGAGCATTTACTTTTGTTTATATCTCAGAAGATTGGCTGACTGGAATATCTCCAGCCCATCTCCTCCCGTGGAGGTCGTAAGAGGCGACAAAAAGAAAAAAAACTGAATGATGGGCAGCAGCGTCCATCGCAACGCAATGTATAATCAACCAATTTGATTACTAGACCACTTGGAACCTTCTCACAGTGACGTTAATAAGAGATGTTTTGCGTCTTTCATATAGATTTTCACTGTGACAAGGAACGAAGTGGCACATAAATCTAATTGGTTGACTGTACAGTGCTGCTGCAATCGTGGCTGAGCGGTTGAAGTGTTCAAAATGACCTACACGCGCTCTTATTCTCTTGACAATAGAGATGTGTTGACCTAATTTTTAACACTTCAACCGCTTAGCCACTTCTGTTGCTGACTGTGCAGCGACTTACCTGTCAACTACCCTCCAGATGATATAAGTCATGTTTGTGAGACTTACGGCTGAAATAACGATGATGATGATGATGACGATATTGCTACCGCATACTAGTCGCGGTTGCGTCGAAGTTAAATTACATGCAGGGAAACTTGCGCCGGTCCCGGGTTCGAAGTCCGCCGATGCTTTTTGCTAGTTTGGCTAAGTCACGGCTGAAGTTATTTAATTGTGTTTTATCGTCGTAAAGTTGGACGGCAAGTTTAATAATGATTGATAGCTTGCGAGAAACAAGTTTGGAACAGTTGGTGATCTCAACTTCAACTGGATTAGGTCTCTACGTAACTTGGATAATAAAGCGATCGAATTTGGAATCCTAGTAACGACATTTACTGGAAGGAAGCTGATGGGAGTTTCTAAAATAGTGCACCAAATTAGTGAAAGTTGTTAAGAAAAGTTAAATCACTGTCATTATCGTGACGACAATTGTGTCGCTTAATTTAAAACTCAGGTAAATTCATTTTGCTCTAAGGTTGATAAGCATTCAGATTATTATACATTTTTTTAGATAATCAACCTTAAAGCAGAATGGATTTACCCGAGTTTGAAGTTAAGCGACACAATTAAGCGTTTTTCCATAAAAACTTGGTTTTGACGTTCGTTTTATAAACTTTAATTGATATTACAACATAATTAATACGTTCACCGTCCAGTGCCCCATGGGTCACGACGAACTATCTTCCCACGTCCGTGCCCCGCATATGGGTCAGTATAGCTGATGGGCCACTATGAAAGTAGTTTGCTTGGACATACGAGAAAATCTAAACATTTTGTATGGGCTGTCAACGAGTTTAAGGCAAAAAGTCGATCTTCATAAAGATTTAATGCTTAGTCGTCCTCACGAAACTGACAGTGATTTAACTTTTCTTAACACGTTCGTTGCAGTAGGGGGTCTATTGACCCCTCACAAAGTATGGTTAACTGCGATGTTAACTAATTGCCGCAGCGAAGGTGTTAACAACTTTCGCTAATTGAGTGTACCAAATTTTACCTAAGTATATTAACCCTTTATAAGGCAGAGACGATTTGGAAACCACTTAGTTAATAAACATTTACAAAGAAAGAACATCCTCTTTTTTATTTAACTATAATGGTATTATATAGCAAATATATCAGGCTTTCTTTTCTTATTTATACTTTTTCGGTCATAATTTAATTTTAGTGTCATTAATTAATCTAAAGTTTGTGGTTAATTAATGCACTGTGCCCGTTAAGGGAAGCAAATCTTTGTCACTGTTTACATTATGCTATTAAAAATACACAAGTCGCTGTATCTAATAATTTCAATTATAGCTCTTGTAATTTACGATGGCGAGTGGCGAGACTGTTATTGGTATGATAATAAGGTCTAATTTTGATAAATCCACTCTCTATCGTGAATTGCAATATTTGCAATAACTGAACTACGTTGTTTGTAGTATCAGGAAAGTGTATGCTATATCGATAAAAAGTGTAATATATTACATGCTATTTGCATAGTATTACGTACATGGCAGTTATGACAAATGAAGAAGTATTGAGTATTGCCTGTCACGTACCTGTCAATGAATAGGTGTATTGGAAACAGATCATCTGAAAACTCGATTGCACTAACGGGCTGAGTGCATATAATGACCACATGTTTTTATTAATGATTTTTGTTTTTTTTTTTCGTAGTTGAGTTCCTCAGTGCATTAGAAACATGGGAGTGTATTTAACTTTCACGTAGCATATCTGTATAGCTGCGGCCTTATAAAGGGTTAAGTATCAGCGACATGTAGAATTACATAAGATACAAAATTTTTGAACAAATTATTTAGACATGTATACCATGTATGTACGTTAAGTTTTATCAGAAATATATACATAAATAGCTTTAGTTGTATGTCTATCACGAATATTTGATACTGGCTTAAGGTCGTTATCTATGTATATATACATATGTATACAATTCTATATATTACCATGATTTACGAACATCTCATTTAACCCTTTCGCTGCCATTGACCTCATATGAAGTCCGAACATTTCGTGCCTACGTACTGAGAGGTAAGATTTATTTTCGCTTGCAAAAACCTTTGGCGTGTGACCCACGTCAGAATGACTTTGACGTGGCGGCGAAAAGGTTAAGTAGATAATGACTTCCATGACTTCAAAGAACTTCAGGACTGTTTTATTTTTCAAATCATACCTTCGGCAACAGCCATAATTGAGTCGTGGTTGAAATTCTTTGAAGGACGCCTTCCCATTCTTACAGCGACAGAAAGGCAAAAACATAGTTATTGAGAAAAATCTAATATTGTCTTCGGTTGCCGCGATAATTACCCATGAAATAAAACAACTAAAACCGATTATATCGCGTTTACTAATTTAAACTTCATCCCGAAGTATCGAACCCTTTAGTAGCGTTCATTGTTATCGGGTGGCACAAAAATCTCTTTATACATGAAATATAAAGCTTTTTTAACTGACGTCAATAAAAATTACAAATTTGGAGAAGATTCGGCTGTTTATAATATGAAAGTATGTTCATTACCAGTGCTCGGACAAATCATCGCAAAACAATCGCAACACGGCAAGAGAACAAGATTAATGAAATCGTATTATGTACAATATTATTTAATTATATTTTTCAATGACATTTATTACTGCAACCCAAAAATTCAGCATACGTGTGTGAAGGTATTTCTATCAACATTTTTTTTAGCTGATGGTTGCATTGTATTTATTTGTACCATATTTACAATATTTTAGAAATAACCATATTAATTACCTAAGGAAGTAATTGTATTAATTTAAATCGTCACCTCAAAATTGTTTCAAACATGCCACTTTCACAAATCCATAATAGATATGCGACTAAATAGATCAAATGTTAAATTACGATAATATCCGCTTTATATAAGTCTTAAAATTTAGATAATTTATCTTAAGTCTCGACTCTATAGAGTCTTGTTCCATGTCCATATCTGTTTTTGCGATGACTTGTCCGAGCACTGATCATTATTTTTTATTTATAAGCGTATACGTTTAAAAGGTTAATATTCGAATAGCAAATCATTTTTAACGTATTACGTAACTATTTCTGTGCACATCGATGTGGGCGTCGAGCACAGCAGATGAAGCCTGACGCAGAGGGCCCTCGTTTTTAACGAGCGTGGAGGACCCTCCGCCCTCGACACGGGCTCCGCGCCGTTGTTTTCCATTCCCAGCCATCGGGCTTTGTCGGGTTATTGGGGCCTCTTGGTGCATGCATTTCAGTAGAAGCACATCGCCATTTTATTATATAATATGTTTTTTTTGTTATGTCATAGGCGGCAAACGAGCAGACGGATTGCCTGGTGGTAAGCAATTACCGTCGCCCATGGGCACCCGTAACACCAGGGGAGTCACAAGCGCGTTGCCGGCCATTAAGGGGGGTTGGAGCTCTGGGAACCTTACTCACCATCAGGAACACAACACTGCATACCTGAAAGGTGGCAGTGCTATTAGGAGGTGCTGTAAGGAGGAGGTACTTCCCCAGTTGGCCGGGCTGCCCCAGATTCAAACGTGATGGTCATCGCTGTGCCCTACCTCTCATAAATACATATGTAAATACATACATATGTATACAAATTTTAATTTAATTTTTAGTCGTATATGTGCCTTTACTCGGTGTACCGTTGGCGATAATGACGAATCTTAATAGTGCAGCGAAGTGCTAATAACTGTTCATAAATCTTTCATTCGTTTTTTTATTTTAATTTTATACAACGATGGTGGCAAACAAGCATACGGCCCGCCTCGCATGTGAATCCTCTGGAGTTGCAGGCGTCTATAGGCTACGGTAACTGCTTACCATCAGGCGGACCGTTTGCCACCGTCGTTGTATAAAAAAATACAAGATTTTTCAAATTAGCGACGTGTTGTTATTTCTTTTAAAACGATATTACATACTCAAAATTATTGATTTGTCAAACGTAGGTATTCATAACCTAGATATTATTTAGCGTATCATTTAAGTATACAAAAGAGAAATAATTTATTCTCAAGCTCCGTGCGCAAGGAGCCAATCTATCGCTAGATGAAAAATCTATTTGTACAAACAAGATGGATGCACATGCAGATCCATCGACAGCCTGTGAAATTGGATGCACGCCGCAGCTGCAGCACGCCCAGAACCAAACAGTCGTACGTCACTAAGAAGCTGTGTGAAGAGAGGATGTTTTGCAATTAGCAGATCAGGACAAAACAAGCGAGTGACGTGAGAAGATGGCTGCAAAATGGGGATTGGTCTTGTAGATTTCTTGGTATTATCAATATAGTCGCGCTATACAGCATTGTCAGATATATTATTTATAAATAAATATTTCGGGACAATCTTACACAAACGGACCTAGTCTTACGGTGTGTTGTAGGTGCTAGACGACGATATATATTTATTTATTTAATCTTTATTGGACATAAGAAAACCTTAACGTACAAAAGGCGGAATTAATGCCACGAGGCATTCTCTACCAGTCAACCTTAGGGTAAAACAGAAAAGATTGTGGGCGGTGCAACCAATACAGTTTTTTAAATTTAATATACACATACAACCATACATAAACATAAAACAAATACATAATACACATATAATAGATAGATACATATAAATACTTAAATATATAGAAAACAGGAACTCAGGAACAATTATCTGTGCTCATCACACAAATAAATGCCCTGACTGGGATTCGAACCCAGGATCATCGGCTTCATAGGCAGGGTCACTACCCACTAGGCCAGACCGGTCGTCAATTTATTATTATTTATTATGCAGGGATGTCTACTAGCGAATATTTATCTATTTAAATCTAAAGAAGAATAGAAAAAAAAAATTCTAGACAAAGGCGTGTTTATAATACTCGTATGTGGTTCAATTGCAGATTTTTTGTACCTTTTGTCCCATAATTTTCTCAATTTAGTATTCCCATAGTTTTGAACCTGAGGAAGTGTTCGATTTTTATCCACATACATTACCATACATAATGTAGGTATTATTAAGTGATGTAACAGAAGTGAGAAAAATATGGGACAAGCAAAGGTACAGTCGCCATCATATATTTTGAAGCTTTGGAGGTGGTCATAAATATCGGAACATGCATTTTATCGCCTTGACAATAGAGGCGTTGCTCCAATATTTGTGAACACCTCCACAGCTCCGATATATCTGATGGCGACTGGACAAAAATTCTGCAATCGACTCATCTACGTGCTTTTTGTGTCAATATTTTCAATTAACCATTCTTTTGTATCAAGTCTATGCTTAAATTATTTATTTATTTTTAATTAAAATTATCTAGAGTTTTTAGCCTGTTTTCATCTTCAAATTAAGGTTTTTTTTTTCAATATATGCTCATTACAATGACTCACGAAAAAAAGTCAACCGGAGACACTATCGCCGTATTGTCGTTACGAAGTAAAACATGTCGAGCATAATATGTCGGAATCTCACGATAATTTTGTGGTTTTGTTCCAAAATTCCAAAATTTAACCACAAACATAGAGTTTTCAAGAACCTACATTTATTCTGTTCATTCAAGTGTGTGATTACTACATAACTTTGATCTAGGATACTCTAACTTTGATCTAACTACACATAGTTAATTTGGATCAAATGCCTGTGCTCATCATACAAATAAATGCACTTACCTACTGGGATTCGAACCCAAGACCGTCGGCTGTCGCCATACTTTCAATATTAATCGATATTGTAATATTGAAATTGGAAATGAGTTCAAAATCGTAGCCGTTGTAAATAAAATTCTATTCAATGAAATGAAGCACTCGTCTCGCTACGCGCTACGGAGTGCTACGAAGTGCTACGACGCCGTAGCACTCCATTGCTACGTGAAGCGTGGCTCTTTGAGTTTTTGCCTCTCTTAGGATTTCAAGATTGAATATCTTTGAGTTTCAAATATGTTCGAATGTAATTTGTATGAAAAAAAATGGTCTTTATCGTATTTTTGTCATGTGTTACGAATCAATTTTCGTGATACGAACGCCTGGATTTGCACTTATCTGTCTCGATGTAAATATTACATCATAGGACGATACTCTTACAGTTAACCGACTTCGAAAAAAATAAGATGTTTCAATTTTTGTACTTGTAAATATTATAAAAATAGTAACATGAAATGAAATACATTAAATACGACATGAGCATCCACCAGGTTGTAAGAGATGGTTTAAGTAAATTTAACTCAAACTCAAACGTTTATTCAGTAAGTAGGCCACAAGGGCACTTTTACACATCGAGTACATAAACAAAACTAAAAGATACATTTTACATACTGTAAATTGCTATAGGTGAAAAACATAGCTAAAGCATCTGGCCTATGTAGTAGTAACGTGTGTACACGCATGTCGGCGTTCTATATTCAAATATTAATTATCTGCACAACTACATAGACATGGTCCTTCACTTAAGTTTTTAACCGACTTCAAAAAAAGGAGGAGGTTATCAATTCGGTTGGCATGTTGTTTTTTTTTTTTTTTAACCGACTTCAAAAAAAGGAGGAGTTTATCAATTCCGTTGGCATGTTGTTTTTTTTTTTTTTTTATGTGTGTTACTTCAGAACTCCGTCATTTATAGACCGATTTCAAAAATTTTTTCGTTGTTTGACAGCATCTACTTCAAGGTTGGTCCCATTGTTACCAGAATTCAGATCTGATGATGGGATCCATGAGGAATTAAGAGAACTCGTCAAAATTTATAGGTACATGTATACCGATTTTAGTATATTCGGTGACAAGTCAAGCATTTGTATTCAGAAAATAGTATTTAGTGAAGAAGAACTGATGAAGAAGACCATAGGTGGTCATACGAAACTCCTTGTGTTTCCTAGGTGGCACTGAGATATTTCAATTGAAATACTAAAGCGACTATGACAAAGCCAACTTAAATATTTCTGACGAAATGTTACCATTAACCTGATCTGGTGGTTGGACCCGGGAGGTAGGCAACGGAACACAGAGATAAAAAAGTGTAGAGTGGCCGTGTTTGGACTTAATGGGGTTGTCATGAGATGCAGTCTTATAACCTTGACTAATGTTTTAACCGACTTTAAAAAAGGAGGAGAATGTCATTTCGATTGTATGTTCATTTTTTGCGTGTTACCTTAGAACTACATCATTTATGAACGAATTTGGTAAATTTTTTCGTAGTTTGACTGCATATACTACAAGGTTGGTTCTGTTGTTACCAGAATCTAGTATGATGATTGTAGCCGGATAGGAGGCAACGGAACTCCATGATAAAATAGTGTAGCGGGTCCTGTTTAGGCTTAATGTAATCGTCATGAAATGCATTTTGGTAACCATGCATGTATTTTTAACCAACTTTAAAAAGGAGGAGGTTCTTAATTCGGTTGCATTTTCTTTTTAGTGTATTATCCCCGAACTTTGTCATTCGGGACACTTAAAAAATGCAATAAAAACGTATAAATAATTAAGTTTTTCGCCGACAGTTCAAGCATTTATGTTCAGAAAATACCACCTTCTGGCAATGGAACCGAGTGATATAAAAGAGTAAGTTAGCCGTTTTTGTGCTTAATGGAGTTGCCATGTGATGCCCTCTGGTAACGACTTTCTCATCATCATCATTATAATCATCATCATAACAACCAAAGGACGTCCACAGCTGAACATATATCCCCCCTAAAGTGACCCACAATGACCGCGGTTCTGCGCCATTTTTCGCACACCTGGCCCCGTTGGTACACTGGCCGCTACAGTAACCAGGGTATCGCGGGCCGCTGGGAACTCGAGGCCATGGCTTTCGTGTGCCTTGCATGGGGGTAAATGCCATAATCGCCACGCTTGGCAAGCGGGTTGGCGATCGCAGTGTTCCACCGCATTCCAGATCGCAGTGTTGCCTGTGTCAGGCGTTGCATTCAGAAAATAGTATTTGGTGAAAAAGAACTGATGAAGAAGACCATAGGTGGTCCTACAAAATTCCTAGTGTTTCCTCGGTGGCGGTGAGATATTTAGATTGAGATACTAAAGTGACTATGACGAAGTTAATTTAGGGATTACTGATGAAATATTACCAGTAACCTCATCTGATGATTGTAGCCGGAAAGTAGGCAACGGAACTCCATGATTAAATAGTGTAGCGGGGTCCTGTTTGGGCTTAAAGGAATCGTCATAAGATGTACTTTGGTAACCATGTACATATTTTTAACCAACTTTAAAAAGGAACGGTACATTAATTCGGTTGAATGTTATTTTTTAGTGCATTATCTCCGAACTACGTCATTCAGGACTTAAAAAATGCAATAAAAACGTATAACGAATTAAATTTTTCGGCAACAGATCAAGCATTTATGTTCAGAAAGTTCCACATTCTAGCAACATGATATAAAAGTGTAATGTAGCCGTTTTTGGGCTTAATCGAGTTGCACTGCCATGTGATGCACTCTGGTAACATCTTTCTTATCATCATCATCATCATAACCAAAGGACGGCCACAGCTGAACATAGATTCCCCCTAAAGTGACCCACAATGACCGATTTAGCGCCATTCTTCGCACGCCTGACCTCGTTGGTACACTGGCCGCTACAGTAACTAGGGTATCGTGGGCCCCTGGGAACTCGAGGCCACGGCTTTCGTGTGCCTTGCATGGGGGTAAATTCCATAATCGCCACGCTTGGCAAGCGGGTTAGCGATCCTCGTGTTCCACCACATTCCAGATCGCAGTATTGCCTGTGTCTGGCGTTGCATTACTTATGTGCCACGATAAGTATCAGATGACGATTTCGAGTCTCATCATCTCCGTTAAGTTAACGATCTGTAGTCAAGTGTTCGGTTTGACAGTTTATTAGCGTCCAAATCGGTCCAAAGCTTTGAACACGACTCAATTAGACATACATTTTGTCTCTTTGCAACGTTCATATGTATTCCTTTTCTTATAATATTTCCTCGTTTGGCACAAAAGACACTGTCTGCCCATGTTCGTTTATTAAAAATGAGTGACAAAATGAGAAACTAAAAGGCTAAAAATAAATAAACTTTTAACAAAAAATAAACCCGACTTCAAATAGGTACTAAAAAGCAACAAATAATTGTTTTCTTTATCACTTGATAAGTACTTTTGGACTATTTAGAACAAATCAATTTCTTAGGACAATTATATACAATTATTTTTGGTTTTGGAGTCGGTGCCAGCCACTTTTTTCGTTTCCGAAGCCTTCGGCAGTCGTGAATAAATTGATATCTGAAGCGCTACCGCGAAAAACGAAATTCGTAAATTTCGGGCATCTTTCTATTTTACCCCTATTAAGACCTCATGAGAGTGACAGAGACAATCGTTTGAAATTAACGAATATCGTTATTGGCGATAGCGCCTCAGTTTCAATATTTCACTTCCCTCTCGGTACACTCTGCACTATAATTCGTCGCTAACTTGAAAAAATCTCGTAAGTCATTCTGGCAATCAAAAAAAAATGTCGTAACTATATATGGAATGAGTACAGAGTTACTGCGTTTCAACTTACAGTATCTGTGTCAGATACAAGATTTTTTCAAAGTAGTGACGATATATATGTATTATATATTTTCATAGTCCATTTGTCAACAAATCAAAATCAAAACAGCTGACATGCACGTGCAACGGTGTAAAAAATATGAGTTTCAATTGTACGTTGAGTAGCGTGGCTGGCACCGACTCAAAACCAAAAATAATTGTATATAATTGTCCTAAGAAATTGATTTGTTCTAAATAGTCCAAAAGTACTTATCAAGTGATAAAGAAAACAATTATTTGTTGCTTTTTAGTACCTATTTGAAGTCGGGTTTATTTTTTGTTAAAAGTTTATTTTTCGCCTATACGTTACTTTTATTAAGATTGAAGTGGATAAATCTAAAAGTATATTTTCTTGCAAGTTTTATCTTTAGCTGGTCTTATTTCACTGAAAGGAATATTTAAATGTTTCCACTTTCCCATTTGGAAATAATCTTCGCAAATAATATTTTCACCTCAGCAGCTCGAACATGACTACTTTCCTCACTCCAGGGAGTGAGGAAAGTGCGACTTTCCTCACTTTTAAAGGAGTGAGGAAAGTAGTTACTTTCGTCACTCCAGGGAGTGAGACAAAGTAGCTTTTTAATTGACGACCGGTCTGGCCTAGTAGGTAATGACCCTGGCTATGTAGCCGGTGGTCCTGGGTTTGAATCCCAGTCAGGCCATTTATTAGTGTTCCTGAGTCATGGGTGTTTTCTATGTATTTAAGTATTTATATGTATCTATATATTATAATAGGACATAATGGACCCCCTAAACACCACTAACACGTTCGGAAACTCACAAATTAATAAAATATTATGATTTTCAAATGTAGGCACATAATATATTTTAAAATGAAAAACATTTAAACAAAACATTAAGTAATGAAGCCAGTGCAGTTCACTGAAATGAATGTGGTTAACTTGATGTTATTTTTTTTATAAGATTTCATTTAGCTTGATGTATGTATTTGTATATTTATCCGGGTGGAAACTTGCAATGTAACTCTAATTTGAAGCAGACATCTTAAACCGATTGAGCTGAAATTTAGCACACCTATGTAAGTTCGGTTACAATGCAATATTATGGTACCACTGATCTGATCTGATGATGGAGCCAGAAGGTTACAAAAGCAACTCCTAAAATACACAAGATAAACCCGTGGTGTTTTAGGCTCATTAGAATCCTTTCGAAGAGTAGATGACGATTGTGAAAAAAGTACAGTCGGCAATAAAAGCTTGTACTAAAAATGACATTTTTGGCAACTTATTTAACCTTTAATATGTTCTCACTACTGAGGTGAAAAGTTGTATGTGTCACACTAGAGTAAAGTTATTTTACATCTCGTGTTTTTGAGTGCCTCGCTACGCTCAAGATTCTAACACTAGAATCACTCGCTACGCTCGTGATTCAATTATAGAATCTTTCGCTTACTCGGGACTCAAAATTAACACTCGCAAGAAAAAACAACTTTCCTCTCTTGTTGCACAAATAACTATTCTATCCGGACTGACGTTTATGCTTTAAAGGCTAGTATTTTTAATGTAGCGGATTCATAATTTAGCGGAATTATCATCATCATCATTTCAAACATAAGATGTCCACTGCGGAACAAAGGCCTCCCCCCTGGATCTCCATAAGCATCGGTTGGAGGCGATCTGCATCCAACGTCTTCCGGCGACCTTTATAAATAAATAAATAAATAAATATTTCGGGACGATCTTACACAAATCGACCTAGTCCTACGGTAAGCTCAGTAAGGCTTATGTTGTAGGTACTAGACGACGATATATATAATAGATACATGTCAATACTTAAATACATAGAAAACATCCATGACCCAGGAACAAACATCTGTGCTCATCACACAAATTCATAGGCAGGGTCACTACCCACTAGGCCAGACCAATCGTCGTTATAAGGTTGTCTGTCCATTTTTTTGTCTGTGGTTTTGCTCCTGCTGTGCTCCCTCGAAAACCGATATTCGTAAATTCGGAAGATTGACTGTCATTCCCATGATGCCTCAATTGGAGTAAAAGAGAAAGATGATCGAAGTATACATACAAACTTCAATGTTCGCGGTACCGGGCCTGCTCACTAGTATTTACAACATAAGTCTTACTAAGCTTTAGGACTAGGCCAATTTCTGTAAGATTTCCAAAGTATTTATTTACAGAAAATTAAATATCATCATCATCATCATTCCAGCCTTAAGTCATCCACTGCTGGACATAGGCCTCCCCCAAATATTACTTATAGCCATAGTCGCCACGCTAGGCTGGCGGGTTGGCGACCACAGTAGCTGTAGACTACGTTTCAGCGGACGCTTCAGCCCATCCGTAGATTTATCCCTTTGTCGCCTCTTACGATACTCGAGGGAGGAGATGGGGTGGTGCTATTCTAGTCAGCCGGCACACGGCGTTAGGAGCGACGAAGATTAGATACATCGCAACACAATAAAAAACTAAGACTAGACCGGGCAGCCGTTTCATTCAGTCCTTCTGGAGAGAGCAGTCTAGACTGATCCTGTCTACGGACAGGATGCTATTGTAGCGTTATAATTAATATAACCCTTATACCGTTGCAGTACGGTTTATAATCGATTGGTTCACTGTAGTGTCAGTACACAGAGGGAAATGAGGATTGATTACTTTGAGCCGTATACAGGCTGATAAAGGAGACGTGATTAGAATCATCGAAGAAACGAAGAAAATGCAATTTTTGTTGAAGGATCGGTAAACGTCACAATTAAGTGTTACTATTTATTTATTTATATTTTTATCATGTTGGGGCTAATTATTTGCATCCTGTTCATTATCTTTGCAGTGGCAAAATGTAATAAATAAAAAGAAAATGTCTTAGTAAATGTAAGCACATTATGTTGTCATTAAATCACATATCGTCACTTTGAAAAATTCTCTTAACTCAGTCTGGCAATCAAATTAAAAATGACGTAACTATGTACGGGATAAATACATAGTTACTGCGTTTCAACTTGGAATATTTGTGTCAGACACGAGATTTTTTTCAAAGTAGTAAAGTAAGTAGTGACGATATATTGATATCTAAGTACCGGTTCTTAAAGGAAGGCTTTTAACATTAAAGTGATTATACATTAGCGTATACCTATGTAGAAACTCATAATCAATATACCACTATTTTTGTGTCTATATTTAAATATAGAACGTTAAATTAATGATACTGGTGGGAAATACGAGTAGTAGTAATAAAAAATAAAATTAGTATACGCGATTTAATCCGTTTTAGTTGTTTTATTTCATGAGTAATTATCGCGGTAACCGAAGACAATATTACGAGTAGTAGCTTAAAATTATTCGTAGAATTGATCTTGGTGCCGTCTCCTTATTCATCCTGTATGTCTTTGTACTCGTGCCACAGTACTTACTACAGTAATTGTTAGTGATGTGAGTTTATTTTACTTTGTGAGTTAAGAAATATCTATACTGGCTATACTAGGTTTTACCTACGACTTTGTCCGCCGAGAAGTTATGCTCTAAAATGCTCTCACGTATCTACCTATTCGTATAGTCAACCAATTTAATTTCTAGGCCACTTCGAACCTTGTCACAGTGACGTTAATAAGAGATTTTTTGCGTCTTTCATATAGATTTTCACTGTGGCAAGGAATGAAGTGGCCCAAAAATCAAATTGGTTGACTGTACAATGGACTGCCTTAAATGATACTGGCCTGGTGGTTTTGACATTCTATTCACATTATTATCTGATTAGAATTACATTACCGAATCGGCGGATATGTAGAGTTTTACGGCGGCTTTTGCGTAAGCGGTATTTCCGGACCGATAGACCTTCATACCTTCAAGAAAAGAGCGTACTCCTATCTTAAAGGCCAGCAACGCGCTTCTGACTCCCCTGGTCTTGCCGGTGCTCATGGGCGACGATAATTGCTTACCTTCAGACAATCCGTCTGCTCGTTTGCCACTCTTGCCGTATTTATTATACTTTCCTATAAAAATGTACCACTTTTCGTATATAGCAAAAACCTTAAACCAATTTGCACGACAAACTTAGGCATCGCATGCGACGATAGGCATAGATTTACGTTCTAAAAAACTTAAATATTAGATGTTTACTTTATTCACGTCAAACATATCGTCACCAGACAGGGTAACCAAAAGTACGCAAACATAAGACTTATATCATGGCGTTCACGGCATAGTGTGAAAGCAACCAATCACAAAGTCTTTAGATATCGATTTACATGCTCGAATCACTAAACTGCGACATCAGTGCTCCATAACCAGCGTCCTTCCATAACGAGCTCCATGAATCGCGCCAACATTTATGGGCCGACAGTTATCGTGCGAACTTCGCCTTTGATTTGGGTCTATCATTACCAATAGTATTCAACTATTCACGGCAGCTGCCACGACATTAAAACTTTGCTGGAATATCTATTTAGAAAAATGAAATATAAACCAACCAAACATGATTTTTTGACATAGTTAAAAAAATATAATAACTAGATGAGAACCCGGCTTCTCTCGGGCATAATAAAACTACACGGCCAAAATTCCAGAAAAAGTATCCCAACGCAACCCGCGCACGTGACCCGTCACTGTCATGTTGTCAACCAAATTTAATATGGCCGACCGATTTGTCATTAAATTAACACTTTTAAACGCAAAATGCCCGGCAATACGAATTTGCCGATATACCGCGTGTGGCCTGTAATAGGAGCATTAACTTTAGGCATCGTTTCTACACCACAAACGTAGCAACATTTGTTCTAAGACTTTGAAAATAACTTATAAATACTAATAAAAAAAGATTTTCTAAGCAAGCAATGTTTTGCGAAAACTATGAAGTTTGTACTGACTATTGGATACTGTTAATTGATAATACTATTTAGTTTGTTGGAAAAAATCACAAGTAAAAAATTACCCAATTATTTAAAGTTGTAGAACAAATGTTGTTAGGTGTTGGTATGTCTTCTATTCAAAACTCTTTATTTTTTGCGCGCTTTCATTTGAGTACGATTTCGTACGGGTCTACCGTACCCCTCGACGGAGTTATTAATATATATATTAACTTAGAAAAGCAAATCATGCTTGGCAGAGTACAAGGCAAACGGTCGCGCGGCAGAACACCGCTGCTCTGACCATATAAGAGACGTCTTTAATCTACCCATCACTGCCGCTCACCCATTGGCTGAGGACCGAATCGTGGAGAAACCTAGTGAAGAATGCTACCAAAGCTCATGAACAGCAGAGTTGGACACGACCTTCAGATAACTGAAGAGCACGACCACGAATAACTTAAAAACGGCGCGGTGCAGGCGAAACTTTGAATAACTCAAGCTAATACATAAATAATTCACGACCGACCGGTTCTATTTTTATTTAATATGTGTAGAAAATACGAAAGCTTTAAGTGTTATATAGAAATCAAAGCATTACCAATCTGTTCGGCCCCCACGGACCAAGGGTCTCAGTCTCCACGCCGAAGGTTGCAAGATGCACGTTGGTTTTATGCTCGCCTTTGCCAAGGGGGTTCGATGGAGATGTGACAAGGCTAGTTTGTCTACACAGGTTGCATCCAACACCAGCACCCATTTCATACTTTATGAAACCAGAGACATGCCGTCCGGTCTCTTGCCGTAACTTCTAGACGGGCCTGGTCTCTTCAAAAGATACAAGCACGTCAACCGAGACAGAAGAAGCTGTGCAGAGAATTATCCCATTCAATGCTGAAACAGCGAATTCGCGTCCAATGTATGTGTAATCGTAATTCCGAGGATGCGAATCGGCGTCCTCGAAATGTTTACCTAATGCCGCAGACGCAAATTCGCGTCTGTTGAAATGTTAACGTAATGCGGCGGACGTGAATTCGCGTCCTTGAAATGTTAACGTAATGCCACGGACGTGAATTCGCGTCCTTGAAATGTTAACCTGCGACAACACTGCGTGATGAGTAAAAATATGAGGCGTCGGCAATGAATGGGTTAATATAAAACTTACGTCAGAATTTGAATACCGACATGGAACGCCAACATGCGTGTACAGACACGTTACTACTACAAAGGCCCCTTACCCCTACTAGTACCCTTACCATGAGTTGTGACATTGACGTTTTCGATAACGAGTATCGAGTTTACTATCTGTCCATCTCGTTCGCACTAAAATAGTGACAAGCGAGATGCACAGATAGTTAACTCGATACTCGTTATCGAAAACGTCAATGTCACAACTCATGGTGGGTACATGTGCTTTAGCTAAGTTTTTCATTGTATTGTTTGTGACCCAATATGGGTCGCGACCCAGTATGTGATGGTTCATACTTGTTAAAATCAGAAAATGAGTTAGACACTTTGTTTTTCATTCTACAGACCAAATAAAAGCGCCCAAGTTCATCGCCCTCCGTATCTAAAGAGTCCAAAATCATTAAGGGTCTCCGGGCCCGGCTGGCAGCTCCAGCAAAACAATATTAACCTGAACCGTCTCATTAAAATTCATGCCGCGACGAGATTGCAATATTTATGACCTCCGTTCTATTTTATTACTCGTAACACACTTCTGACAAATATCGATTCAGCCAAGTTGCTTTAGAATACAAGGAAATGGAAGCTACTTAATATACAATTATTCATTTAATCTTTATTGCACAAATGAAAACTAACTTTACAAAAGGCAAACTTAATACCGTAAAGCGTTCTCTACCAGTTAAACTTTTTTTAATACCACGTCGGTGGCAAACAAGCATACGGCCCGCCTGATGGTAAGCCGGTCACCGCAGTCTATGGATGCCTGCAACTCCAGAGGTACAACTTAAGGCAAAATAAAAAAGTATGTATACATTGAAAATGTAAATAAATAGTCTCCACACATGGCAGGCGGGTTGGCGACCGAAGAAAGCTGGAGATTGGTTCTCGACGCTGTGACGTGGTGGTGGACGCTGATGACCTACTAAAGAAGAAGATCCTAGAAGTCTGATATTTACACAGCTCTAAGAGACAGTAGACTTGAATATTTTAATATGAATTTCGGGTTGATACCTATACACGCGTTTGAGAAAATGGGTCTTGACAGACAGACAACAAAGTGATCCTAAAAGGGGTCCAATTTTCAATTTAAGGTACGGAACTTTAAAAATATTAGTTCCATTTTCCTGGAAATATCTAATATTTTAAACACTTTCCGTGCCGCAGGTCGCTACGCGCTACGCTCGTAGCCGATTCCGGCGTTTTTCCTCTATGTAGAGGAAAGCTTCTACAAACAGAGAACTCCCCTGGGGAGTTCCCAGCAATGAAAGTGCTAAGGTTCCGTATATCTACAGCTAAAATCATAACCCTTTCCCGTAATCGGATAAAGTTATAATTATAGAATAATTTCTCACGGAACCAACTTCCTGAAAATTAAGCTTTCCATACTTATAATTGGTTATAAGATACGTGACTGGCTTAGTAATGGTTCAGATTACTCCATCATTACGGCTATGGCCAAAGGCTGAGTCAGCAATGCGAGTAACTGGAACTGTGACGTCAACCTTACTGGTGGTTGTTATCAAATTAATGCACTGTACCCTTACCATGAGTTGTGACATTGAGGTTTTCGATAACGAGTATCGAGTTTACTATTTGTGCATCTCGCTTGTACTATTTTAGTGCGAACGAGATGCACAGATAGTAAACTCGATACTCGTTATCGAAAACGTCGATGTCACAACTCATGGTAAGGGTACAGCACTGCGACATAATGCTATGGAATGAACTATGAAGCATCGGTGAATCATTTGACATACATTTTTGATGGTTATGCACAGTCAGCAGCAAAAGTGGCTGGGCGCGTGAAGTGTTCAAAATCACCTACACGCGCTCTTATTCTCTTGACAATGTGTTGAAATGAAATGAATATAATTTATTTCGAAACAACAACAAAACAGTTACCATAATTCTTAAATCTAAAAGTAGGTATGTTGTGGCAGTTGTCTCAAAAAAGGAGTGCACTCAGCATCAGTCGAGGCAGGGGGCCACGACGCTGATTTTCAGTGGGGCCTGGCTGTTGACCTCATTTTGAATATCTTAACCGCTTAGCCAATTCTCCTGCTGACTGTACAGACAGCAGCAGAAGTTGCTAAGCAGGCCAAGTGTTCAGAATGATCTTGACACGCTCTTGTCGATCGATTCGTCCAGGTGACTCAATGGAGACTCAACTCAACTCAATACAGCTAGAGAACGATATATGTATAAGAGAATAGAAAAGAAATAAGTAAGAAAAATCAACTGCCCCGGGCGAGACTCGAACTCGCGACTCTGGGATACATGCCCATCGCTCCAACTGAGCTATAGAGGCTTGCCCAATGGCTGCGTATTTCTCAACGAAATCCTTTGATGTGCTTTGGAGGCACCTAGCGACATCTACCGTAAATGTGTTGACACTTTTTAGCATCGGAGTCTCAAATCATATTGAGAATTCACCGATATCGATGCGCTACCTCATAATAAAATTTCTAAGAATTATGATTTCGTTAGCAGATGTTTCTGCTTTAAAATAAAATTTTGAAATAAGTATGGTCAATAATATTTATGTAATTTACCTTTCAATCATCTTAATGGTCTAAACTTCTATATATGGTGTAGTATTTGTCTTAACCTCCTAAGGCCCACAATACAAGTAAAATGCTACTCGAATTCGTTCTTTATTGTGTAGGAAATAAAGTATATTTTCTTTTGTGTCAATAACGTAGGAAACAAATGAAATTCAACTATGTTGCAATTTTGAGCATTTCTCAAAAAGTTTGTACATTTGGATCACGTCTTCGATTTTGATTAAAAGCGGTAGACTAACTTTCTATAGACTTTCGGTAACAAAAAAGAAAAGTTCCATACAAATTTTATGGGACATTTTGGGAAATATGGTAGATCTTGTTAAGCATCTTTTGCTCTATCAGTCTACCGCTTTTAATCAAAATCGAAGAAGTGATCGAAATGTTCAAAATTTTTGAAAGAGAAAGAAAGAAAGAAAGAAAATAATTTTATTAACACACTTAATTTACAGTAGGTACAAGAAAAAGAACTTAGGCTAAAAGTGTATTTTGTGTGTTAAGAGGTCCTCACTCAGCTTTGTGTCGCGAAGTGTTCCGTGTGGAACCCGACGCGACGCTGGTTTTCAGTGAGACCCTGTGCGAGGACTAGGTGGCACTATAAGCTAAATTACAAATCTAAAAAATATATAATTAAAATTTAAAATTAAAAGTAAATAATAAATATCAGAAAACTAGTTACAACATAGGTCGAACAGATTATACGAAAGTAGGTAGTATAACAAGTGTGGCAACGAAAAACTTACCAAACATTAATTTCCGTGTTTGTGCGGCGTGTGCGCCTAAATGTGCGAATGGGTGTGTGTTCGCGCGCGCGTGTGCGTGTGTGTATGTGTGCGTGTGTGTGTGAGTGTGTAGGGCTGCTTATGTAGTGCTTATTTGTTTGGCCAATAAAAAATTCCGGAGATGAAGTTTAAAAGTGAACAAAGATTTTGAGTTACGTATAGGTGGTGGCAGATCGTTCCAGCACTTGGTGGCAGCAAAGCGGAAGCTGCCACGGAAAGCAGCCCCGTTGTGTTTCTGAACAGTGAGTCGTGATGCATGCCTTATCGCGCGCTGAGAGAATTTCAGCTTTTCGTAGAGATACGAAGGTTCTTTATTGTTTATGACTCCAAACAGTAACGTTGCAAAATGTAAGTGTCTCCGTGAATGCATGTTCATCAAGTTAAATTTATTTAAGTACGGGCTAATGTATGCTCGACGTGGGATGGGAAAACAAAAACGTGCACATGCATTTTGTATTCGCTGCAGCGCTTTTTTAGTTCGCGCTAATAAGCGTCCACCAAATACCATGTCAGCGTAATTCAGCTTCGAAAGTATGAGAGTATCACACAGTTTGATACGCATGTCAACTGACAGACACTCACGGATTCTGTACAAAACTTTAAGCCGATAGAAGCAGTTGCGTAGGATTTCAGCAATATGTTGTTCAAATCTTAGGTTTTCATCCATTACAAGACCCAGATTTCGAGCTTTAACTACTCTTTCTAGTGGAGTACTGTTTAGACAAACTGCAGGATTTTGTAGTGCAATCTCAGTAACTGTTTTCTTTGTGCCTAACAACATGAATTTAGATTTAGAGGGATTTAACAGTAAGTTATTTTGACTACACCAATGGTCTATATTACATAAATCTTTATTTAATTTATTTATAGCTTCAGGGGTATCTCGCGCTTTAAATGAAGTATAAAGCTGTATATCATCGGCATATATATGATATTGGCAATATTTTATGTGATTAATGATATCCGAACAATACAAGCTAAACAGAACTGGTCCGAGGATCGAGCCTTGAGGAACACCTCTAGTAACTGGGGCTGTTGTGGAATCTGATTCCGTGCCATCATCATTAGACATTCTGACATACTGTTTACGCCCGCTGAGATAGCTGTGAAACCATTTCAAAGACCAGTTGTCAAATCCGTAGAAAGCCATCTTGGATAACAAGAGGGAGGTTTCGATGGTGTCGAACGCGCGGGAGAAATCTAACAAAACCAGTATCGTTCCCTCACCGACATCCTGTGCAACTAATATGTCGTCCACTACATCGGTAAGCGCGGTTGCAGTGCTGCGAGACTTCCTAAAGCCCGATTGCTTTTTTGGCAGGATTTTGTTTGCCTCAAGGTAATCAGTCAGCTGTATACAGACTATCTTCTCCAATACCTTTGATAGGACTGGGAGTATACTAATGGGACGAAGATCTTTGTATGCACAAGGATTTTGGGTTTTAGGAATTGGTTTAACGACTGCCACTTTCCACTGCTCCGGGAATAGACCAGTTTCCAAGGATTTATTTATTACACCAGTTATTGCCGCAAGCGTTTCTGGTAAAGAAAGCGAGATCATACTTATGTTAATACCATCATCACCCTGAGCATTTGTTTTTATCGATTTGATTATGTTAAATACTAATGTTTCATTTACCGGTTTTAGTTTAAAAACGTTCGTGTTGAATCTGTGAAACTCAAAATATGTCATAGCAGATAAATTAACTACATTGTCACATGGGAGGTTCAAAAGTGTTCGTTGATTTTTCAGGATTTCTTAGAAAAGGGGGCAAGTGTACGTCCTTCTTTTTAAAATTAGCAACATTTTGTTTAATGTTCTTCCATAATTTACGAGGATTCTTAATGTTATTTATATTGCGATTAAAATAAGCGGTTTTTTCGCGATGAATTGCAACACTGACTATGCTTTTTAACTCTTTGTAGTACTTTTTATGTGAGTCTTGTTTTGTCACTCTACTTCTAACGTGCGCCTCATCTCGCAATTTCATCATCTTTTTGACAGTACTGGTAATCCATGGATAAGAGTGATCTTTAATATAATTTCGGCTAATTGGAGCATGGACATCAAATAATAAAAGCAAGTGGGCATTGAAGGATTCTATCATTTCTGACGGTTTCCCAGACATGACATTTTCTAATACCTGCACCATGCTGCCGACATCTTTGTTAAATTCTTTCTCTAATATGTCCTTGAAAGGTCTATACGTTAGTAGTCTGCGAGGAATCTTTTCTTTTCTTACGTTTATTTCACAGGTCAGGAACGCATGGCTACTGAGAGTGGGAATGAAATTTACGGACACGTTATTGATGCGCATGTTAGAGCAAATTAAATCAATCAAAGTTTCGCTATGCTCTGTAAAGTGCGTTGGTTTATTTACGAATTGCGTTAAATTCATGCAGGTCAAAAATTCTATCAATTTCTTGGTGTTGCATACTTGAGTATCTAAGAGGTTTATGTTAAAGTCTCCTAATAAGATAAGATTGTCATATTTTCCCAGTGATGAAATAGTGTCAGTAAGGGCGTCAATAAAAACGTCAGGGTTGAGCCACGGTGGCCGGTAGGCAGTACCGATCGCTATTTTTGTGCCGTTGTGATTAAGTCCAAGCCACATTTGTTCCACAGATTGCGTGGGAGGATGCGATATTAGGCGCGCGTTCACACCGCGCCGAATGTAAAATCCGACTCCACCGCCGCGACCGCGAACATCGGTAGGTCTCGGGATGTGGCGAAGACGGTAGCCATCAGGAGCGGGCGCGCGCGCCTCTTCACCAGCCCGGAGCCAGGTTTCACAGATAGCCATTACATCAACATCGAACCGCGACATGGCCACAAGAAACTCGTCATGTCGTGAGCCGAGGGAACCCGGGTTTAAAAGACCAATCGTTAAATTCTTAGTTTTCAGAAATTGAATTTTAAATTTTCAGAAATTGAAATTTGAGAAATTCTCTTTCAAAAAATTCAAATTTCTTTAAATTAATTAGTACTACAGGTAGGTCAGGCCTTACGAGGTTAAACCTTTGTATCCCTACCACACAATATTATTTGCTTTTCTACACTATCACATGTTATTCCATTCAGGAATCTACCATGGCATGAGAGTCCGTATTCGTGCGCAGTTTACGACAGATATATTCTTCCCCTTCGCACATATACAAATAAAAACGGAAAAACCATACGCACAATTACTATCTCTTTCAACTTATCTTTAGTGTGACAAAAGTATAGGTAATTTTAACAAACTGTTGAATGTATATGATACTTTCATTATAAATCTAGAATTTTGTAGAAATATAAACTGGAGTATTTTGGGACTAGAGTATTTTGGGAACAGTGAATTATGAAACTAGAGTATTTCGCCACTTTCGGTAGAAGACATTTTAGGGTATTTTGGGAAAAGTGTATTTTGGGAGCAGTTCGCAATGGTCCTGGTGTGTATCAACAACGGGTGTTTTGGGAATATGGTAACATGTGACTAGTTTCTTATGAGCAGAGGTGATTATGAAATTAGAGTTTATTGAGCATTAGTACGTTTTGGGATTTGCGCATTCGGTGACGGAAAGCTTTCTTAATTGGATTTTCGTCTGATCGCCAAAGCGTGGTTTGATTGGTCATAAGACATGTGCGGGCTGAGAAGGGCCGTTAAACAAAGGTACGTGAAAGGGCGCGCGCCCTTCCGCCCGAGTACCGACACTGCCAACAGACTGGAGCGTGTACTACTGCTAACTGGATAGCGATCGCCAACAGGTTTGACGACCGGTCTGGCCTAGTGGGTAGTGACCCTGCCTATGAAACCGATGGTCCTGGGTTCGATTCCCAGTCGGGGCATTTATTTGTGTGATGAGCACAGATTCATGTTCCTGAGTCATGGTGTTTTTTATGTATTTAAGTATTTATATGTATCTATCTCTTATATATATATCGTCGTCTAGTCTTAGGGCTAGGTCGATTTATGTAAGATTGTCCCGAAATATTTATTTATTATTATTTATTTATTTGGTTAACAATTATATCTTTAACTAGCCTTACCCCGCGACTTCGTCGGCCAACCATGCCCGTCTTTACAGTATGGTTGGGTAAAAATTATCCTATGTCCTTTCTCGTAGATCAAACTCTCCATACCAAAATTCATCTCAATTGATACAGCGGTTTAAGCGTGAAGAGGTAACGGACAGATAGACACTAGCTACTTTTGCATTTATAATATTAGTACTTATGGAAGTATGGATTTATGATATTTTTGGTCACGTGATCTTTTCATAAAGACCTCCTAGGCTGGTGTGTAGTAACCCTCAACTGTGAACTAGAGGGCCCCGGGTTATAATTGTAATCACAAATACTTATAACACAACATAACAAAACAATTATTTATCATTACTTTCTTTTCTGTATGCAGAACAATGGTTTTCCGGACATTTGGGAGACGTACGCGGAGCCGGATCGAGCCAACGCGCAGAGGCCCTTTCGATAATTTAATGAAATGTAAAGGGTACACCAAGCGGATGTTGCCCCTGTCCATACCATGGGACGCGTACAGAGACAGCACCCGCCATGGTGTCAGGACTATTGTTATTACTTTCTTAGTATTATTAATACTACAAACTAAGGCTAGGTGGCCGTTTGCCTCCAGTTTGCGATATACTAAAGGCATACGGTTTTTATGACTTAATCTCCTTTCAATCACAACCTTACATTATTGCCTCCGTGTTTCCCGCTAGAACCTCAACGCCGCTGCCATGCCACACAATTCAATTCCTCACCTATTCTACCCCTACAGTACACCCGCCCTCTGCGCAGCGCGGCCAGTGCCCCGCGCGCAGCCTAGCCGCGCGCTTGTCTCTCGTGTTTCTTGTAACCGCGGCCGAAAACAATATCACACTGTGTTTTTAGATTATGTGGACTGGCAACATATAGGTAAGTCTTTTTATATTGTTATATGTTGATTGTAATTTTAGATATTTGCTTTGGTTAATAAGGGGGATGCCAACGTGGTTAATATTATTTGAGACGGAGAAACAGATATTTTGCTCATAACAAGGTATCAGTTTAAAGGTTTAAGTTGTTGGTTACATATTTTTAATATATATATGTATGATAACTATTTATACATGTTGACACACATTCCTTCGATTATCTAAATCATAATCGATATTTTCTCATTTCAACGGTTGAAAAGTAATTTCAATTATTCTTTTTGTGCCTCAACTCTCTCAACAAACAGTTTAAATTTTCTTTACTTATTTTGTTATCAGATTTCGATTTTATTTTGTTTATGAAATCCTGCTTTTTATGAAAGTGTTTGAGTGTAGGCGTTTGAATTTTAATAATAAATGCTGGTGATTTTGTAATCCTTCAAATAATTTAATCTTAAGGATTTTATATTTAAATAAGTCTTGGAAATACAAAAACTGTTGTCTTATTTTAGGCTTTCTTTGATGTAATACTAGATGATGCCCGCGGCTTCGCCTGTATGGTTAGATGAAAATGTAACATATTAAGTCTTCCCGTGGGAATGAGATGTTTTCCCGCTGGAAAAAGTAGCCTATATCACTCTCCATCCCTTCAACTACCTCCACTTAAAAAATCACGCTCCGTTTTCCCGTGAAAGACGGTCAAACAATAAGACACACTTTCGCATTTATAATATTATTATAGATACTACTTATTCATCAATTTTAAAATACACTTTATTTTCAAATAATATATAAAATATTCATGTAATCATTCCTTCGTATTCAAAGTTTTCTACGTCAAACAAACTTCATCCCACACAATGAACACCGTGAATTACTAATTATTTTTCACTTCTCATGCTCTAAAAGTGTGTCATATTATGGTTGCTAAGGCGGACTAAAGTAATACATTTAGCCTTTTGGGAAAATATGTATACATATTTATGAAATACAAAACGTTTTAAATTGACCAACCAGAACGCTTCACCTTATTAAATCCACCAATCACGACACATATCGAAGTTAATTGCAACTCTAGATTCTTTTTTGGTGCGAATACTGTTTAAAAATGTGAAATCATTAAACAAAACTTTGTATAAAGTATCAACCAATCAGATATACCGCAATATTAAAATCGACCAATGAGGAAACGCAATCAAATTCTCAAAGCATTAGGTGCTTTTTAGTTCCTACTTCACAAGCATTAAAAAAAAGTTTAAATCGTAGGCAAACACTTTGAAGCCCAAATTATACATTGTCTATGGCATTTATTCACGGCGTAGATATAGGGTAAAGGCACCAGTGGCCAGCCAGGCACCAGTGTTCAGCCTTTTGCATCGTTAATTGGCCATAAATATCGCTACAATGAGAATAAACAAATTACGTGTACTTAAATATATACTCTGATTCCAGGGGATCAAGGGAGAGAAATAAACTCGTTTATATATGTGCAGTTTATCGACAAGAGCAATAGTACCACGTCCGCCATGTTTTCTGTTAGACGTTATGTTTTTTGTGACGTCAGTAAAAGCATAATTTTACTAGAAATGTGATTGTTTTTTTCGATAACTGCTTTATTTAATACTTCGTGTAATGAATTACATTCAAATTTCAAGAGATTATCGCTATTTTTTTATAAATTAAGGGAGGCTGCCCATTGGGTAGCACTTTTTTACCGAAAATCCAATAGACAGCCCCCGGGGCTGATTACTGGGTTCTGTAATTATTTTTAAAACTTCAAGATATAGTGACCGTTAAAAGCAGTTAATTTAAATTTACAATATTAAGTAAGATACGTCCTGTCCCAGAGGTCAAAAACCCAGTGGTCAGCCCCATTTCTAAAATATTTTGTCACGGCTGATTACTGGGTGTTGACATAGCAATTTGGCTGAACTAAGGGATCCAGTGTTCAGCCATATTGCTGTGTACAAAATTTAAGTAGTATATCAGGCATTACTACAGGATTAAATCAACGCTTTAAAATATAAACGTGCTTTAAAATATAAACAAGCATTGAACAAAAATATTGTTTATCCTAATATCGTTATTGTACCTAGTTACGAGGGCTGGGGACTGGATCCATTGAGGCTGTATACAGGATTTTAGAGGCTGACCACTGGGAAAAGTGCCATTTTTTGTATAAACTTAAATGTACATTTTATGAAGAAAGTAACCGTTTTTGAACATATATGGTTTAAAAACTATAACAAATATGTAATCTAATCATGTAGTAAGTTTAATTCTACGACAAGTACTGTAGAAATACCAACTGTTCAAACTCCAAAAAGTCGTTAGGTGGCTGACCACTGGTGCCTTTAAGTACCTATCCTATCTGTATCAAAGCAGTGAAAAAAATACAAAGATTGCCAAATTAAACATTTTTGACTCAGAATTCATTGCGGGCGATAAAATTGTATTTGTTTATTGTTAAAATGTTACTTTATTTTATTTTCTCGCAATCGAAGTGAAAACTAGTATGTATAACTTGGGTCTAAACGCCATATTACCCCTCGAACATTTTTCCCTCACTTCGTTCGGGAAAATAACCATCTCGTGGTACTATGGCCTACTTTAGCCCCTTGTCAAACAATCTACTATTTTATAATTCACTTAATTAATTAAAATTAGTTATTCTGTTAATGTTAACAATTATGTTTAACAAAGCAATTATTGAAACGTAAATTTTGATGAGCACTGAAATGAAATTGGTATCTTGGACAAAACACGTGTTGACGTAATACGTATTGGACCGAACGTCTGCTGGACAAAAAATGGGATGGACGAAATACGTGTTGATATAATACGTCTTGGACGAACTGCTGTTGGGCGATATGTATGTTGGACCAAATATGTATTGGACGAAATGCGAATACAAATATCGTTTGGACGAACTGCGTATTGGACAAACGGCTAACAAATCCTTATCATGTTTAAATACAACCGAAAATTACTTCGATTATTTCAAAATTATCGGCATTAATTATTGTTTTAAATAAATAGTGATATATTCGAATAAATATTGACGCAATTATTACGCATGGGCAACAACTGTACAAATACTACGCAAATACCTATATTTATTGATGCCGGCGCTAAATATAATAATATAAGTAAACAAGGTTTGTGTTGTGGGTAATAAGCCAACAATATACATATACACAAATACTTAAATACAAAGAAAACACCCATGACTAAGTAACAAACCGGAAATCACTTTTCTTGTATTTAAATAAGGAGTGTTAACACAAAATTTCAAGTCTCTCGCCTTAAATTTTACACAATCCCCATACAAATTTTCCACCCCTTTACGGTGGAATTTCCCATAATCTTTTCTTAGTGTGACCTTACGGTATATAAACTACCATTTGTGAAAAATCAACTATCTAAGTTAAGCGGTTTGGGCTGGGCGTTGATCACACAAATAAATGCCCTTCCTGGGATTTTAACCTAGGAACGTCGGCTTCATAGATATGGTCATTACCCACTAGGCCAGATCTGTCGCCAAAATCGTTTTAAGATAAAAGATAGTAAAAAAAATATTGTAGGTATTTATGAAAATAATGAACTTGTCTTTAATGGTTTAAATAATGATCATAGCCGGGTAGCATCGCTACGGAATCTGGTTACTTCGTCGATCTAACTAAAGCAATTATTTAGACTCGATTTGCCTAATTACCTCGCGTCGGTCAGCGGCTTATCTACGTGATGCATAACGTACAGTCAGCTACATGTTACCCTTTATATATTGTACACTTTCATGTAGAAAATAGAAGGATTTAGTGTCACGAGACATTATTTGATCATAGGGCTCTAAGATCATAGGTCGTATTCTAGTACCTGCAACTTTTTGAGACCCGTGCACGAATTAAAGAAAATTGAGGACGAAAATAATTATATGCAAACGTGTCTCACCATTATAAAAAAATTTAGATAACCACAATTATTAACTTTTGTTATACAAGTTTATAAAATGCCATTTCTTAATTTCTGACAGAGTGTAAAATGTCACGACTTCAGAACTTGACGCTCAATTTTTTTTGTACTCACCCATACATAGTTACGTCATTTTTATTTTGAATGTCAGAATGAGTTCCGAAGTTCTTTCAATGTAATGACGATATGTTTATCGCGTGACAATATGCAATATTATGATGACGCGTATCTGATCTGATGCTGGAGCTGGAAGATGGCCACCTTAGGAACTGTGACAAAAAAGTGAAACTTAACTGGGTTTTAGATTGGTTTTCATGAGTAGCTCATTCGATTCAGATTAATTAATTTTAGTAGTAGTTACCGCACATTGCTCGCAGAACCGATGGCCGGTGGAGTGGAAAGGTTCTGGAGTGGCGACTATGAACTGGAAGACGCAGCGTAGGTAGGCCTCCCACAAGGTGGACCGACGACCTAGTTAGAGTCTTCGCGTCGCAGGATCGGTCTTCTTGGGTCGTTCTGGGGGAGGCCAGCAATGGACGTCTTTTGGCTGATATGATGCTGATAATGATGATGAGTAGTAGCTATAGCTCGTTCCAAAAAAGATCGTTTTTACCAAATACTTTGCTGCAATACTAGGAAACCCGACAGATTTAGCAGGCTGAATCAACTATTCTTTGTCCATCGTTGCCACGGTTACGTTCCCTGGGTCACTTTTAAAACCACAGTCTTATGGCATCTAAATGCACAAAACATGCATATTTCTGGTAACTATATGTCCCTTCCATAATGTGTCACCTACCAAGCGTGTTAGTAGAACGCGGTGCCATATTTCTTCTAACAAACTATGCCTCAGATGTCCCCTGGCTGACCGGACAGAATAACAACAACAAATAGCTGATTCACTCAGCTCATCAAATATGTTACATGAACGTTTAAATGTTATATTGTAAAAAAACGCATGCCGTAATATATAATGCCTTGCCGAGTCTAAAAGGCATTTAAAATTAAATGTATTCCCGGAAAAATGGCTGCCATTTACTACAAATGTATTCGTTCGCAAACGTTTTTTCAATACGATGAAAAACGGCGTATAAATGACCTCTGTATTTGCGTTTAACTCGTAGGCTATGGATGCTATTTTTTCACAAAATATTGAAAATAACACGGAGCCATAATAGCTTTTACTTTATTTAATTTATACGATGAAAATATTTTTTTCTCTAATATTTATTATTGTTAGTTATTAAGTTATGATGGTATTTACGAGTAGGCGAGTTGATATCCTGGAATACTGCAATGCAAATTAAAAAATAATAATACATGTCAATTGGAAATTGAACTAAATAACTAGTATTTAGTATTATTAAGTACACAGTATATTAAAACAAAATAATTATTTAATATTAAACTGATTCAACCAATGCAAACAACATTACATATTATTTCAGCATAAATAAAAAAACATTAACAAATGTTAAATAAAAATGATTTTATAATAAGAGTGTTTATTATGAAAGATACATGCATCTATTTATGTAGGTACATATTTAAAGTTAGTTTCGTTCATATGTTTACTCGTATTTTAAGAAATATTTCCGCTTATATTATACACTTGTAACGTTGTTGTTTGAGTGTCAACAGCTAGGAAAATGCCTAGATTCTAAACATTTTTTTTTTCAACGTATAACATTTCACGATAAATCTTGAGCAATCATTCTATATTAAGCAAATGAAAGCCAAATTCTATTTACTTACAATTAGTTTTATATAAAAATTTTTGGCTTTTTAATCTTTTTTAATGTTATATTTTATCACAAATAACACCAGTCATATTAGAAGCCAACCACGTAGTTATACATGAAAAAATACAAAAAAAATACAGTTTTATTAATTATCAGGGCCAACGAAAACAATACCAACAATTAAATATCCGAAACCCTATTTACTAACCACATTACTGAGGAAACATTTGTAGCAAGTTACCCATTAAGTGGTCCGTGGCTCCATGAACCGTAATAAAGTGCTGGTCCAACGCCTGTTTCGCGCCATTGGTTGCCAACCCCTGAGCCTTACGAAGCCACTAAATGCACGGAGTGTACAGTCAGCAACTAAGCGTGACTAAGCGGGTACGGTGAGCAAAACAATCTATACACGCCCTTTCTTGACTGTATTCTTTTTATATATAAACTGATCGGCGTTTGACCTCAGTTAGACCTGATGGTAAGTGTCAATGAGGACGATGGTGTAGCACGCTGGTTCAGTAACAGCCTAGGGTGACGGCGCCAATAATGGACAAGGAACCAATCATGAACAAGGAACCAATCATGAACATTAGTGCTTATTTCAAAGGAGTCAAGTGTTGTGCATTATTGGTAAATACTTCATTTATAACGTTATGGTTTTTGAATTAAGAACTAAGTGTCCATGATTGGTGCCTGTCAGCTTGAAGTGTCCAATATTGGTGCCATCACCTTATTCACTCTTGCCTTGAAAGGACCCGAATTAAAAGGTGCTCAAGGCTCTGTAGCCCGTCCCAAAGGTGGCAACAGTACTCCATACACGATCGACCCTGAGCTTGGTAAAATTTTAGAAGCTGTTTCGGCGTCTAGTATCGCTTCACCCTATATAATACCCCAAGTTTTTTAGCAACTGTAGTTTCCGTAGCCTTTTGGTTTCATCTTTTTGAAAGTGGCTGTTTCGAAAAAATATATGTTTGGGCAACGGGGAAGCTGTAAATATAGACTATTTAGTAGATACTCTCTCGGCGACTGTAGTCAAAAAGTTAAATCTTCTTTATGGCAGTTGTCATATGTGACTGTCCCCAAACCACCTGTACTAGTGTTACTTCAAAGGTTTTGTCTGTAACGCATATGGTTGTGGAAATCAAAATTTTATTTATTAAAAAAATGTTTTTTTCCAAGTAATGAAAAAACATCAGCGCTATTATAGAATTTAAATTATTGCGAGCGGCATTTCTATTCAGAACTCTGCCAATTTTACCCCTATCTTCATCTCAATTTCATCCCTTTTTTGTCTTGAAAAACTCACTTGTATATAAAGTTAGCGTCATGAACTGAGAGTGGTATCAAATTGAGATCAGACTTTTAAAAGGTCGAATGCTGCCCCGGCTCTGTGACGGTCATTCCTTTGTATGCTAAGAGAAACTTTTATCTCGACGTTTAGTTTGACACTTTATCTCTGCCACTGCTGAAGAGACTTTAAATTGCGGCATGTCCAATGAAATGTGATAAAGAGGTTCTTTAATGTCCGAGGTATAAAATATATTTTAAAGACAAATTATATAAACTAACCTATCAAAGCTTAACAAGTAGAGATTGTACTATGTTTTATAGGCGGCAATATTTAGCTATACAGATTAGATGTATACCTTGCTATGCTAAGTTTCTGTCAACAGGCTTTTATTATAGACTGTATTTTTTTTTCAAAATAATCAACTACTCGTCGAGAGGATTCTAACGAGCTTGTAAAAATCACGGGTTTGTCTTGCGTATTGTATATAGGTGTTGCTATGGCTAGCTGGCTTCAACATCAGATCAGATCGTTGGTAACATAATATTTCATTATCATCGAACTTACTAAGTGTTCTATTAAGCTCAATCAATAAAAAATATTCGTTTCAGAAACATACTTACATTGCAAAAGCTTGTAATAAATGACTAATAAATTGTCGTGAAAACATAAATATTCTTTAAGCAATGCCTGGCGTTATTACAAAGTATGTAGTAATCACAAAAGTTTGACAAACATATTATTAATATAACGTTTTGTATATAACTTATCGACGTCAGTTTGTATGAAACATTCTGTTAGACCACCAAAATAACTCCATCAAAGAAACATTTCATTACTCATTGTACCGTAGCACTAACAATAAGAGAATCCGAGTACATGGAATGTCAAGAGAGCGCTGAGGTTCGCTCGAGGCCTCTCAAGTCTTTTTCAGTTCAGTCCGAGTCCTTTCCATTCCAGGCCCCTTGACCTCCGGCAAATAAAGACTGGTTTAATTGCGCACCCTCGGCACGTCTTGGTGTACGGTTTTATGGTTAGTTAATGAGGATCGATACTCTCTTTTGTGGCGGCCATTTTGATTAAACCGAGTTGGCGATTTTTCGCTGGGCAGTGAAAAAGGGCTTCGTAATTTATGTAACCGAGAATTATTTATGTTTAAATACGGACGATTAAAATGAGAGAAGAGAGCATTATTACATACATTTTATGAAAAAACAATTGTATGTAATCCTGCGACATGTTATTTTTATTTCATTTCATTTATTAATTGCTTTAATACTTGTTTATTATATTCTTATGTGTTCCCACCTATTAGTGTTTGAATATAGGGACATATATTATGCTCGCCGAAAAATGCTGCGTGAGTGACTTGAGTGATGACGTCTTTTTCATAAAATGTTTGAATTTATTACGAAAGTTTAAATACAAAAAGAAATACTTTATTCTTATAAGTGTTGTTGGTGATAGTCAAGATCGCAATATTCCGTTGATTGCATGAAATATATTTTCATTTGAAATTAACTATTAGTGATATTGTCAATGCAATGAATGAATATCTAAGAGCCACTTTAATATTACGAAGATCGGTTGATTTCCATTAATAAAGCCTAAGGTCAAAGGTGAGGTTTGTAAAGGTCAGATCAAATAGAAGTTTCGCTATTCATTCATTTTTATACTGAATGAGATCTGACCTTAAACTTTTATGAAAATACTTAGAAGCGTTCTGCGTTTTGAAAGAGACTTTAATACTGCAAATTCCATATTCACTATGCTTACTGGAAATAGGATTGGAATAAATTTTGTAAATTGAATTATGTGAAATAAGATAAGTTGGTCGGGACCGGCCCGTGAAATGGGTTACCCTTGCATAAGTTACCATTTAATAAATATATGTGCGTATATAATGCCGTCAACAGTTTTGCCTTTATAATGAATTCAAGTAGGTATTTTTTAATAAAATCCTTTTAGAAACAATCCATCCTTACAGTTAAACTTTCGCTTGTAATACAAGTACTTAAGATATAAACCATTATTATTTGTGCTACAAAAGCATTATGTTACACGCACCTTTGATATCTGTTAAATTCTTACATGTACTTCACACTAATCATTATTAAAAAACAATAAATGGACTTGAAAATCAAATCAATAATGAAATTCTAACGACGTTTTGCCACAAAATATGAGACAAAGTTTGCCAACATCCGCAATATTTGTAGTTAAAACTAAAGGTAATAAGTGCTTTGAACATTGTGCGGTGTTCGCTAGGTTTCTTGTGAACAAGGGCGATTATTCACTTACGTCCTTATTGTTCGGATGAGGAAATTTAGGGGGTAATGAACAGAGAGATTTAATTGAGTTGAGGGAGCCGAAGCGTGTTCTCCAGTATGTAGGTGGCTGTTAGATAACCTATTTATTTGCAACTGAGTTTTCGGTTTATGAAACCAAGAATGCGAAATTTTGTTGTCCAGAGTGATACCGGCTAACTAATATGTACTTGTTCATTTATCTAAATACCTAAAAAGAAGTTAATCAATGCTGTCAGTTTGTTTGAAGATCTATGACGTTTTTCAGAATAAACAAGAGTGGCAGTCAATTGTAACTAATGCATAGGTGAAAAATTTAGCTAAAGCACCTGGCTTACGTAGTAACGTGTGTACACGCATGTCGGCGTTCTGTATTCAAATTTTGACGTAAGTTCCATATTACTGCTCTGTTTATATTACTTCTCTTTTTATCGTATAACATTTTTCAATCGTCATATAACTAAGACCTATTATTTGATTTAACCCTTTAGGTATCATTCGGTTATGTGTTTGGTCAAGGATTGAAAATTGGGCTTATGAGTTTAAATCAATTGTCTTTATTAATACCTGATTTACTTATTTGTGTGATGAGCATAGATATTTGTTCTATGTAGGTATTGTATTTATATGTACCTATGTGTCTATCTATTATATAATTATATCGTCGTCTAGTAGGTACCTAAAACACAAGCCTTACTGAGCTTACCGTAGGACTACGTCGATTTGTGTAAGGTTGTCCCGAAATATTTATTATTTATTCATATATTTATTTGTAACGTACTAGGTGTGTACTATTTCGAATAAGCTCTAGTACAGTCACATGGAGTTGATCACAAATATCTGAACAACTCTTCATTGTTAAAATGACAAAGTATTACATATTTGTGACCACCTCCACAGCTGCGATATATCTGATGGCGACTGTATCCACTCTCAAACTGAGTCACTCACGAACACACGACACACCGCTCGATAAGAATTCGTCACTCGGTAGTGACTGGTGACGAGTGACACTTAAAGTTTGAATACTAATTATAGCACTTCAAGTTTATTTACATCGATGAATAAATCAACAGGGAGGTGAATTCTCATTATCATTTCCTGAATTCATTTTGAAATTTGATTAACTAGTTTTCAATTAAACATATTAGGTGTTATTCCATAAATGGTTGCTAAGTTTTGGGGCGAAACATTGGATTAATTAATGCACATTTGTGCTACATTGCAAACTGGTAAATAAAATAATGCAGTTTTATCAAAAAATATTGTTTCGTGTGATTAATTTCACTTGGTGAATGAATAAATTAAATAGCGACAGTGTCCAGTAAGATTTATTGAAATATACCTAGCAATAGGTGTTATATACTGATATAAATATCATCTTATATTCATCAAGTTGTAGTCAATTCAGGGCAGTTCATTCACATAATATTACAATACACAAGAATATGAACATGTTATACCAGGGATTCCCAATCTTTTTCAACCTGCGGCGCAGTTACAAAATTAGTATTTTGTCACGGCGCCCTGTCCTAGCTATAGTAGCAAAAAGATATAGTAGAAAGAAATAATTACCTACATTACCTACAATAATAGTAGTCAGGTTAGGTTAGTTTAGTTAGAGGGAGGTAGGAAGAAAATTAGACGTCCACAACATGAATCTATCGTCGTTGTAGATAGATAATAATAGATGATCGACTCACGGCGCCCCTCGGAACTTTCCACGGCGCACCAGGGCGCCGCGGCGCACAGTTTGGGAACCCCTGTGTTATACGTTTAACAAATATATAATAACAGTAGTCTAAGTAAAACAAAATCTAAATTTTAAAATTAATAGTACTTTATGCAACTGTTACATAATGAAGGTTCTTTACACACGAGTGTGGGTTTATGAAATGACCCGTAGCGAAGCGTAGATAAGTTTCATAATAGCATCACACGAGTGTGTTAAGCCAAAGCTAATTACGTAATGCCTACGGTTTTTGAGCACGTTATAGAGGAATTATGTGTGTAATATAAATAATAAATAATAGTACATTACTGCAGCCGCCGGGAAACAGAGGGTTCAAGACCCTTTCACGGCTAGGCATGTATAGTGCTTTTCTCAAACTAACGCAATTAAATAAATAAAAAAATACCACTGAACAAAACAGCTTCACGACAAAAGTTTTTTAATTGTCCCTCCAATCCCGCTTTGTAGTATTTTTGCCTTCGATGTAATAATTAACATGACTATCATAAATAGTCTGGCTATAATTTTTATACACCCGTAACACTATATCTAAGTCACAAAAGCATTGAATCACACCATTTACCACTATTTAGTCTTAATAAACAGAGTTTTACACGCCGAGAAACTTTTCCATTCCGCCATTATTAAAACAAGTAATAGTTCCTGTGATTGGTTGACTCAAAAATGCGTTCAAAAACGCGCATGCGTGAAGTAGTGTTTTGTGCTGCCAATACAATTTTAAAATTGAGAGCATGAATAATAAATAGAATAATGTAATAACCTGACGATATAAATATTCATTTTTATGATAAATAAAATAAATCTCTTCATACCATTTCGTCTGAAATAAGTGAGATTATTTTTTAGCCCGCTAATCATTTAGTCACTAAAAATGATAAAAAAATATAATTCAGCTGTTTGAACAGGCTTCATGAACACAGACGCCAGGTATACATAAAAATTAAAAAAAAAAATACTTCCCGGCCTAGGCCTTCAATTTTATATGAAATTCGTTACCTGTCCTCTGGAGTCGATCCGCCCTAAACGTGATACTTCGAAGCCTATTATGGCGCACGTAACGAAGACATTTCATTGCATGTTTGAGAGAATAATATTTCGGGACAATCTCACACAAATCGACCTAGTCCTACGGCAAGCCCAGTAAGGCTTGTGTTGTTGGTACTGTACGACGATATAATATAAAATAGATAGATACATATAAATTAGGGTGGTCCAAAAAAATCATTTTTTTGGATTTTATATTGGGACACCCCCGGAATCTGTTACATGAATTCTAATTATTACTAGTAATAAAAATCAGGTTCCTAACTTAATGGGAAGGGGGTGCTCAAAGCCAATGAAAATTTAGGGATTGTATGAAGATGTAAAAAAAAAATTGTCTAATTTTCACAATTTATCATGTTTAATAGTTAGCTTCCATCCCCATTATAAATCTAGTTAAATTTGATTAAAATATTGCTTTGTCATCTGTCTTAATTGGAGGTTCAAAATTACTATTTTTTGATTTTTACTGATTTCGTAAAATTTTACTTACCAAATACCTTGAAATACCACTTAATATTATGTAAGTACAGATACAAAGTAAATATAAGGTTTGTGCATATGCTATAGTATGTTTTATAAAAAAAAAAATTTTTCAAAAATTTATAAAAAATACAAATAAAAATATTTTTCTACTTTTAAACTTAGAAATAACATATACAATCAAAGTGAAATTAGTATCTTTTTATGAAAATATACAAATAAAATATTTTTTTTTTCTGATTTCATACAACATTAAAAACTTCAATGTTGTTGAGCACCCCCTTGCAGTGTAGATAAAGTTACAAATGTGTAACAAAATGAAGGGGTGTCGCGAATTTTAACTTGATTTTGAATTATTCCCATACAAACCCACGTTTGTATGGGAATAATATAAATACTTAAATACATAGAAAACACGCATGACTCAGGAACACAAATATATATGTTAATATAAATGTTATTTTAAAGTCACATTCAAACAGTTGTGTCGGTACTTAAATGTTGTAACAATGAGATAATGATCTCAAAATTATAATGACTGCTTTACTCACGTTTATTTACTCACTTACGTGACATGGTTCGGAGAGCAGGTCTCCATTTTAAATACAAATGTGCTAATGATTTGGAATTTTCGAGAAGAAATATCATAATCGCCAGACTAGGCAGGCGGGCGGCCATTGCAGTATTTTTTACCACTTTAGAGCAGGGGTCGTTACCGGTATTACGAAACATCTAAATATTGCGGTTAATTTGTGTTTAAACTTTAATCTCAAATAGTATTTAGGAAGGTATAATACATTTTCTGATTAGTTGAATAAAATGCAAATTTATGCAATAACAACTGAGATACCGAAATCGAATACCGGTTCATTTGTATGAGAGGAATATCGGTATTCGATCCCTGCTTCAAAGGGAGAAAGTTGCCCGTCCTCCGGTGGTGCCCGGTTGCTTCTTGCGTTTTCCATATTCGTTTTATTTAAATCCTTACAACGCCTAGCGAACAAAGCTTCAGTCAGCCCGGTATCTCGCGCGGCTCCGTACCCTTACGTATGTAAAAGTTCTAAAAATAAACCCGAGGCGTCCGCCCGTTACAAACGCGTCTGTTAGGGGAAAGGTCGTATCTTTAGGGAAAAACTACGTTAGTCCCTGTTTTTTGGGGCAGTTTCGCAGTTCTCACAGGTACCTGTGTGTAAAATGATTCCCAGAAGTGTCAGACTTGTGTTGTGGAGTATATTCGTTTTTGTAATTTGTTTTCCTCGGGTCATTCTGTAGGGATTGGCACGTGTAAGAAAATAAACATACACATTGCTAAGGAAATAGATGACATATACTTAAGAAAAAGTTACGAGGGCCTCCAGGGTAAAAAAATAATAGTTTGATTTGTTTTTAGTTGCATATTGCTAAGGAATTTCTGTTATATATCAATAGTTTACCAAATGTCGAGGTGTATGGAAATTGCTGAACTAATGGGATTATATAGGTGATAAGTTATAACAAATGCTTTAATAATTACCTATAGATTGTCCTTTACAAAAATTTCATGTTCATGTTACGAAGCAAGTATACTCGTATATATACAACAATTGAATATTATAAGAACTACTTACTACATACAATCTAAAAAAGCCCCTTGAGGCATTGTACCACGTAAGCTGGCGACATTTCCTCGTTGTATTGTAACTAATGCTTCTATATTGTGGCATCAATTACTGTATGTCGCAGTTCACCACGACATGTCGCCGCAACGCGACGCGGTGTCGCATCCCAACGACTCGTATCCAGCAATTGTGTTTTCTCTATCTTAGAATAGAAGTTGAACTGTAATTCTGCATCCATTCCACCTAACAGCATTTCCTATATAAATGGCCGTGTCCCGGTATGGCACAAATGTAATTCTCGCTTGCATGGAACGAGCAGATTATGCGCCAATCTTGAGGAAAAATATCCCTCCATTGGAGATACTTTTACATAATGTTGAAAGATGTCTGCGAGGGGCTTAAGGTTAAAGATCTGCATAGTTCTAGTCCTTGGTTCTGAATCGGAAAGGCCTATATCTGCCCTGAATTCTAAGCATTACGAGTATGGTGACGTTAGCTGACGCCTAAATACAAAATTCATTGCGATTATTAGTTGGTGACGTCAGCGATGATATTATATGAGAAATTTTATGTGGATTAAAATGAGTACCAGATATCGTTCTTAAACTGCGACCAGAAACCGGAGGTTAAGCAGCTGCGTTGTAGCAAAAAAAAAAAAAAAGTAAATCGTTTATTAAACATAAACGGTAACAAAAATTAGATTATCCGTCACTGACGAAACTAGGCTGAGTCTGTATCTTAGCGAACTGCGAGTGCGGTTTAACAAAAATTAGAAAATTAGCTAAATAAGACATTACAATGAGGTCACACGTAAGATTACAAATTGATACATTTCATATAATAAATAAAATAATTAAACATAAAATCTTAAAATATTGAGGTTAGAAACGAGTAGGGATGTGTGTATGTGTGTGCGTGTGTGTGTGCGTGCGCGCGTGTGTGTGTGTGTGCGCGTGTGTGTGTGTGTGTGTGTGTGTGTGTGTGTGTGTGTGTGTGTGTGTGTGTGTGTGTGTGTGTGTGTGTGTGTGTGTGTGTGTGTGTGTGTGTGTGTGTGTGTGTGTGTGTGTGTGTGTGTGTGTTGTGCAAGTTGTAGAACACACTGTGGTCTCCAAACCGTCTGCCAATCGTGGTGATAACGGTATCGAACGGTATCGATCGCGGCGGCCTGTGTGGACACCCGTGGGTCATTTATAGTATAAGAAGAAATAGTATAGGTTGTGAAGACTTCATAAATACTACTCCAGCGTCCATTTCCGCCTGACATGAAAATTTTTCCTATGAAACTGAAAAGTTACATAAGGTAGAGGCACCAATGATCGACCGTTTAAGTTGACAGGTACCCGGTGACTGAATATATATAGACACAGCTCTCCATACAAAAATGCATTCCAAAAGTGACCCCAGATGTGCTGACACTGACAGCTATCCCCTCTTCATAAATATGTCAGAGCAGCTTGGAGTTTATCCAATAGACAATTTCGCGCTATTAAAAAAAAGTTGTGATTGGTTAATAAAAGTTTTAAGCGTCAAACCTCATGCGCGACGTTACAATATTATGGCGTTGTCAAACTTACAGGGATGATACTAACCGAGATGGAACCAATTTATATAAGTATTATTCTGACACGATTTTGCTATTAAGATTACGTTTGTCCATACTTTATAAGAAGATATAGTAATGACACTCCCACATTGCCTGTCTTTCTATAGTAGGTTTCACGGGATAATGTCGCTCTGGAATATCGGAGGTGAATTTTCGTAAGTTTTGCGCGACTAAGTCCCGTTTATCATTATACTCAAAAGTTAAAACATAGTATTTGTAGTACATAAGTAATTTTGAATAATCGTAATAGTGTGAGTACAGTCAAGGAGTTTAATTTTCAACCCACCTAAGGTTCAATATCGTATAGCAAACTCATCATAAGAGCAAGCTAGAATTAGACGTTACTTTGGTATATCGCACACATTGTTTTGTTTACTAGGTAATAGCAGATTAATAACATCGACGTGGAGTACTAAACTTTGGGATGTCAAGGCACTTTGCCGAGTCTATATTCATCTTTTTCGTTCTTACAACATTCAAATAATAGTGACGTTACGAAATTTCGCTCATCAACGTCCGCAGTAGACAGAGTCGTAAAGAATTCACTATGAAGCTGACACGCTTTCAGAATTAGAAAAGAAAATGATAACTTTTCACAAAGAGGTTATTTGTAATATGCAATGACAGATAATAAATATTTCAACCCTATTACTGAAATACAATTTTCGACCTTAAGGCATCGCGAATATCTAACGACATTTCAATGATTGCCCATTTGGGCAGGAAATTAAATTCCTGAAAAATATAATTTATAATAAATCCTTTCCGCGGTCTCCGGGAAACTAGAATGATTATGACGAAAAGTTTACATTTGTAGTGTAGGTATTTTCTTTTTTAAATAAAATCAAATAATAGGAAATGCTCTTTACGTGAAAATAAAATTAATAGTTTACTTACTAGTAGAAATGTTGCATTAACATTATCCCCATTCTGTCACTCAGTATAATAAAGGCCTAAGTGATTATAAAACTAGTATAGAGTTACGACATTTGGTTCAGCGTATTAGTCTATACATCAATATGTTACTTTAAATAATTGTTAATCATCTTCAGGGTAAAACTGACACAATCCAATGGATCCCATCGATTTACTTGTATTTTTGGGGAGTTGTTTAGGTACCATTTTAACGTAGAAAAAGGCATTTTATATGGTTTTTTAATTTAACAATTTTATATTAGCTGACATCTTATGTCATAGAAAGCTTCTGTACTACTGAAGCTGTCAAACTCCGCCGAAGCTCAGTCGATCGTTCGCGGCACAATAGCCGTGGGGTCATTTTTGAGCTCGAGTTAGGTTTCTATAGTATTACTAGTTCGTTGCAGGTACCAATGATCGACATTTCATTCTTAAGTTAAAGATCGTATGGTTGACAGTGGATTGACGTAACATTTATGTATGGACCTTATTTCTTTATAATAAGAGTGAACGTCCATAATTAAATTTTTGAAATTAAGAAGAACACACATCATTTAATATATTAGTGTTCGCTGTTAGTATATTTATAATCTCTATTATTGACCGTAGACGTAAGCTAATACACAATAGGTATAGTCAAGGCTCTTAGAATTAATCTGCCAGGAATACAGAGTAGCTAAGCAATATCACGTGGATGGCTATCGCCATGTCTCCCGGCCATAATGTAAATCAGTGCTTTGTGCTTCGCCTCGCGTGTCGGTAGCTGCCTGAAATATACATACCAAAGCCATCATATAAAGGGTGATTCAGGAGACGCGAGCTGGATTAATCACACAAATTTAGTTAATAATTTTACGGCTGGTAGACCCTACCTATGAAGCCGATGGTCCTGGGTTCTATTCCCAGTCGGGGCATTTATTTGTGTGATGAGCACAGATATTTGTTCCTGAGTCATGGGTGTTTTCTATGTATTTAAGTATTTATATGTATCTATCTATTACACATATCGTCGTCTAGTACCTACATACAAGCCTTACTGAGCTTACCGTAGGACTAGGTCGATTTGTGTAAGATCGTCCCGGTTTTGTTTTTTTTTTTTTTTTTATATATATAATAAGCTACAGTTTCGTACCATTCTAAGGAAAATTATTTTTTTGGTTGTTAAAGAGATAGTTTTATATTATTGTCTAAATTCATAGTCTTCTTACAATTTGACTGCTCCCACCGAATTAAATGTCATCGACTCATCAGTCCGATTATCTACTTTTGACAATCTTTAATATAATTCAAACTGTTGTGAGCCATGTTACTACTAGGGGCCCAAGCCTCCTGACTGCCCAATGCACCCCCTACCTCCCCTACTTATTATTTGTTATCCGTTTGTAACTAAGTAATAATTTACTTTCTTCACAATTCATAATCAAAGAGCTGTCATAACAAATAAAGAGGATTTATGTTAATGAATTAGTTGTTGCAGGATGACTATAATTTTGAAGGAAAAAATGTTTTTAACAAAGTACAAGAGATAGAAAAAGGTTAGTACAGGTGTTTTACTTTAGTGTGATACTAAACGATAGTCGATACAGTATCATTTACTGCGTGGGCTTAGTCCTGCTCACGTCTCACGAATCACCCTGTATATATAACGATACCTTTATTGGTCTACTGACAGCCTTCGTGAACACGAAGACGATAGCTAGATCTCGTTCTTTCTTATTTAACGTTCATGTCTAGGAGTGGGATGGACGTACTTCGTAAGTGGAGAGCCTGTTTTGCATTGATAAGTTATGGGCATCCTATACCTACATATTTTATATTAGCTGTACGTTTTATCCAACCATCGATACTTATAGGTGGTGGGGCACAATGCACGTAGAACCAATGGCCGTAGGGGCATAAAGGTTCTCGGCTGGCGACCACCGGAAGGCGCGAGGTAGGAGGCCTCGAGGTGGACCGACGATCTGGTAAAGACCACGGGATTCTACTGGATGTGGGTGGCGAAAACCGGTCACTGGACAAATTTCAAACTGTCCTTCCTCACGACATTTTAAAATTCTTAAAAGCTAAACTTTTGTTGTATATCAGACTCTGTGTATTGCATTTGTTATATACATTGATGTATCTTCTCTAAACTATCAAAGCAGTGCCAAATCTCCTATTCTCATTCCGTTTTATGGTATAATAAATAGATTAAAATGAATATGTATATACTTAAATACATAGGCAACGCAAAATTAACACGCAATAAATATTCGTGGCTATCAAAGGGGGAGACCTATGACCGACACTGGACTGACTATTATAATACATCTTATATTTTACGATAAACTGTCAAATTGTATGAATTTTCATTTATTTAATTATAGCCTCTATTTTAGAAATCTAATACAGTATATTATAATCATTGAATAAGTATTACATTTTTCTGTTATATATCATTTTGCCTTCTCGCAAAGGCCTCTCCCAGCTACTTCCACTCTTGTCGGTCTGTGGCGGTTAATTGCCATTAGCCAACCAACACATCATGTTATGAGTTCTAATAACAACAAATAAATTCTGTGACCCTAATGCAAAAGGGTATAAGTAACGAACAACTACTATGAAACTTATACCGTTACCACTAGGGCCACATTCCTCTCATATCATTCTAGGATTCTCAGTTATCTGCCTTTGCCGTCACTCCATTCGTAGGCTATATAGCTATGACTGTATTTAGTGTACGTTTTGCCTGGCCAAGTAAACACAATTAGAGGAATGAAATTCCGATGGATCGAAATGCTTGCTGTTTGAATGTACACATATAGCAAATAGTTAATTTAATTCTGACTACTAATCGATTTCACTACTAAAATTTGATTTCCAGAGCCCTGAGTGTAAGTTTTTAACGTAACTTTAAGTCACGAACGCGTTTGCGTTTCCCATATAAATAACATTATCACTTACGCGTTCGTAAACGTTTTTTACGTCAAAAGAAACTTACACTAGAGCCTCTGATGTGTTTTGTATAGTCAGCATCAATATTAGCATATGAAAAGCGCGCCAAAAGTATCTGCCGTTTTTTAATTGCTTCACAAAAGAGTCAGATTTTTTTGTAGTTAATCATATCAATTAAAATTCGATAAATACTTTGAAAAGGAAAATGTAGAAAATATTTGTAAATAATACACAGAATGGCAGATAATTTTGGAAATTTGATTCATACTATATGCGGACTGAACGTACTCAAAGATTATTTGTATTATATCAGAGGTCAAAAAATGTACGCGTGCCTCTGATAGGTGTACAATTTTTTGACTTTGGCAAGACAAAGCTATAGCTTTACTTTATTTGCTTTGAATTTTGCGCTGCTATTATAGAGACAGCTAACAGTCATTTACAATATGATGTGGTTAGTTAATAATATCGTTAGTAGACATTGAGTGCCGTAACTCATTAGTAATATTTAACATAAGCTCGTGTAGGAGCGGTAAAAAAATGCACTAATAAATTCTAGCTAATTGTACTAAATATGTAGTTTATAATGTTTGGACATTCATTTCTTGTAAGCCCATCTGGCGAAAGTTAAATTGCCATTACCAGATTGACAGACATTCTGATTGTCCAAAGCTGTTATCGTCAAGGCACCTGATGGTCTCCTCGGAAGACCAGCGCTGGCGATAGCTGGCATTACGCTGAGATGAGGCCATTTCGTGGCACACGTTGTTTGTGTAATGTTCTAAAGTCTTTTTTGTTGTTATTATTATGTGTGTGTCATGAATAAATGTTTCTATCTATCTTATAGATAGCACTGAAATAGCTCCGTTATAACTATATACGGGTGTCAGTGCACAATTGCACATGCACTGACTCGAGATTGTAGACGTGGAGTCCCCTTGAGCGGGTGAGTGGCTGCAAGCGTGACAGCTGCCGATGCATTCTGACTGCTCACAGAGACTGCAACTTCTGGAATCAGAGTGGTGCTCAGAACTGATAGGATGCTTGCCACTTTGTCAATTATACATGTTTGTGGCATACTTGATATAACGTGATAAAAACCCTACAGTCTCAGTCTTGCAGATAAAATTGTGATGAGGTTTATTTATGTTTACTTTGGTACGACATTTGTTTTGATAATCATGGTTTCTGATAAATCTGCGACGAACTGTCATGTCAAGGTTATCAGGGAAATATCTCAATAAAACGTGTCTTTTAGGAGAAATAAGTGTCATAAAGTTTTAATATATTTTTTGTTATTTCTATTTTAACCAAAACAAAATCCTTGGACACGTTATTTTTCATTATCGGGATGGAAAAAGGTCGTGGTTCTGATTAGAAAATCCATAAGAATTGTAAATTAAAAAAATAAAACTAAAGTACACCTGTAGTCTATTGGACCCTATTCCGATAGATATTAGATTCCTAGATTGTGACCGCGTAAAAATATAATTACAGAACGTCTTTTTACAAGCCATATTTTTTATTTAAACCATAATTTTTAGCATGTAAGTATTTACATATTTGACTCTTGATTGCATCGAAACTTTCAAAAATATTCTTGTATTACATTATGTATACATTAACTCTATAGATAACAGGACTGAGGTATTCGGAACACCCCATTTTGGACCCGAGTATGTCCTTAAACTACGTCCACCAATGGGAGGTAGGGCACAGCGAAGTACCATCACGCTTGAATCTGGAGAAGCCCAACTGGGGAAGTACCTCCTCCTTACAGAAAACCACAGGCATAATAGCACTGCTACCTTTCAGGTATGTAGTGTTGTGTTCCTGATGGTGAATAAGGTTCCCAGAGCTCAAACTCACTTATAGGTCAGCAACGCGCTTGTGACTCCCTTGGTGTTGCAAGTGCCCATGGGCGACGGTAATTGCTTACCACCAGGCAATCCGTCTGCTCATTTGCCACCTTTGTCATAAAAAAAAACACGGATATTTATTTAATATGCCTGTTTTCGGCAAGCGGTCGGAACGACGGGCCTGCATTCAAGTGACGTCGAATGTGCATTTAGACGGGCATAGGCTGTCCGGAGCACTGCACGGGCGCACTGGGAAACTGTTTAATAAGCTGAGTGGCTTGTTGTATATTGATGTAAGACTCAACTAGTTAGTCACTCGGCCATGTTACGGTCTCTTGAGTGACCTTTTAAACTACATTACATACGTGTCGCTTAACTTCAAACTCGGGTAAATCCATTTTGCTTTAAGGTTGATTATCTAAAAAAAATGTATAATAATCTGAATGCTTATCAACCTTAGAGCAAAATGGATTTACCGGAGTTTGAAGTTATGAATACATTGTATTCTGGACTCTGGTAATGTCCTTAAAGTGCGACTAGAAAAATCTGGCACACGGGATGCAGCGTCACTGTGAACCCCTCATGTTTAGATAGTACTCGCTGTGGCGGTCTATGGGGGATACCTATGTCCGGCAGTGGATTTTCTGGGTTGAAATTTATCTTATTTTTACAATCTGTGTTGTTTTTCCACCTATGAGAGTCCTTTTATCACTTGTCACAATATCTGTCACGCTCTAACAAGTATGTGAGTGCGAAAGTGACAGGTAGCGTGATAGACGATAAAATGTCAACCGTGGCAGACGTTCTGGCTGATGGGACAGATTAACAAAGGCAGACCATGTAAAATTTATTTTGAATCTAAATTAAATTGAAACTGGCAACCTTAAAGTCATATAGGTGAAAAACTTAAGAAAGTCACTATGTCGATGTAGTTTTGCGGAGAATTAATATGGAACTTACGCCAAAATTTGAATATAGAACGCAGAAATGCCAAAATTTGAATATAGAACGCAGAAATGCGTGTACAGACACGTTACTACTACATAGACCAGGTTCTTTAGCTAAGTTTTTCACCTATACTCACTTAGATTCTGGCATAAATATTTCTTACTAAAAAGCGGGAGTTTTTCAGCTATATGTTTAAATGGTAAAAAGCGACGCCAAAACTATTCGTATCTGTAACGAGGTGGTGCCAGCAGTAAACAAGCTCTGCCATGCGGCAAAAAAAGCTTCATGCAGGGTGCTTCTGACTCGGGCACTTTAAATGCAAATTGTGTTTGGGTTCTTAACCAAAAGAACAGTAAGTCGACGTATAATTATATGTTATTTTATTCGTTGTCATATTTCTATGAGAGAAAATTACAACAGACTATTTAGAGAAGGCTTTCGTAATATAAGGTTTTAAGCTTACCTGGTTGTTCATATTACATTACAACTATTACTTAAAACGGGATAGTTACCATGTGTGTTATGTTGAATGAGTTTCCGATACTAGTTCAACATAACAATCATGGTAACATCCCGTTTTAAGTGATAGTTGTAAATACTATCATAGTTAGAGACTTCTTAGTAGTGAAATAAAACTCCAGGCTTAAATTAAAGGTGGTTGAACTATAAGTCAATCTTAATATTTTTTGTAACATTATATGTCTGGTCTCATTACGTACCTGGAAAACGATTAACCTAGAAAAAATATGTTTTAAATGGCTCAGATTGGTGATACATATTATAAATATTTTTCTAACTAGTCCCTTTAGATTACTCACCCTGTATACCGAGTTAGCTTTGTACATTTTTCTTTGTAATGGTGGCGTGGGAGGTATTTATAGCTGTACAACTTTGAAGTTTTTTCCTCACGGCTTTTAATCCGTTTCTCTTTAATTTATTTTTATGCAATGGTAATATTTTAATGTATTTAACCGCGTATGTATACATAACTTGGAAAATCATATCCGACGTTTCGAGAACGACGCTGTCCCCTTGGGACTTTATTTTTTAAATTATCACACGTGCATAATATGTAATTCTCGTGTGCGCTCCACACAGATGCCCCTGCGGCAACAACGTTGACTCTCTGGGTCACCACGGGCTGTCGTGTCAGAGGAGCGCTGGCCGCTTCTGTCAATGACATCCTCCGCCGGTCTCTGGCCAGCGTCAACGTACCGGCTCTTCTCGAGCCACCTGGTGTTCTCCGGGACGACGGCAAGAGACCGGACGGGATGTCGCTGATTCCATGGAAGTTGGGAAGGGTGCTAGTGTGGGACGCCACCTGCGTCGATACGCTGGCCCCTTCCCATCTCCATGGCACGGCAGTTAAGCCCGGGGCAGCTGCAGAGACGGCTGAATCTTTGAAAAAGGAAAAATATAAGGGTCTCGGGGCCGAATACAATTTTGTACCTTTTGGCGTCGAGACCCTTGGCCCGTGGGGACCAAGTGCCCATGCCTTTTTCAAAGATTTGGCCAAACGTCTTATCGACGTTACTGGTGACCGGAGAGCTGGCAGCTTCCTCGCTCAACGCATAAGCATTGCGATACAGCGAGGAAATGCTGCCAGCGTTTACGGCACCATGCCACGGGGGGATCTCTTATTTTAGATAGGTATTTTAGGTTTAGTTTTTAGTTATTTATAGTTTTAGTATTTTATTTTATTTAAGTTTCCTTGTGTTTTTAATTTGTTCGTTGGAAAAATAAATATATATAGGAAGTCGATTGTTACATGCAAATATGTAATCTAAACTAATCTATGTAAGGCAGTATTTAAGTAGCTTGGAGGTACTTGTGTGTATGTGTTTTTTTTATACCACAACGTTTTCAATACCGAGGCATCATTCACGCGTTGCCGACCCCGTAAAAACCTCTTTACATCGTGTTTATAATATTATTCTAAAAATAGCAAGTTGAAATAATCTAAAAAAAAGAGTTCAGCTAATGGAACAAAACAAAAATCGCTAAAATAGTTATGCGACTGAAGAGTGCAGCTATAAAACTACAAATCAAATAACGCGTACATTCCGCCAAATGGGTTTCCCGATTCACGCCATGGTAGATAGCGAGTCGCAAAATAGACGAAAAGGGGACCAGTATATTTTTAATGTTTCCGTGCCTACCGTCATAGGTTTTATCCTTACGTTGGGAATATTCCATTCATTCGCACGAAGCGCTTCGCTTCTACCTTCCTAATGCGGACGGCTAAGGAATGGAATTCGCTCTTTCGGTCTTTTCAAGGCAAGAGTGAATAGGCTCTCCGTGAATCTGAGTCCTGAACCATTGATGTGCTGCACCCTCGGCCCCGTTGAAACTTATCATCAGGTGTCACTGAAGTCAAACGCTGGTAAGTCTGGTATAAAAGAATACGTTTTATATAAAATCTTGGGCGAGTCATATTTCTTTCTTTGTCTGCCACGAACTTCTACTACTGAAGGAAAGCCAATTGCGAAAATGGAACTATTGTTTCTGTTATTCTAATTACGTTTTTATTGGAGAAAGATGCCCGAAATTTTTGAACTTTCGTGGTAGGCATTCTGAAGAAGATTTACCTTGAAGACCGCCATATGGAGAGATCTCTAGCGTACTTCAGCTATGCGGTTATCCAGTTTGTGGACGTCAGACTGCGCTTACCTACTTTTTTCTACCATATTTTTCCTCATTCGATACGATTGGAGAAAAATATTGAAAAGGTCGATTCGTTACTCAATTATCTTTTTGCCTAAAAATATTTTAAAATTGATTATTAATAGCTAACAACCGAGGGAACATCATAGCATTTTTTTAAGAGTCTTAAATCTAACAAGGAACAATACAAACTATTTTATTAAATATTGCTTCCTTTATTTAGTTTTTTTAAGTACTGCCTAATGTCTAACCGAATTTATACATTCACTATTGCAACTTATTGAGTCGTGTTATATTATAACCCACAATATCATGTGTTATATTATAACCCACAATATCATGACATGTACTCATTGCCCACTGCTCCCTATGTTTACCTATCTCATAAGATAAATAGCTTATTTACTAAAGACCTTGTTATTGTTTTCCAATAAGTCTAAAGTTATGTTTAAGTAATTAGTTAAACCTTATCGACGCTTCCCGTCACACTTAATGACTGTTTGTTTATCTCCTAATATTTTGTACCAATTAGTGTTTAAGTTTCTCATCTCATTAAGAGATCGGGCTCCCTTTATAAGCGAGATCCCGCTCCTTATTAAGTTAGTCTATTCCCGAACGTCAAACCGAACGTGTTTTATTCCACGCCACATAACAGTCGTTTCTGGTGCCAAACTGTCTATAGTCATCCAGCACGGTATACATAATTATAATGACGCAAGTGTTATGGGGACTTTACGACTTTAGCAGCGAATACGACTAGTAACTAATTTAGCCTTAATTTAGAAAAAGCTATTTATATCCTTATATTTCAAGCTAATAATCAGGTTGCAGAGAGAGGATAGTATTGTATCGCAATACTTGAAAAACAATTTTCTACAACATAAATATCGCGTGACCTTTAAAAATCTATTCTAACTGGGGAAGTTTTTGTACCGTTTTAATCGTGGCGGTGTTGTGGGCGACTGCGGAGAGGACAAAGGAAGGCAAACAAATTAAACGTTGGGTCACATTCAGTACTGCGGTTATTCTCAGAGCTAGCCCAGCGTTGGGCGGTTCACACCGGCGGGCGGTAACACGTACAAAGGTGATCTTATCTCTATAAGGGATATATGTATAGAGTTAAATGTATGGGTTTCATAGAAAGTTAAAAAAAATGGCTTCTATCAATTGTGTCGCTTAACTTCAAACTCAGGTAAATCCATTTTGCTCTAAGGTTGATAAGCATTCAGATTATTATACATTTTTTTAGATAATCAACCTTAAAGCAGAATGGATTTACCCGAGTTTGAAGTTAAGCGACACAATTCTGATAATTTCGCCAGTAAAGTGATTGTAGCAAATCAATTGAATAGCAGAACATATTAGCTGGACTTCTGGTTGAGCCTTAAAATGGCGTAGATGTGTTGAGAATATATTTTTTGTTTTTTGTTTCTTAACATTGTTTAGTGTGTAATATCGATAGCTTATTATGCAGTGATCTAACGCAATATTGTGCAGCTAATGAGATTGATGTCAAAACGCGTTTCACCACTATTTGGTCAACACCCGACAGTCACGAAGTCGCGACCGCCTTGTGGCATTTTGTAATAAATATCTGTTTATCTACGAAACTTCAGAAAGAAATAGGGTTCTTAAATAAAAAAAATTAAAAAATATCAAATGTTAATAAACTATAGGTAATAAATAAATATTACGGATCAGTTATACAAATCTATCTAGGTTTGTATTTTACGACGATATAAATAATATTCTGTTTTAAAATATATAAATGCCTTCCTTAACTCAGGAAATTATCGTTATAGATAAAAAATAAACGCAATTACCGGGAATCTACCAACTTTGAAGGGAATCACTGGCGTAGAAGCCTTTTGAAACCATATCAAAAACCGGGAATTGGGTCTAGGTACTATGCAAAATTTCATTACTGGCAGTCCATCTGTAATAGTTATGAGCAAATATATAATAATTTGATCTGAATGTCTGTTTTGTTATTTTAATAAGTAAAGGTTTTATTTAAAGTGGTTTCTGGGAGGCAACGTGGAGCATCTTGTGATAGTCTGACTTGCTAATACTAAAAGTCTGCGACAAAGCTGCATCTGCAAACATATTAAATATTATTACGAAACTACTGTTGAGAAGTATTAAAGTTTGTAACTTAAAAAATAATAATTATACCAAAACGAGGTACACTTAATTAGTGTTTCCATGTAATTTTATTCTCAATCATTTGAGTCAAAAACAGATTCGTCGTGTGTTTCTGTCTTCTTGTCTACTTTGTGTTTATATGGGTAAGAGTAAGAGTCCATTAAATATGAATGGAGATATGTATGGAATGAACTCCCTGCCGAGGTTATCCCTAGGGACTATACAGTATGAGGTTCTTCAATAAAGGAGTGTATAGGTTCTTAACCTTTTAACGCCCAAAAGTCACTGTGGTCGTGCATTCAAGCCTCATCGTGGTTCGATTGTCCTAATAATTCTTGTTAAGAAAAAAATACAAAAAGACTATGTTGTTGGGTGGTCATTTTTGCATTGAAATTTTGAAGTTAGTCCAGGCGTCCATAGGCTACGGTTACTGCTTACCACCAGGCGGGCCGTATACTTGTTTGCCACGGTGTGTATAAAAAAAAACCCACAGGATAAACATAAACAAAATGTTGTTATTGGCTCAGTTGGGTAGACAAAGCAAATATTAATTACTAGCTGATCCGCCTTCATACTACCATAAATATTAACCCCGAACTTTACATTCACATCTGTAGGTAGTATTCATATCTGAAGTGGAATTATACCGGGTGTGGCTTGTGATAGTAGCAATAACTTTCGGGATTGCTTTTAAACACCACAAAGGTTTACTACGTTTTGTTTATCTGTTCTAGGACTTAAAAATAAATGTGCAATTTATTCTTAAAAGTCTTAGAATAAAATGTTGCTACGTTTGTAGTGTAGAAACGATGCCTAAAGTTATTGTACTTATTACAGGTCATACCCGATAGATTACTAGCAGGAGAATACGAGTACTTGTAACCGGTAGCAATTATCATTGTTGTTTTCTTTTCATTAAATAAGGAGTTTAAACACAGCGTTTAAAGTCTCTCAGTTGATATTTGATCCCATCTTCATAACCCCTTAACGCCCTTTTTGACTCCTAAGGGGTTGAATTTAAAAAGATTTAGAAATTTATTTTCTTATATTCGAGTATTTACACAAAATTTTGAGTCTCTCGCTTTAAATTTTACACAATCCCCATACAAACTTAACCACCTTTAATGGTATAATATCTGAAAATCCCTTCTTCGTGGGTCATTACGGTATATAAACTACCCTTTATGAAAAAATCTGCTATCTAGGTTAAGTGGTTTGGGCTGGTCGTTGATCAGTCAGTCAGGACATTCTCTTTTATACCGGGTGTTATAAAAAACGTGATACAAGATTATGAAGCCGGCATCTGGTCATGATTTGGAACAATTTTTACTATGGGGTCAACTTTATAAATTGAAAAAAAAAAAAATAACTCTCTCATACATATTCGTCAAATTATACTTAAACTTTTCTATGGAACAGCTCAATTTTTAATTTTACAAACTTGACCCCATAGTAAAAGATGTTCAAAATCATGAACAGATGCCGGTTTGATAATGTTGTATCACGTTTGTTATAACACCCAGTATATATAGATTATAGGTTCATATTACTTTCTCATATTCAAAAGGGACAATAGTTCCGACAATTACGATAATGGCTTAAGGCTTAATCGTAGTTCGTGTTAGCGAGACAAAGGGCTGCGAGGGAAGTCGTGCATGATCGCGATTAACTGAATGTTAGCGTTGTGTCGCTATTCCGTCAAGCTGCTACAGTCAGCAGAAGTAGCTAACCGGGCGAGGTGTTCATAATGAACTTGACACGACTTTTTTTTAATGACAGGCGGCAAACGAGCAGACGGATTGCCTGGTGTTAAGCAATTACCGTCGCCCATGGGCACTAGGGGAGTCACAAGCGCGTTGCCGGCCTTTAAGGGGGGTTGGGGCTCTGGGAACCTTACTTACCACCAGGAACACAACACTACATACCTGAAAGGTAGCAGTGCTATTATGGCTGTGTTATGTCTTTTGTAAGGAGGAGGTAGTTCCCCAGTCGGGCTGCCCTAGATTCAAGCGTGATGGTCATCGCTGTGCCCTACCTCTCATTGTTGGACGTAGTTTAAGGACATACCCGGGTCCCGGGTCGGGTTATTGTCAAGAGAACAAGAGCATGTCTGGATTATTTTGAACACTAGAGCCGCGTAGCAACTTCTGTCGCTGAGTGTACGTTATCATACCGTTGTCAACTGTCTGTCAACAACTTCGATGATGCAATTTTATCGTTTATATAATAAAACCAGCCAAGAGTGTGTCGGGCCACGCTCGGCCAGGGTTCCGTAGTTTTCCGTCCATCACAGTAAGTGTCCTCACATAAAAGTTAAAAATTCAGGAAAAGATTTAATACCGCCATAGGATATAGTTCCAGCGCATTTACTAATGAAACTAATACGGTACTTCTACCAAGTTACATTATTGAAATTATAATCATTAGAGTATAAAGTCTCAAGTTGAATAAGAACATTTTTTATACCAGTGTTTGACCTCAGTCACACGTGATGGTAAGTGTCGACGAGGAGAGTGTGTAGCACGCTACTTAAGTAACAGCCTATTCACTCTTGCCTTGCCACATAACCTATTACCAGTCTACAAACATGTTTATAGTAGCCTAAAGTGCTGATAATCCACAATTATGCACAATATCCGCTTGTCCTTTGTTTCGTCTCCCACTCGTAGAGCCATCGAACCCGCATCTCACTGTTCGAGCGGAAATTTGACGACGTAAAGGCCTGTTCTAACTTGTATGTCTAATATATTTTTTACAAAAATTCCAAATATAATGTACCTATTAGGAAGAAAGAAACAAATGTAGTTAACTAGAAAAAAATGCAGATTGCTGACTAATACGTACTGCTGCCTAAAATAACTCGTAATTAAACCAGAGGATATCTAAATAAAGCAGCGGTTATTAGGAATAATAAGCCATGAGCCGGAGTTGGCAAGCGGCGGCGGGCGAAAGGACTTGCCAAACGGGGGTTTGAGAGGCGAACATTCGTGTATGGGGACATATGGGGTGCGGCACGAAGTGCGATCAACTGTGGCAAAGATGGCGGATCTGGCGAGAACCAAACAGTTCATGGCGTGGAAATCGATTGTCAATTGTTGTGAATGATATACGTTGTAACTTATAGTATATTGAGGTTCAATAGAAAAAGAAAAGAGAGCAAACAAATATGGCTGATTGACAACTGAATTTCGAAGCAAAAAAACATTTGACACATGACAAAATATGATAATAACACTACAGTCATCGCACTAAATAACAATTATTTGAATTGGAGAAAAATGTAAGTGGCTTTATGTGTATACAAAGACAATAAACGATGGTTGTTTTTTTTGCGTAATTGCGAAGCGATGAACGTAAATGGGTTTTTTGACATTATTTTCGTTCTATTGAACACGAATATACTGTGTGTAAGTCTAATACGGGCGAAGAATTAAACCAGACATAGGATTTACCAGTATAATCATTAACCAAAAGGTTTTTCTTTAATTATACCTATTATACTCGTACACATGTAATTAATTTTTGTAAAATTTCTGAGCAGTAATGTACTGCGAACATTACGCGATATAAGCTTTTGAAACTAACTGTCAACGAGTGTTTAACTCGAGTGTGTTGCATTACATTGCGGGCCGAAATTTTTTATATGGATAAAATTTAAATTGCACTTTTAAGTAAAAGTTATCTAAATATATTTCTTGTGTCCTATTCTACCCTCCGTTAAGAGATTCGCCTGTATAAGACTTCCACACTGTATAGATTAGCTTAGGTGTACGAGTATATTATAGTTTATATATATCGTCGTCTAGTACCTACAACACAAGTCTTACTGAGCTTACCGTAGGACTAGGTCGATTTGTGTGAGATTGTTCCGAAATATTTATTATTTATTTAAATGATATTAACATATTTATGGATTTCAGGGTCTGAAATAAATGTTTTTTTTTTTTTTATATACTAGCCGACCCCACGGACGTCGTAACACGTAACATTAATTACGCAAAAAAATATCCTTATTTTTGGGGTAGTCGGATAAAAAGTAGTCTATATGTAAATACAGGGTGACCTTAAGTTTTTCATATCAACATCTGTCCAGACGTTCTCGTGTTAAAAACAGTGTAATACCCGACTTTATTACACTTATATAAATACCTAGTCATATAATTTTTCACCTTATTTCAATATTTATGAACTCCGTAACAGTAAAATAGCTCCAACGTAAAATTGGAAAAGTTCATTTATCGCAATAATTCGAAGTACAAACTAGTTTGCTAATATAGGTAAATTATATTGCTCTCATGCGTAGTAAAGAGATAAGATAATACATAACGGTGAAAATTTCAATATTTATTTTACAGTTTAAATAATACTATCTATTTCAATAAATATAAACTAAAAGAAAATTTAATAACAAATAACTTTTGAGTAAAGATAATATGTATGTATATTGCTTTTCTCAAACATACAATGCAATAATAAAATATATAATATATATATAGTATCTATAATTGTAATAATTGTATTTCACTATCAGTATAATATATATATATATATATATATATATATATATATACTGTATGTAGATACTGAAATACAATTGAATAAAATTTTACTGAATATGCGAAGCATTTCGGTGAAGGAAAACAATGTGAGGAAACCGGTCAAATCCCAATAAGGCCTAAACCTCCTGGGTTGGAAGTCATATGGCAGTCGCTTTCGTAAAATTAGCGCCTACGTCAAATACTGGGATTAGTTGCCAAGCGGTCCTCATCAGGCTCCCATCAGGCAAAATGCCAGGACAACGTGAGCAAGATCTAACTGAATATTTATGCAAGACGATCATTTTCAAATTGAATCTAAATTCTTAATGGTAAAATTGTAAATGGAATTGTACTTAATGTAATGAGTTTTATATGTAAATTGATTATAATCATTCCTTACCAAGTTACACATCATTGAAAGCATGTTTGTTGAAACTCGAGTGTTAGTGAAGCGCTTTCATTCTCTGAAGTAATCAACTATATAGACCCGAGTACATTTACACTCTGAAACACAAAGTGTACTGGCAAACAACTAAAATTAATTAAATAATTAATTTACAAGACGTGGGTGTATGTGTTTAATATATTATTCAATATTTTAGTTAAGGCCATAGCTACGATAACAATAAATAATAACAAAATGAATAAATCGAAAGAAAAATAGAAAAAATTGCTCGGAGCGGGACTCGAACCCACAACCACTGGATCACCAGCCCAGTGCACTATGGGTGATCGTCACCCATGGTGACGATGTCATCACAGGTGGTAGTGCACTGGGAACTATGGGAAATGCAAACGCGTTCGTTATGTTACGTTAAAAACTTACACTCAGGGCTCTGTTGTAGAATTAAAATGGACATTTACTATTACACAAATAAGTATTTAGATATTTTTTAATACCAAGCATTTGTCTGTAATTCTTATTCGAAGAGCATCTGCTCGGCGCCGCGGGACTGATTGGGCAATATTAAAATTTCAATCACTAGTGAACTCGCAACATCGCTGGTGAAGCATACTCAATACCTAGTGACGTGCCGCTCTCGGGAATATTACCGAGCTGCCGGAATATTTGAGAATCCTCTCGCATCTCGTACGCAAGTTTTGAAGAGACATATCGCAATTTTACGAAGATTTTGTGGATCAGGGTACAGTACGAAAACTGGGACCAGTAAACCGCCAGAGGGCACCAGCGTCCCTTTAGAGCAGTGGAACTAAGATCGCCAACTCCCCTGTTAGACGTAGCGATTAAAGCATTGCAAATTGTGGCAGGGCACATTGAACGAATGATATCTCGCATCTTGAGCAGGGCTCGACTGGGGAAGTCCTCCACCTTATAGAAAACTACAGCCAAATAGCACTACATTGCGAGAGAACTTAAGAGTCTGAAGACAGAAAGGGTGGGCGACGCGTGTGAATCATCTGGAGTTACTGGCGTAATAGACTACGGAACTGCTTACCACCAGGCGGGGCACACGGTTGTTTACTGTCGTCGTAGTACAAATAAATAACTAACTAATACATGTTTTTTTATGACAAAGGTGGCAAACGAGCAGATGTATTACCTGCAATTACCGTCACCCATGGGTTATACCAGGGGAGTCACAAGCGCGTTGCCGGCCTTTAAGGTGCTCTGGGAATCTTACTCACCATCAGAACGGTAGAAAACGTACCTGAAAAGTAGCAGTGCCATTATGGCTGTGGTCTTCTGTAAGGAGGAAGTACTTCCCCAGTACCAGTATAAAACTGGTCAGAAATAAAATAAAGTAAATAATACGTGTCCCAGTCAGAGCATTTATTTATGTGATGAGCACAGATATTTGTTCTTTTTTTTATTTTATTTTTTATTTTTTTTATGACATAAGGTGGCAAACGAGCAGACGGATTGCCTGATGGTAAGCAATTACCGTCGCCCATGGGCACCCGCAACACCAGGGGAGTCACAAGCGCGTTGCCGACCTTTAAGGGGGGTTGGAGCTCTGGGAACCTTACTCACCATCAGGAAACACAACACTACATACCTGAAAGGTAGCAGTGCTATTATGGCTGTGGTCTTCTGTAAGGAGGAGGTACTTCCCCAGTTGGGCTTCTCCAGACTCGAGCGTGATGGTACTTCGCTGTGCCCTACCTCTCATTGTCGGACGTAGTTTAAGGACATACCCGGGTCCAAAACCGGGTCCGGGTGTTCCTTATGTATTTAAGTTTTTATATGTATCTATCTATTATATATATCGTCGTCTAGCACCTACAACACAAGCCTTACTGAGCTTACCGTAGGACTACGTCGATTTGTGTAAGATGTCCCGAAATATTTATTTACTTATTTTACATCTCGTCCTGTAATACATTCCCGGTATGAACGCCGCGTTCCCGTGGCACATCACTATCAACCGCTCCGATATTGAAATGCCTAAATGAAAGGCTTTGGGGGGGATTTAGATGAAAGTTATGAATATGAACTGAATGCTGAATGTTTTTTATGAATGCATATCGATACGCGTCCAATGTGATGTGAATTCATCTGTCATGTTTAACGTTTTCAATAATAATAAACTTATTATTGGAATCGATTATAAGCAAATATTGTGCAGAATTTGTTTGCAATTGTAATATTCGTTGCACAAATGAGATTTTTGAAGATTTGTTTGAGTATTTATTGAAGCTTTTCTTAAGTCAATACTCATCATGATTATATAATCATATATTTTTAACCAAAGTAAACAATGGCAATGGGTCGGGCACATTGCAACCAGAACCGATAGGCATTGGGGCGTAGAGGTTCTCGAGTAGCGACCAATTACCATCATCATCAATGACCATCGTCCACTGACACGTGCCGAGACGTGCTGGACATATGCCTCTCCATATCAGCATAGGGGCTTGTTGTCATGATCGCCAGGCTTGGCAGGCGGCTTTTCGATCGTAGTATATGCCATCCCTCTAAAAACGCTGCTGTTTTCCAGATCGCAGTTTCCAACAAAATTTAATTCCTGTCAATGTGCTCTACTCGTAAGATGTAAGTTCGAAAATTTCCGGCATCTTTCGCATTTACTCCAATTAAGGTGTTATTAAGAGTGACAGAAACCTTCGTTAGAACTCGCAGTACTCGTAAAAAGAGTTCAATACTCTTCGGTAGATGTCGCTACACGTCACCCGTAATGACGTATACCAGGAAGGATAAGATAGAAAAATTTTACACGTCTAATCGGCGCTCGTATAGCACAACTGGTAGTGCACTGGGCTAGTGATCCAGTGGTTGTGGGTTCGAGTCCCGCTGCGAGTAAAATTTTTCGCTTTTCTTTAGATTTAAATATCTTTGTTATGCTAGCAGATGTTTCTGCTTAATATAAAAATAACCTTCGTTAGAAATTTGCGATATTCGAAGTACTCTGGTGGGTAATCTATGTCTGGGGAGCAGCTGCAGCGGCAGTGTTCAGGTTTCAAAGTAATTAATATAATTCCCCGCGGCGGCTGAGCCACTTAACCCTGTCTCCTAAACAACCGGCGCCCACTAATTATCATCATCATCATTTCAGCTGTAAATCGTCCACTTGTAGACCTCTGACAGTTATATATATAAGTATAGTGTTTTAAGAACTGGTAAACCCACCCAACCCACCAAATTGTCTAACAAAACTTTACGCTTCCCCGTTTCGCTCCTGCAGTAGTTTTCTATTACTTATTCGCTACCCTAAGGTTGTCTGGAAGAGATCGTCTATTAGCGATAAGATATCCTGTTGTTTACCTCCTTTTACTTTCTGTAGCTTTTTTGTTCCATCATGTGATATTGTTCTACTTTTTCAGGTTTGCAATAAAGTATTCATTCATTCATTTGTCTTAAAACCTCTTAATCATAACTACATATTTGTGCATATGAAATACACTCGCAAACATTTAATATAGGGCATCTTGTATGTACATTTGCTTAGTTTATGTACGAAGCGATTCGTTTTGATTGTCCTTAGGTGGACTTTATTAATCTCACCCCTACAATCTGCGAATAGTTGTACTACTGTTAGTTTAATTTAATTAAAATGGTCCGTGGAAACTATGGCCGGCGCCCGGGCAACTTCGGGAACGTTCGGGGAAGTTCGGCGGTAGGGATGTCACGAATATTCGCATTCGCATTCGTATAATACGAATATTCGCATATTTTTAACATTCGTATCGACATTCGCATTCGCATCAAATGATTCGAATGTTTTGCGAATGCTTAATGTGTGCAGGTCGCGTCTTGTCTCACGAGCGCGGCGCGCGGCGGTAACTTAAGCTTCAGACTCGCGCATGCGCAGTGCTCGCTATTTGTTTAGACTACATTCATTTTGACCAATAGAAAGTGTGTTTACGTAAATGCTCAATTATGATTAGTTGTTAAAATTTTTTGTTGTTTTAGTTGAAGTCTAAGTATTTATATTTTATAGATTTCATAAAAGAATACTATTTATCAGAGTTTTTTTTTTTCAAACATTCGCATTCGCATTCGCTTTCGCATTCGATCATTCGCATCCTGGACATTCGCATTCGCATTCGCGAATGTATGTAAGTTTGACATTCGTGACATCCCTATTCGGCGGCGGCCGACCAAAACGAAGACTAAGGATTAAAGCTGAATGTACACTGTAGAGAATGAAGTTCGACGTTTTGGATTTTAAAAGTTGGTCTTAGTTACGATAAAATAGTCGATAGTCTGTTAGTATTCATTGTGTAAGGTGTGTTTGCTCGTTTATTATTATCATTTCAGTCGAAAGATTGTTCCATGGAGAAACGGCACAATGGGACCATCACCTTGTGTTCAGTCCACCTTGTAGGGGGTCTATCAACGCTTAACCGTCTGGAAAATGGTCGCCATTCGAGAAACTTACCACCCCAATGGCCAATTGGCCATCGGTTCTCCATGTTTGCTGGTGTATTTTGAGGAAATCGCATATAATTACGAGTATGTATGGAAACGCTGACTTGGTTCTTCATGTTACTCCAATTTGGTCTTTAAAGCGATAATTTTAGAAACTAGTATTTATTAATAACATAGGTACATTTGGATTTCCGAACCGATACGACCCTCATACCTTCAAGAAAAGGGCGTACCTACTCCTATCGCAAAGGCCGGCAAGGCGTTTTGGACTCCCCTGGTATTGCGGATGCCCATGGGCGACTGTAATTGCTTACCATCAGGCAATCTGTCTGCTCGTTTACCATCTTTGTCATCAAAAAGTCTCAGCAGTATTTACAAGGGGTAATAGTTGATTTTTTACCCATTAGCCAGTGGCGTAGCGCATAGTATTGATTCAGTGATGCCCAAGAAAAACTGCAACTGATAGGTACTCTACACGATACTCGTTAACTCTATTTAAATCAAGGAAAACAAATGGCAATGTTTATTTTAGTTCCCGTAAAAGATAATATTGCATAATAGGTTTCTGGGGGACCCAAAGGCTATCGTGCCACTTAGTAGTAGCACCCCTGAATATAATAATGATATATTCGGGGTCTGTCCATCCCCGAGGCGTGCTATCATGCCTAGTTAGGCAACAACGACGTAAGATACACAAGAATTGCGTACAATACGCCGTTATGGAGGTAGAATGCCTACAGAAATTAATTAAAGCAGTGCTTTAGTTTTGTTATTGCGTTATAAGAACTCGTTGTTAAATAATATTATACCTGAAATAATTTTATTACTATGTTGTTCTCGTAGCAAGCTTAATTTATATAAAAGAACTTTCTACCTGTATTTAGTTTTATATTATTGGACCTAAGGCTATGTACGCACTTCACTTACACTTCAGCCGTAAATCATCCACTGCTGGACATAGCCCCCCCAAATATGACTTGTATCATCTTGAAGGGTAGTTGCCATAGTCGCCACGCTTGGCAGGCGGGTTGGCGACCGCAGTAGCTGTAGATCGGGTTGCGACGGACGCTGCTGCTCATCCGTCGGTTTTTTCTCTTTGTCGCCTCTTACGACACCCGCGGGAGGAGCCGGACCCGGGACCCGGGTATGTCCTTAAACTACGTCCAACAATGAGAGGTAGGGCACAGCGATGACCATCACGCTTGAATCTGGGGCAGCCCAACTGGGGAAGTACCTCCTCCTTACAGAAGACCACAGCCATAATAGCACTGCTACCTTTCAGGTATGTAGTGTTGTGTTCCTGATGGTGAGTAAGGTTCCCAGAGCTCCAACCCCCCTTAAAGGCCGGCAACGCGCTTGTGACTCCCCTGGTGTTGCGGGTGCCCATGGGCGATGGTAATTGCTTACCACCAGGCAATTCATCTGCTCGTTTGCCGACTATGTCATAAAAAAAAAAAGATGGAGTGGTGCTATTCTAGTCGGCCGGCACCACACGGCACGATATGTCCTATGTACGCACTGTCCAGTTTACCGCATGCAGCTAACCACGATACGGCTAAAATATATGAAACCGCGACAATGAAGATTCAATGCACTATGCGGTCAACCGCAACCGCAGGCGGCTTACCGTGTGACAGTGTGTACATACCCTAAGAAATCTTACCTCGCGCATGTCTTTCATATTTGCCTATATCTTATTTTTCTCAGTTAGTTTGATAGTAGATAATTTCCATCATCATCATCATTTCAGGCGTAAGGCGTCCACTGCTGCACACAAGCATTGGGTCTCATCTAATTATGACTTGTATAGATAGATAGATAGATAGATAGAAACATTTATTCATGACACACACATACATAATAATAACAACAAAAAAACACATTACACAAACGACGTGTGCCACGAAATGGCCTCATCTCAGCGTATCATCTTATAGGGAGTCGCCTTAGCCACGCTTGGCAGGCGGGTTGATGACCGAAGTAGCTGTTGATTCGGTTTCGACGGACGCTGCTCACCATTCATCGGTTTTTTGCCCTTTGCTGCCTCTTACAACACCCGCAGGAGGAGTAGGATAGGGGGGTAAAATTTAGTTTTGCAGTAAACAATTTATGTTTAATCATGGTAATACCTTAACTATATACGTTAATTACATAACAATTTAGTTTAATAATATGAAAAACATTCAAAAAACTTTTAAATAGTTTAAACCTACGAAAAAGAAGGCTTATACCTACTCGTTTTAATTTCATCTGAAGCGACGGCAAAAGGAAATCCGGAATTAAAAAACGGCACTTACATAAATTAGAAAAAAGGTTAAGGTCTGTATCAGAGGCGTCTATTAAGGGCCCGTGGAGAGGGTCGATGTAGCCCCACAGAGGAGAACATGGCTACAGAAGTCTGTACACGAAAAAACTTGGTGAAGAGCTACTCAACTGATGATGTTCAAAATATCTTTATTACCTGCCATATTTGTCTAGTTATTCACGCTCGACACTCATTTCTCTAAGGTTAGCTGAACATCCCTTATAGGGAAAAGTTCGTCTTTGTACATTTGGACTTTGAACACCACACTCGTGTAGCAATTTTTTTTGCTGACTTTATAAATAGGCGAGTATTTATACTAACATAAATAGGAAACACCCATGGTCAAAGTAGGAGTAGAACCGGTGGTAATTATTTTTTTGAAGTTTGTAAGTTATTGAAATGTGCCAAATAAAGGCGATTAATTTTCTTGACTTGATTTTCTATTTCTATTACACTCTTCCAGCTCCCATGTTAAAGCTCGAATATATTATAGTTATCATTGGCTGAGTACCTACAACACAAGCCTTCTTAAGCTTACCGTGGGGCTCAGTCAATTTGTGAATGGATATCCGGTTATATATATTTTTTTAAATATTTATTATTATATTATTATGACCAATGTTGAAAAAATCAAGTTTTTTTTTTTTCTAAAATGATCGGTCAAGTTTCACACAAGCTTTTTCCTCTAAGCAAAACTGGGTCATTCATTTTTGTGACAGCCCTAAAGCTGAGCCGACTGCACTGGAATTGTTGCCGAGACACGAATTGTCACGAGCCGGGGATTGTCGCGAGCAAGAATCGTCACGCCTGAAATGTTGCGAGAATTGGGTCACGGATGGACGGCCAGCTAGATGGAGCGTTGCATTATTTAGAGCTTAGAGTGATTGCCAGAGAGCTCAACTCGCTTGAAATCGCTAATGTGATATCTGTCTCAGCGGGGCTACCGCATTACGTCTGTGTCACTCTCATGATATCTTAAAGAGAAAAATGCTCGAATATACGTTCTCGATTCGTCGGTGGTTATCTCACTGCTGCTGCAGTTCGTACCATACGGGACGCACCACAGTACCTAGCTTCGTACTTATATCCGACCGATACGAACCGCTGTGCGGTTCGCACCTATGCAGAGACGGCGCTAGTGTGTCATGTAGTGGGTGGTTCAGCATTATTTAGTTTCAAATTCGCATTAGAAGCCTACTAAACTACTAAAACTTAGCTAAAGCACCTGGTCTATGTAGTGGTAACGTATGTGAACACGCATGTCAGCGTTCTATATTCTAATGTTGACGTAAGGTTATTATTAATTCTCTGCACAACTTCATAGACATGGTCCTTCAGTTAAGTTTTTCGCCTACGCCTATATTCCGCTTTGTACCTATAGTATAACAAAGGAAAGATAATAATAGACTTGCTCTTTTTTGGGATTACAAAGAATCAACTTTTTCCTAATCAGAACACGACAATGAAGCCCTTAAACGGATCTCCACTATATTCCTTACATCTTCTATACCTAATCGTAATTTTCGTATAGCAACAGTTTATATTGCAGAATCTAAATGAGATCTGTGAGGGAGCTACGCATCCGACTCGTTTAAAAAATGTGCGCTCAGCTACAAATGTGGAAATGGTGCCTTTAAACTGTGACGAGTGGAAACTGGAATGAGGATGCACTTGTATATATGTAACCACACACCTACATACATACAAGTACATAGGCACGTGTCGCGTCCAACGAACTAGTAATACTATAGAAACCTAACTCGAGCTCAAAAATGACCCCACGGCTATTGTGCCGCGAACGATCGACTGAGCTTCGGCGGAGTTTGACAGCTTCAGTAGTACAGAAGCTTTCTATGACATAAGATGTCAGCTAATATAAAATTGTTAAATTAAAAAACCATATAAAATGCCTTTTTCTACGTTAAAATGGTACCTAAACAACTCCCCAAAAATACAAGTAAATCGATGGGATCCATTGGATTGTGTCAGTTTTACCCTGAAGATGATTAACAATTATTTAAAGTAACATATTGATGTATAGACTAATACGCTGAACCAAATGTCGTAACTCTATACTAGTTTTATAATCACTTAGGCCTTTATTATACTGAGTGACAGAATGGGGATAATGTTAATGCAACATTTCTACTAGTAAGTAAACTATTAATTTTATTTTCACGTAAAGAGCATTTCCTATTATTTGATTTTATTTAAAAAAGAAAATACCTACACTACAAATGTAAACTTTTCGTCATAATCATTCTAGTTTCCCGGAGACCGCGGAAAGGATTTATTATAAATTATATTTTTCAGGGAATTTAATTTCCTGCCCAAATGGGCAATCATTGAAATGTCGTTAGATATTCGCGATGCCTTAAGGTCGAAAATTGTATTTCAGTAATAGGGTTGAAATATTTATTATCTGTCATTGCATATTACAAATAACCTCTTTGTGAAAAGTTATCATTTTCTTTTCTAATTCTGAAAGCGTGTCAGCTTCATAGTGAATTCTTTACGACTCTGTCTACTGCGGACGTTGATGAGCGAAATTTCGTAACGTCACTATTATTTGAATGTTGTAAGAACGAAAAAGATGAATATAGACTCGGCAAAGTGCCTTGACATCCCAAAGTTTAGTACTCCACGTCGATGTTATTAATCTGCTATTACCTAGTAAACAAAACAATGTGTGCGATATACCAAAGTAACGTCTAATTCTAGCTTGCTCTTATGATGAGTTTGCTATACGATATTGAACCTTAGGTGGGTTGAAAATTAAACTCCTTGACTGTACTCACACTATTACGATTATTCAAAATTACTTATGTACTACAAATACTATGTTTTAACTTTTGAGTATAATGATAAACGGGACTTAGTCGCGCAAAAACTTACGAAAATTCACCTCCGATATTCCAGAGCGACATTATCCCGTGAAACCTACTATAGAAAGACAGGCAATGTGGGAGTGTCATTACTATATCTTCTTATAAAGTATGGACAAACGTAATCTTAATAGCAAAATCGTGTCAGAATAATACTTATATAAATTGGTTCCATCTCGGTTAGTATCATCCCTGTAAGTTTGACAACGCCATAATATTGTAACGTCGCGCATGAGGTTTGACGCTTAAAACTTTTATTAACCAATCACAACTTTTTTTTAATAGCGCGAAATTGTCTATTGGATAAACTCCAAGCTGCTCTGACATATTTATGAAGAGGGGATAGCTGTCAGTGTCAGCACATCTGGGGTCACTTTTGGAATGCATTTTTGTATGGAGAGCTGTGTCTATATATATTCAGTCACCGGTCGCGTCAGTGGCGGACTATATTTAGACTCCGTGATGTCAGAGTATACGTAGCGGTAGACACTAGCATTAAGTACATACAGAAGGTTTTCGGCGTGACAAAACTGAATTGAATCGATCGCAACGCCAGCACCCTCACCATGAGTTGTGACATTGACGTTTTCGATAACGAGTATCGAGTTTACTATCTGTGCATCTCGCTTGTACTATTTTAGTGCGATTTGAAAACGTCAATGTCACAACTCATGGTAAGGGTACTGGGCATGTTTGATCAGAACCCCGTGAAGCGCGGGGCCTGTTGCATAACAATTTACAACACATTATAGTAGGGTGATAGCATCAATGTTGGACACTTTAAGCTGACAGGCACCAATGATGCACTTAGTTCTTATTTGAAAAACCATAACGTTATCAGTTGAATATGTACCAACAAATGCACAACACTTGACTCCTTTGAAATAAGCACTAATGTTCATGAATTTCATGATTGGTTCTTTGTCCATTACTGGCGCCGTAACCCTAACGGAACTCTCTTTCTAATAATGAGAATTGGAAAGGGATTACCGCAAATATTACAAATAACAAGTTGCCGAGTCACATCAGTGGCCTCAGTAAATTATTCAAATATTTGTACAACAAACGGTTGAGCCTTGTTGCAAAATATTTTAAAATTTAGAATAAAATGCGTCCCTATTCGTGGGTTAGTAGTATACTGTTTAGCTGCTCTAATATAAATGACAAAATGACTTACAGACTCTTTTGGTTATACATATGAAACTTCTTGTATAATTAAACTTATCAAAAAACTGGTACAAAAAGGATGAGTAAAAACTCTTATAATTATAACTATAAAATATAAATACTCATACAGTTTGATATTCCTTCTAATTCCAGTTCATAATTATGCATTCAAATTAAAGCCAATTGCTTGCTTAGTTAAGTTTAAACTCAAAGTGGCTAAGGTTTTGTTTATTCTCGATTATATAAAGAAGCAGAGTAATTTAAAGTTAAGATATATTTCTAACTAAATACTTTGAAGTCCGTTCAGTCGAACTGTTAAAGCAATCAAAGGGTAAGCCTTTGAAGTGGTTTTAGAATCATGTTAAACATTTTTGCTTTATTCCGTACCACACTATGCCTCTTATTTGGCGACAGGTTTTCAGATCCCAGTAAGGGCATTTATTTGTGTCATGACTCGTGAGCACAGATATTTGTTCCTGAGTCATTGGTGGGTATATAATATGTATTGAAGTATTTGTATATTATATATATTGTTGGCTGAGTTACAGTAACACAAGCGTTATTGAGCTTACCATGGGGCTTAGTCTTAGGTAGCTTAGCTTATAAGAATATCCTGTAATATTTCTTTATTTATAATTATATGGGAAACCAATAACTATACTATTTTAACAATGACAATTGACCATTTAGCGGGTACGTTAACAGGTTAACAGTGATAACAATATGATGTTACTAAGATTAGCTTATGCCATTAATGCAGAAATTTACAAAAGTGTTGAAATATCTAATAAGGATAAGTAAAGGGTATGCTCATTTAAAGAATTTAGCCATCAGACATCTCACAGATTGGATGGGGATATCCAATTTTGTTAACAATATAATATCCAAAACAAAATCATGGCGGGAAAGAGTCTCGATATTAGTACTTACTGTGACCGGTCATTAGCAATCGCTTCCAAATGTTTCCCTGCGACTAGCCGTTCATGGCATCACCCGTTTTGGAACGTTTCCTTGGCAAGTGTTCAAAATTCGAACGCTAACATTCAGGACGCAGGATGCGACAATCGGAGCGTGTGAAACGGGCTTAATCGAATTTAAATTATCTGTGGTTTAATGTGATATTCTGTGGTGTTCAGCGAATAATGCGTTCTGGATCACGAATGTTCACGTATTAATGGGCGCCGCTTAAATTTAAGATGAGATTGTAATTGCACACGAAATTGCGCATACGAAAGGTTAATTGCATTAAAATTCACAAAATGTGCCGTTCATGCTAATATTAAGCTATTGGTGGATACTAGCCCTGTCTGAGTCATGGGGCGCGCAAAAGACAGCACCGGCATTAGTGTATTTTTTTTTTCTTCTTTATTCACTTAATCTCTTAAATTAGGTTTATATTTTTTTTTTATAAAAATATAAATATACATCTAAAACGTATCTAAACAATAAACAAATTATAAAAAATGTAACTTAGGGTGCCACCGGCAACGGGGCAGGGCCCAAGCTACCGGTGGTTAGGGCTGCAGAGAGAGGAACCGTCGGACTATGCGCGCCGTATCCAAGATTACCGCCTTCTGAATCTGACTCCTGATCCAACTACAACCAGGTAGCGAGAGTCTCTGAAGATGTTGGTCGAGACTCTTCGCTATGAGACCGTACGCAAAAACAACTATCACTACAATAATCGCCGAATCAACTTCCCACATGGCGGTTACCTCGGAAGCCAAGTAGTCTAAGTACTTGCTAGACTTGTCATTCTCGGCCTTCACTACGTACCTAAATATTTATTATTGCTACGGCACGTCAGTGACTAATATAAATTCTATGGTATTGGACGGTATTATAACGAGTTGTTATTGTTGTGCAGGTACCATGATGCGGGCGTTGTTGGTGCTAGCGGTGGTGGCCGCCGCGGCCGCCAACGAAGCGCAAGACCCCGAGGGGCTGCTTGATGTGGCTGCAGGTACGCAATCCTATTGTAATTTTTAGAACGGCGTCGTGAGATGGTCGCCCAGGGGCGGATACAGCCGTCAAAAGAGGTTATGGTCACTAAGCTACAGTAAGGACACTAGACTGGGTAGATAGGTATCTTTACGCTGTCTCAAGAATCGGGTATGCCCATCATGCCCACAACGGTGGATCCGCCCTTGTGGTCGTCTGCCGTGAGATTTCCGCTGACTAGAATAGCACCACCCCATCTCCTCCTGCTGGGGTTGTAAGAGGTGACAAAGGGAAAAGCCGACGGATGGGCAGCAGCGTCCGTCAAAGCCGAATCGACACCCACCCGCCTGCCGATCGTGGTAACTCCATCTTGGAGGGTAGTTGCCATCAACTACCTCTTAGAGTTCGAGTCTCGCCTGATGTAGTGAATTTTCCATTTTTTTTCTTTACTTCTAATTATTAACATATATACGTGGCCGCAGTCGCCAAGATAGCTTTAATCAATATGGCACGGCAACTGCTTCAAATAATAATTATATCCTACGCTCCGATAAAACGAGAAGACTTTAATCGACATCCCTAATTAATTTGACAAAGATTTATAATTTAAGTTCTAATGACCAGGCAATAAAACTCAAATTCGCAGTCGCCTGAGAATGCAATAAAGTCGATACATTAAATAATAACTACCAATGGAGTACCCCAGCGTTTTCCTCAATACATAAAACGGTTTATTACACAATCTCGAGCGAGTAAAGCTACATCTTTCCTGCTCTCTTGTAAGTATTCTCAATGCATTCAAGCGGGACAATATTATTGTTATCGCTTTCTATAGTATGTTTTTATTATCATCGTAACACGTAGAGGTCTACAAGTTTTCGTAGCACAATATTCTTTAGGCATATTGAAATTCGATGCGTTTCTCTGACTCCAATACTCAATTCAATTTCAAAAATTTCGGGCATCTTTCTCTTTACTCCAATCAATTTTCGATCTTCGCGGTAGACTCTCTGAGCATATTGCATGACCGATGATCGATGGGGAAGAAAGGTTCTTGAGTGGTAACCACGTACCAGATGATGTGGGGTTGGACAGCCCCTAACTAGGTGGACCGACGACCTAGTTAAGGTCGCAGGAAATTGTCGTTAAATTGATGATGAATCCAGGCGGGAGCGGTTTCATCCTTACGTTGTGAATATTCCATTCATTCGCACGAAGCGATTCGCTTCTACCTTCCTAGTGCAGACTGCTAAGGAATGGAATTCGCTCCCTTCGTCTATATTCAGGGAAAGATATAATTTAGGTCTTTTCAAGGCAAGAGTGAATAGGCTGTTACTGAACCAGTGTTACACCCTCGATCTTGTCGACACTTACCATCAGACTGCGGTCAAACGCTGGTCAGTCTGATCAATACTTCCATTTACTTTAATAATGATTAGCGCGTAAGGTTCAGCTGTTCGTGCTAATTATGTAAAAATAAAAATAAATAATCTTGACAACTTGACAATAAAAAAAAGAATTATGAACATAAAACGCTGCGAATTGCGAAAAAGACTCAAAGTCAAAGTTTGTGTACAAAATATTTGACTACAAGTTACGCCTTTGTTTCGCGACATCAATGTGAAGCCCTTCATTGGAAATTTTGTATACATTTTGATACACTTTAAGTCCGAAATAATAATAATATTTATCCTCTAGCCGCCATATACGAGTACCTATAAAAAGGTCTCCCATTAATAAATATTATATGCCATTTTGAATTTTAATTATGACAAAATATAGTCGCATTTCGCCTTCAATTTGTGATCTTTGGGCGGCTAGAGGATATAGTATGTCAGGCGTAAAGACAATCATAATTTTGTTTTGTTGTTTTGTTCCAACACCGGTTTTGTTCACAAGCCCTGCAATTAAAAAAAGGAGATCTGCATTAAAATTGTGTTTTTATAAATGCTAGTGCGGCGTCCGTGTCCGCTGCTCAAACAACGATAAGCTGCAATTACGTGCCTGCAGGGATTTACTCCAGTCGATGACTACATTTAAAATAAACTAGTTTAATATTTAGCTAGAAACGCTGATGGATAAAAAAAAGGACAAAAGATCTTTATTTTTTAATTAAGGCACATTACATGCACTTATGAATGTCAAAAAAATATCTACACCGGTTCTAACCCTACACCTCTGACCCGAAACTCTTTTCAGGTCAGAGGTGTAGGGTTGGAGACTGGCAAGAAACTACGGCGGGACTTAGTTTTTCAATACAGTAATACATTAAAAGGCCTAGCGGTAAGAGCGTGCGACTTACAAGTTGGAGATCCCCGGTTTAAACGCTGGCTTGTACCAATGAGTTTTTCGAAACTTATATACGAAATATCATTTGAAATTTATTGTTGCGGCGAAGGAAAACATCGTGAAGAAACCGGACTAATTTCAATAAGGCCTAGTTTATCCTATGGGTTGGAAGGGCAGATGGCAGTCGCTTTCGTAAAACCAGTTCCTACGGCAATTTCTGGGACTAGTCGCCAAGGAGACCACAGTTAGATTTACCATTTCTTCATTAATCTAAAATATAGCTCATAGCTGGTAGAGCCCTAAATATCAAGAAAAAAATACCAAGTCTTAGTTTTTTGTTGTGATCATTTAGAAAATAAGTCTGAAATTCCTAATTCACTAGTGTCAAAAGTAACTGAATCCTAATGAACTTTAATTTCAAATCTAAAATTGATATTGTAAATAACTATTATATAGACTTTATAATATAACTGTAAAATACCACGATTGAGGTAAATACTGTAAAATAGTCTTCATTGCCTGGGATAAGTCTCCGGAAAAGGTTTTAATTGCTGTAAAAGGATTTATACTGGACGTAATCATGAATGCATTTGCATGCGTTATTATGCAACCGCAGAGGCTGCCCGCGTCACACAGTGGACGATATGCTACGGCTTTTTTGAGAGTTATTTTAGTTTCTTGTTTAGCTTCTGAGGTAGTACAGATACACTATGCATTTAAAATTAACCTTTAATTTGGCAAATAAAAAAAAACGTGCATTCCAGCCTCGGCAGATTTAAATAGTCCTGAAAATTTTAACTTAAAACATAAATACAAAAAGTTGGTCTAATAATGTGTATGTACCCCCGACGATACACATTATTTGACCAAATTTTTGTGTCAACTTATCTGCCAAATTAAGGGTTAAAGCGTCGACAAAGCTATAACGAGTTAATAAAACCTTCGAGTAACATCTGTGATTATCTAACCTTTGTATGCAGAAACAAACTACCTCTTACCCTAAATGTATCAAATCAACTATTCTATATTAATTGCATCTACATAGATATTTGTAGAAGCTATATGTCCCTTCCATAATGAGTCACCTACCAAGCGCGTCAGTAGTACACAAGGCCACATTTCTTGTAACAAACTATGCTTCAGTTGTCCCCTGGCTGATGGGACAGAATAACAACAACAAATAGTTGATTCACTCATATACACGTATTATCTCCATTAACATTTAAGTTAAAATGAACTCACTGGTAAAATAAATTAAAAGTTAAAGAACAAATATCACACCCACATAATCCACATATACACAGCAAACTAGAAGGTTACAAATGTGCAGTTAAGATACCTTTCAAAGTAACATCTGTTCACTACTATGCTAGCCTAATATGGTCGGGTTTATCATATGTCACAATATCTGTGACGCTTCAACTAGTATGTGAGTGCGAAAGTGACGGATAGGGCGATAGGCGACAAAATGACAACCAAACTATCCGCTAAGGGGCTCTGAGTGTAAGTTTTTAACGTAACTTTACGTCACAAACGCGTTTGCGTTTCCCATATAAATAACATTATCACTTACGCGCTCGTAAACGTTTTTTCAAGTCAAAAGAAACTTACACTAGAGCCTCTGAAGTATAAAACTTGCAGCGTTTACATAAATATAACCAAAGCAAATGTAGATAACTATAAACGTTAGCATTAAAGCGCTAGCGACTATCGCATGACGTAAAAGTTAATTTTCCACCTCCGAAAGTTCGTCGTAAACGGGTTGTAAAATCCAGTCGGATAGCGGGGAGTGGCGAAGTGCATTGCCATTCTAGAAGCTTCCTCAGGGGGATATGGATTAACATGGACGTTCACATTACAACTATTATTTTATTAACATACATGGCAACTATTCTGTTTTAGGTAATAGTTGTAAAGTATTTAACAGTTATCTAAGGCTCTGGAGAACTTCTATCATCACCACATTGCTGCTAAATTAATCAGGACTTTTACACACACCTACTTATGATTTCTTGCAGACTTACTTATAAGAATAAGAAATAAAAAAATATTACGAGAATCCTTCCATAATTTGACTGAGCTGAGCCCAACGGTAGAAACTATATTTTAATGTAGATAAGGTGCACTTCTACCGCGGATTATTTTCTGTTTCTTTCACTCTACTTTAAAAGAGTGAATCAACTATTTGTTGTTGTTATTCTGTCCCATCAGCCGGGGGACAACTGAAGCATAGTTTGTTACAAGAAATGCGGCCCTGCGTACTACTGACTCGCTTGGTAGGTGACCCATTATGGAAGGGACATATAGCTTCTACAAATATGTATGTTTTTATTAGGTACAATTAAACTGGGGTTTGACGAGTGACCCGGGGAAACGTAACCAGGGTAACGAGGGACAAAGAATAATTGATTGAGCCAAAACATTGCCTTGTTGCTATTATCAAATTTATCAACTGCAAAAATACAGTTAAGTGCTCTTCTGTGTGGTAGTGAGGAAAGTTTCAATATCATGATACTCTGGTTTCGAGAACTGTCGATGGCTCCCGCAAATACGTGTTCAGATATCTAAAGTGCAAAGTGCAGTTTTTATAACCATTATGTAGCCAGCTACTCTGCACCCGTGGCGTGAGATAAGAGGTTATGTTCAGGACGATAGTTCAGTTAGCAATATAATCGACTGCGACCGTAGAACGGGATGATTTTATGAAGTTTTGCTGCAAATTCTTAGAAATAAAGGAAAATTTGAAAAATCAACTACCCGGGCGAGACTCGAACTCGCGACTCTGGGATGACATGCCCATCGTTCTACCAACTTTAGGGTTAGCAGACGTTTACAAAGTGCCGTGAGATGCCGAATGACTAGAATAGCACCACCCTATCTTCTCCCGCAGATGTCGTAAAAAGCGACAAAGGGAAAAATCCTACTGAGGGGCAGCAGCGTCCGTCGAAACCCAATCTACAGCTACAGCGGTCGCCAACCCGCCTGCCAAGCGTGACGACTATGGCAACTACCCCCATGATGATACAAGTCATATTTGTGGGAGGCCTATGTCCAGCAGTGGACTGCATACGGCTGAAATGTATGTATGTAGACGTTTACTGCTTAAAAAAATATTTTTGCTGCTACTCTGATAGTAGCAAAATAGTTATACAAGCCAAAAACAATATTTCAATTTCATGCGATCTGTAAAAATGGAATCATGCAATTTATGTTTTTTATTTCACACACGCCAGCAGAAAATATAGAATTTCACTAATTTTAGTTGTGCAGAATGATGAACTTTTTACAAAAAAATACACAGCGTTTTCCATTTTTGTGAGAACTGAATTCGTAAATCATTTTTTAAACAAAGCTTTTAGCGATTTAGTATTCATCCTTTGTTTTACCCTTGGGCCTTAGACTTTTGTAGTAGGTAAATATAAGAATGAATCCATCCGGAATACTTTTTGGATTTCGTAATCAAGGTATTGTTATATTTTTCACCTGTTCTATTTTTCTGTCCACGGGTTAGCATAGATTTTTTAAACTTGAGAACACTATTACGATTATTATGATTTGGTTTGCGCACAAGATTATCATTTGGCGTCTAGCATGCATTAATAAGAATACTACCAATAGACCCAAGATCATGTTTTTATCTTATTTTATCACATAAACACACACAGTAGGTAACAAATTACAAATTATTTCACTTTACATACATACTACTTAGTTACAAACGGATAAACTTAGGTACGTGTAATTTTATCGCACTAGGCGACATGTTTTGGGTAAGCTCTGGTAACAATTTTCAAGCCGAGTCAGGACACACCGGCACCGCTAACTAAGCTAAAATAAGCTGTAACTAAGTAATAGTAACATGACTTACAACAGTTTTAATTATATTTTTTACAGACGTGTTACATAAGGTCTACATTCGTAACTTAATAACAACTGCATTCAATGTTTGTAAATTACAGTTGTGATTCACTTATGACAAAGATAAACAAATGAAGTAACTAATTAGTAAAATAGTGTATTACTAATTAGTCACTGATGACCAAAACCACAGCGGATTTGAAAGTTTGAAGGAACATTAATATCATTATACAACTAAGCGGCAGATGCGAATAATTGTTTGAAGAAACATTTTTATTACTAAGTGCGAAAGAAAACAACGGGTCTCTAGCTACATCTCAACTATAATTCTTCTACAGTGGAATTAATAATTCTTAATAGAAGTGTTACATCAGCAAAGCGTCTGGACTTTATACTACGAAATAATTTAATGTATTTTTAAGTAATATTTTTCCTCTGGTAATATACTGGTACTCGCCTCTCGCCTCTGCCACTTAATTCAAATAAAGTTAGGTTAGTCTCTTCCGTACACGGAACAATGGTGTTCCGGACATTTGGGAGGCGTACGCGGAGCCAGATCGAGCCAACGCGCAGAGGCCCTTTCGACAATTTAATGAAATATAAGGGGTACACTAAGCGGATGTTGCCCCTGTCCGTATCATGGGACGCGCACAGAGACAGCACCCGCCATGGTGTAAGGACTATTGAGTTATAATGGAATCTAGAATGTACTAGGCTATTGGGTGGAAAGGATGGGCTAGTTACTGGGCTATTGGATAAAAAACCGGACGTCTGCCTAATAAAATGGTATTCAATTTTATTTCCGGCAGACGGTGACTCGCCCTATGCGAGATGGGCCCCCACAAAAAGCGACATCAAAGATGGCTCAAGGGCAACACCGGTGCATAGGGCTAAGGGTAGAGAGGTGTCACTGGACTTTAAACATATAGTTAGGTTAGTTATTATTAACCTTTTATTACCATTCGAAAGATACCAGCGTTTTTGGGAATTATTCTCAGTTATAATAAAAAACCTGCTGAACGAGACTACTAGCGCCACTAAGCTTTAGGTGAAAAACTTAGCTCAAGCACACATGACCTATGTATGTAGTTGTGCAGAGAATTAATATGGGAACCTACATCAATATATGAATATAGAACACCGACATGCGTGTCAACACACGTTACTACTACAAAAACCGGGTGCTTTATTTAAGTTTTTCACTTATACCCATTACGTAACGCTAACTACAAATTAAAAGTTAATCACAATATGGATTTCTGTCTATCAGCCAAGGACATCCACTAGATGTAGGCCTCGTCCATCCAGCCAAGTAGCGATTTCTAGCCTATGTATGTTTCTATATTTTCCCTTTCTTATTACAAACCTTTTTCATGTTAATATTAAACTATTTCGGCCAACGTAAAGTGGCCTATAATGCGCATAAGCCAACCCGTCGACCGAGAGTGCCCTGGAAAGTGCGTCAAAAGAGTGCGGCTTAACAGCAGATTATGCAAATCCAAGCATTGCCTGCCGAGGTAGCGACTCGAGCCAGGCGGGCCATTAGCCTTCTGAATATGTATGACGTAGGTTTATGTCAAGTTTAGGTATGCCTTAATTTTACCAGTAAATGAGAAATAAAAGTCAAGGTACTCTGATTACAAAAGTGTAGCAGACACTGACGTCTAGTTCTGGACATATGTATGTAGTCCTTCCCTACAGACGGCCAGAGGGAGAGATCTCTACCTGGCCAGCATGAGGAATTTATTGCATTTTGGCATGCGGCTTGGCGATTGCAGTATATAGTTCACCAATAGTTCGACGTTTAGATTATAGGTATATCCAGAACCAGGTCCGAAAAAATAGGGTTACTATGTACATCACCAGAGTAAAGTTGTATTGCTAAGGTAGGTATGGTAGCTCGCAGGTAGGCGAACGCCGGTAGTAATAGATACATTGCAACATTTTAGTTTGAAGATGAAAAAAATCAACCTTCGTGTATTATATATTTTATTTTAGGACACCATTGTATTTATATTTACTTTGATTACCAACTGCTTTAACTACCAGATAAATATATAACCCATCCTTTGCACTATTACCTATCAACAAAAATGGCGAATAATGTCTCTGCGTGCCTGATAAAAACTTTCTCAGTGCAAGTGGTCCAAGGTGTTTTTTTTTTCATCCCATGACGTTCATAAGCGTATTATGATGTGCCTGAATTAAAAAAAAATGTTTTATCTTGTTATGTTGAGGTCACGTAAAGTTGGTTGTATGGAATCCTCGCCCTTGCTCGCTCCAGCACGAGGCGCTGGAATTAGCGGCTGTCGCATAATACGACATGGGAAACCAATTTAATTTGTCGAGTGGTATGAGCTGTTTGTCAAGTTCCACGAACGTTCATTTATGTGCGATATTAAATAATATAATTATTTAGTTTTTCGGAATTTGATACTAGCTCAATATAGAAGCAGTAGTTGTCGAACAATCTTAAGAATATTCCACATTAACTCGTCCATCATTTTCTTAGCGTTTGTCTCGACATTATTGCCAGAGTTCATCAGATTTGGGGTCAGCTGAGGAATCTAATCCTAAACATCTTTAACGAACACAGAGAAACAAAACGCAATGAAAAAGATGTTTGCGTTTGGGGTAAAACGGTGGCACTAGTCTTTACAAAAGCAACTGTGTGATCGGTAGTTTTGGTTCGGAGTTGTAAAACTAGGCTTTATCGGGATTAGCTTTCGTTTCTTTACGATATTTTCTTTCGCCGAAAACGATGAGTAAATATCAAATTATAATTATTTTCGAAAAAAGTAGCTGTAAAGCAGCGACCTTCTGATTGTAAGATAACTTGTTAGTCGTATATGTATCTTGCTACCTACACTTATTAATCTTATTATGTAATAAGATTTCAATAGAACATAACAAAAATAATCTCAATGTATATGTCACCGTAAAATTGTAAATTCCGTTAGTTTATAATCTAACTCGCGAGATTGTAAACTACCGAAATATTGTCAACTGTCACACACTGTTCACAATTTAACGCATTCATTTTAGTTAGATTATAAACTATCCGCGCGAAACCGTCAAATTGTCAAATGACATGTATCAGAACGCTACTCGAACGCTGATTGGTTGAATGTCATGGGCCCCGCGGCGCCATGTTTGTTACTCAATTTGGCGGGCTTACCATGTTCTAAACAGTGTTTTATTGATTATATAAATAGATTTACCGTTATAAATAGTATAGTATACTGTGTGTCATGTTAAGTTTGTGAGTTTTGTAAGTTAAACGAGTCAGCAAATAACAAAGAAATATTTTTCATTTTTGATACGATTTCTCATGTGAGCCTGTTTAATCTCATTGAATATATTAAATAATAACATTTACAATGTCACATATTCTACTTGTACACCAACATAACTTAGAAATACCAGTAATTGACGATCAGGAAGAATTTACCATAGAGTTACGAAACTATTACAGTGGGGACAATAGTAAAAAAATTGAATGGACGCATGAAAAAATACAGAATGTAATAAAATTGTTGGAGGAGTATAACGGGATCCATTTGATTCCCATAATTTAATTAATCCGATTTTCGAAAGTCAGAAATTGTTCCCCATAATTTTTAAGACATAACTATCATTGGTCATAATAGTTATAAGACATACAACTAAATAAAATAAAGGCTATAATGTAACATATCATATAAGACAAAAGTCATAAAACTAATCAGCATAATTTCAAAATTCATAACGATTATTTTATAAAAAAAAAGAAAGAAGTTGTGGGTTAGGGTTGAACTGCGACCCCTACAGATACAAACTGTTACCAGAAAAGTGGGTTTGGTTAGGTTAGAACTGCAACCCCCACAGATCGAACTGTTACCAGAAAAGTGGGTTTGGTTAGGTTAGAACTGCAACCCCCACAGATCGAACTGTTACCAGAAAAGTGGGTTAGGTTAGGTTAGAACTGCGACCCCCACAGACACGAACTGTTACCAAAAAAGTGGGTTAGGTTAGGTTAGAACTGCAACCCCCACAGATCCAACTAGTATCCCTTTTGACTTTCTACCTTTAAATACAATTACTATATCTTCAAGTCGAGAGTGAATAAGCACTTGCTAGGTAAGCATGTTCCATCGTCGGCCTCATCGTCACTTACCATCAGGAGAGATTGGGGCCAAATGCTAACCTATCATTTATAAAATAAAAAAAAATGATAACGGGTAGAGAAAATTCTGGCTTTTGAAGTTATGACTAATGACAATATGTCTACCAACAAGTATGAAAAACTTCGGTATGGATTTAAAAAATCGAAAGTTTAACATTATGGGAGTCAATATAGACCCGGAGTATGTACAATAAAATCTCAAAGTAAGGGACTAACAACCAAGCATTACTATCATGGAAAAAAAAATGATGTTATGAATATTGACAATCAGAAAGTTTTAATAATAAAAAGAAAGAATTTCTCAGATCCTTTAGTACAAATAATTTCAACGGAAGAGTATTAGAAGTGCACTGGGCTAGTGATCGAGTGATTGTGGGTTAGAGTCCCTCTGCGAGTCAATTTTTTTTAATTTTTTTTTTCAATTTAAATATTGATGATAAATACCTGATCATGTTTTTTGTAGAACATAATAGCTTTATTTTTGTGTTTAATAAGTAATAATACAAAATTTTGTTTCATATTTTTTTACTTCGATAGTAAAATTTCGTTACATTGTGTCATTTTAACTTTTAATATGTGTATAACGGAAAAATACTTATTGTTACAATTTTGGTTTTATTTTATTTATAAACATTTAACTAATTTCTCTTGATTTTTTTTTCATTAATAAATAAATATCTGTACTCATGTTTTTGTAGTGCATTTAGCTTTTTTAACTGACACCTCTATATTTCATTCTCAATTCTATGGACAAAGAATGACTTATCGAAAATCGTAGCCAATCAGCGCTCGAGGGGCGTGTCATTTGACAATTTGACGGTTTCTCGCGGATAGTTTATAATCTAACTAAAATGAATGCGTTAAATTGTGAACAGTGTGTGACAGTTGACAATATTTCGGTAGTTTACAATCTCGCGAGTTAGATTATAAACTAACGGAATTTACAATTTTACGGTGACATATACATATATGTAGAAAGCCGACCTTTGTTTAATAACATCAGATCTGCTTCTGTAGGTTTACCACAAAGCAACCGACCAATGGAACCATTAAAATTATCTACAAGAACATCTACTTACGACACGCTATAAGGTAAAAGTATATGTCCAGCATCCCAATGCATGCCACTCAATATAAAGTTGTTGGCCATAAAGGTGACAGACAGGTGTCATCCATTGGGCATTCACGTGTCGAGCACAGGTGCGTTAACCTTCAATATGATATATAATCTTCCTCAAATAATCGAAACCTTTCGCACCGAGCAACTTTCCCGACAGCTACCCCCATATTTATCTAATATTCAGGGAGTTACGCAGCTCAATCGAATAATCCTCTTTATCCTACTCACAGGCACCCCATACTTCCCGCCCTGGTGACATATACCCGGTGCGATATCTTATTCGTTTCCATCGCGACTGGCTCTTAGCCTTGATATTATTTATTCAAAACAGCCATAGAATCTTGTTTTCTCTTTGATATTTTCCATCCATCTTTTTCATGTTTAATCTTAGTGTTAGTAAGTAATGTTGTTGTAGGAGTATATGGCGATTAAGATTTTTTTGTCTCTGAATCTGTTTGAGCTGACCATAGTTGCTTTTAGAATCACATCATTTAGTAATTCTATATATTTCTGTTACCTTCAACTCTCTGAGATCATATAGTAGTATAGTAGCGGTATCAGTATTACATACATATATGTACTAACGGGCTACGAATGCATATGTGACGCTCCATGGCAAAAGGTGCCTTATTGCGGTTGGCGCTTACGCTATTGTTAACGACGTTTCAATACTAATGTGTTGCTTCGCAACGTAAGCGCCAACCGCCATAAGGTACCTTTTGCCGCGGAACGTCACATATAAAAATTTATTCTTCGTTTAAAACTAAATGAATCTTAATTAAGGTGATCATTACTCAAGACGATACGGTAACGGTAATTAATATTGGCACGTCTTTATGACAATAGCCTTAAGTTTAGACGTATGTATCCACTTGTTCCTTTAATGTATAAGTTTCTGTTAGTATAAATATTTAATGATTTCCTTGTTTCATAGTATCTATTCGTCCTACATACTTAATAATTAAGTTAGCGGTATTAGATCCGCACAAACAACAAAAATGTTCAGTATTTAAACATAATAGCGTAGACAAAAAAATCGCATTTTGTTTAATTCAGTCGATTATTCCCTTAAGTGAAGGAGAGCTAAACTTATAGATATAAATATATGTCCATTAGTGCTTAAATCCCTCTTAAATATTTAAATGGAGAGTCTTTATGGGTTTACACGGTTGACTAAGAGCATCTGTAGGTACCTACAATCGTCATCGGATATATCGAAGCTGTGGGGGCGGTGTGATAGCGCTATCTGAGGGCAATTTTTAAGAGTCGAGACCTTGCTATTCAATACTCGATGATGCTCGCGGCTTCGCCCGGTTGGTTAGACGAAAATGTAACATATTCTTCCCGTGGGAAAGAGATGTTTTCCCGCTGGAAAAAGTAGCCTATGTCAATCTCCATCCTTTCAACTACCTCCACTTAAAAAATCATGTCAATTCGTCGCTCCGTTTTGCCGTGAAAGACGGATAAATAAACAGACACACATTCGCATTTATGATATAGTATATTAGTATAGATACTGCTGTATAAGTTTTTAATATCGTCTTAAAGATATAATTATTGATCTGGGCCTTATCCTAATTCAAACAATACTTATGTGGAATAGAATTTGAATCGGTAATTAGGCCAGCCTTTGGGCATAAATCAACAAAGAGGCTGTCAAGATCTTAATCTCTATGGAGTCGAGCACTAGATTATGACATTTTAAACTATGCCAAGAATGTAGAAATAATATTTTTAAAATATTAGTAATAAGAATTCAAAATGTACTGTAGGTATTGGAACTATAAACGTGCCAAACTATTAGTGACAAGGTTTTATGTGCGATTATTTGCACCCCAAACCCCATATGTTATAAAATTATAACGATCGAAAGTCAAAAATCGCCCCACTGTTTCGTTTATTACTCGTAAATGGTGCATGTAATATTCCATTTGGCTCTCGTCTATCACCGCTACAAGTACAGCAGGGCCTGCGTCGGGCGATAAGAGCAAGGGTTGCCGGTCGCGATGAAAATGGAACACATATTGAGCCCCTGTTGATTATTAGTATGAAAAGTTCACATCTACCGCGCTATTACGCAAAGCTTTAACTGAAATAGTTATTTGTGTAACAAGAGAGGAAAGTTGTTTTTTTCTTGCGAGTGTTTATTTTGAGTTCCGAGTAAGCGAAAGATTCTAGTGTTAGAATCTTGAGCGTAGCGAGGCACTGAAAAACACGAGATGTAAAATAACTTTACTCTCGTGTGACACATACAACTTTTCTCATCAGTAGTGAGAACATATTAAAGGTTAAATAAGTTGCCAAAAATGAAATTTTTAGTACAAGCTTTTATTGCCGACTGTACTTTTTTCACAATCGTCATCTACTTTTCGAAAGGATTCTAATGAGCCTAAAACACCACGGGTTTATCTTATGTATTTTAGGAGTTGCTTTTGCTACCTTCTGGCTCCAGCATCAGATCAGATCAGATCTGGTACCATAATATTGCATTGTAACAGAACTTACATAAGTGTGCTAAATTTCAGCTCAATCGGTTAAAGATGTCTGCTTCAAAATTGAGTTGCAAGATTCCATCCGGATAAATATACAAATACATACATCAAGTTAAATAAAATCTTGTAAAAAAATAACATCAAGTTAACCACATTCATTTAAGTGTTTTATCTGCAACTGCACTGGCTTCATTACTTAATATTTTGTTTAAATATTTTTCATTTAAAAATATGTACATTTCAACATTATAATAATTATTTGATTAGTTTGTGAGGGTCCGAACGTTTTAGTGGTGTTTAGGGAGTCCATTATGTCCTATTATAATAGATAGATACATATAAATACTTGAATACATAGAAAACACCCATGACTTAGAAACAAATATCTGTGCTCATCACACAAATAAATGGCCTGACTGGAATTCGAACCCAGGACCACCGGCTTCATAGGCAGGGTCATTACCTATTATATAGGCCAGACCGGTCGTCAATTAAAAAGCTACTTTGTCTCACTCCCTGGAATGACGAAAGTAGCAACTTTCCTCACTCCCTGAAAGTCAGGAAAGTCGCACTTTCCTCACTCCCTGCAGTGAGGAAAGTAGACATGTTCGAGCTGCTGAGGTGAAAATGTAATTTTCGTTACTAGTGCGTAAAAAGTGCACTAAATTTCACTTTTAAGGCAGTTGTTATGAAAAATTGGGTTCGATACACGTGTAAAAACTTCATTACGATTCGGGTAATTGTCATCCTAATTTCACTCGGGCTCTGACTTTCACCCTCGTCGACAAAAATTGTTTTTTACTAGTATAGAAATGTACTATTTCATAAATGTTTAGTTTTTTTTATACAAGACTGACGCACACGCCTAGCAGCTTATTCACTCTTGCCTTGAAAATACCTAAATTATATCTTAATTAGGATAAATGATAGCTGAAGTTTTAAATACATTATCATGTGAGACGATAACACTATCGTGAGACTCAGTCACATTGATTGTATTGAAACGAGTAACGAACTCACGTTTTATAATTTGAATATTGCTCGACTCAACTTTCGCTCCGTACCGAGGAGCATAATCATGAGCCGTTTACGTTAGCTAACCTACTAAAGATTAATATTACACATCAGACGATAGATCTTTAATAATTAAATCCAGTATACGCTGTATAATTACTCGTAAATACTTTTTGTTTGTTTTAATTCAATCGGTAAATAAATATGTTTGGAAAGAAACTGTTTGGGTTTAATTCATTTTCAAGTTAATACAACATTGCCTAGGTGTGCTGGTTAACCCTCGATACCGGGCAACCTCGAGGTGTATCTCTGCCTTATTCCGGCAAGCGGGGCTCTGCTGGAATGGACCACTTTTTCCCTAGCTTCTCGTGGGACTTATATGGACCTTATTACAGAAAAAAATGAAGGTACCCTGGAAGACCTTTACCAGGAAATGTTGCCCCTGATGGAAGGCGCGGATAACTCTGCCCACACATCGGAGCAAGCCATGGAGGTTGTAGAAGACACCGACACGGCTGAAAAGTGCGCTAGCCGCCTAACCAGCCCAACCGGGGTCTCTCGACCTAACACTCAGATGCCTGCCAAGAAATTGACGGGCTCTGCAAGAGGGCGCTACAAAGCTCTTAAAGGCCTGGGAGTGGCGCCTGAAGAGGCGCTGCAACTAGCCGCAAAGAGCTTTGCAGAGCTCAAAAAAATGGGGTACAAGTTCGGGGCCTCTCACACTCCATCCCAGCCCGAGCAAAGGCCGACTGTCAAGCGGCTCCGCTCGGAGGAGGTTTCACCAAAGGGTCACACACCCAAAAAGAACCCAAGGGTGAGTGAGACTCCTCCGAACCAACCCCAACAAGCTGTAGCTACAGTGGCTACACAGCCCTACAGTGCGGTCGTCGCCCAAACTCGTGTCGGGATCAGGAACTCCAGCCCGATGTCAGTCGCGCAACTGGAGTCCGTCTGCAAGACCATCCTGCAGAGGATCACGACTCTGAAAATGGACGAGGGACCCAAATTTAAAGGCTACTCCTTCAAGACAGGCTGGCTGATGATCACCTGCAGCGACCAACGCTCTAAAGCCTGGCTTGAAGACGTAACACCAACCCTCAAGCCTTGGCCGGAAGCCAATCTCTCGGTCATACCGGAAAATGAGCTTCCCAAGCCAAATATAGGGATGGTGTTCATCCCAGAGATAGATGACTCCATGGTGCAGCAGTCTCTATCTCTGATCTATGCGCAGAACCAGGGCCTTCACACAGAGTTCTGGAGGATCCTTCACTCAAAGGTCGAGAAAGGGGGTTCTAGTGACCCTATCCATGGACGACCTGTCAGTGGAGAACCTCAGGAAGATGGGACTCAAAGTGAACCTCGGGTTCCGCGAGGTGCTGTTCCGGCTAAAGGGATCTGCAAAGGCCCAAGAGTCCGAAACAGCCGCACCCCAAATCCCACCACCGCAGCCACAAACCTCGGCCTCATCGGATAGACAATCCCAAACGCCAGCCCGTAAGGTGCCTCCGGGCCCAAAAGGGCTGTGCCATCCGCACCGAACCCAACACCAGGACCATCGGGATTATCGGCTGGGCAGCAGCGGTTTCTCCCCAACCGGGAGGCAATAGGGCAGTTTCCGCCCCAGGGGTAGGGGGAGCAGAGGCCGCCAGCCAGGCACGGTGGTGCCCAACGCCGCGGCAAGTAAAGACGCACCACCGTGTAGGGGGCGACATTCCTCCAGGCCAACCTCCACCACGCCATCGCGGCCACTGCGGTCGTGGAGAAACTCTTTGGCGAAAACGGCCTGGACATCGCCCTCATACAAGAACCATGGATCAACAACAAATCCATGGCAGCAGGACTTAACAGGGCAGGAAAGGTATTGATACACGAAAAGGTTCCAAACCAAGAGCCTGCATGGTGTTCAACAGACGCATTAACTTCTTACCTGTTACAGAACTCTGCAGCGACGACGTTGTAGCTGCCTACGTCGATCTCAGAGGCAGAGGAGCACAGAAGGTACTAGTCTGCTCCGCTTACTTGCCTGGAGATAAACAAGACCCAACAGAAGAACTGTCTAAGGTTGTAGAGTACGCTCAAGCACAAAGACAGAACTCATCGTGGGTTGCGACGCCAATGCACACCATACCATCTGGGGAGCACTGGAATTAACAAAAGAGGTGAGTCACTCGCTAATTTTATCTTTACTAATTGTCTTCAACTGCTAAACAGGGCAATACGCCTACCTTCGTTACTAAAGCAAGGCAAGAAGTACTTGATATAACATTCGCAACAGAAAAGGTATCTAAATGCCTGACAAATTGGCAAGTCAGCTGCGAAAACTCAATGTCGGATCACAAACATATAATATTTGGTGTTACAGACTGTTTAGACAAGAACTTACTCACGCGGAGAAACCCTAAAGATACTTCATGGGAAGCCTACAGGGCCAACCTAGAAATTCGTCTAAAGGAAATTCACAAACAGGTAAAACCACCAACCCCTCTCAACTTGGCAGTTGACCTACTCACAGAGGGTATGGTCGAGGCCTACAAACAAAGCTGCCCGTTGAAGGTAATTAACTATACTAACACAACGACGTGGTGGAACAAAAGGCTGGAGAAACTCCGCAAAACCACACGCCGCATATTCAATCACTCTGCCACGCCGAACGAGTGGGAAAGGTATGGCAGAGCACTGACTGAATATAACAAAGAGATCAGGAAAGCCAAAAGGCGGTCCTGGCGTAGGTTCTGTGATGAAATTGCCCAAACTCACAAAGGAGCGAGAATTCACAGAATACTATCAAAGACGCCTACCAACTACCTCGGTCTCCTAAGGAGACCAGACGGAACATTTACAAACACAGAAGCGGAAACTCTTGACTTGCTCAGAGTAACACACTTCCCAGGTTCGTACACCACCAGTGACATTCAAATGTGCGGCCAAAGGAGCCATCAAATCCACAGGGCACGCAACACCGACTGGAATTTGGCAACCAGCATTTTTAGGCCAAACAACGTTAAATGGGCTTTGAGTAAGTTCAAACCATTTAAATCGGCCGGAGATGATGGAGTGTTTCCTGCATTATTACAACAAGGTCAGGACCTCCTCCTCCCGCACCTGGTAAAAATATTCCGAGCAAGCTTCGTCTTGGGATTCATACCGGAGAAATGGACTCGTGTCAAGGTACGCTTCATACCAAAAGCAGGGAAAAGGACTATTCTCAGCCAAAATCCTTCAGACCTATAAGTCTACTAGTCCTTCCCCCTTAAAACCATGGAAATAATAATTCATCATCACATAAGAGCTCACTATCTGGTGGCAAGACCGCTTAGTCAAAATCAACATGCTTACCAAAAGGGAAAATCTACAGAAACTGCCCTACTTGACCTGGTCGACAAGGTGCAACCCTAGAGGATAAGCAAACAGCTCTGTGTGCATTCCTTGACGTCGAAGGTGCTTTCGATAATACACCCACAGAAACCATCCTTAATGGAATGAAATCAAGAGGTGCCGATGAAACCACGACTAGATGGGTCCAGAGCATGCTCTCAAACAGAAGAGCAACCCTGAACCTCAATGCAATTGAGCATGAATTCTACACCACGAAAGGGTGCCCACAGGGGCGTCCTATCCCCACTGTTATGGACCCTCGCAGTGGATCAACTTCTCGCAATCATGTGGGACAAAGATTACGATACACAGGGTTATGCCGACGACCTTGTAGTTATAATCAAAGGCCCCTGCCTACACACAATCTCAAACTTGATGCAAGGAGCTCTAAACACTATACTGAAATGGTGCAAAGAAAATGACTTGTCTATTAACCCGAGCAAAACGGTATTAGTGCCGTTCACCAAAAAAAGAAATCTCGAAAGACTCGGAAATCTGCAACTCAATGGACATGTTTTACCTTTTTCGAGCGAGGTCAAGTATCTAGGGGTTATATTCGACCAAAAGCTAACTTGGAACCCTCACTTGAAAAACATTATACAAAAAGCAAAAATGGCCTTATGGTCATGTTGCCGAATGGTAGGAGCTAGATGGGGATTAAGACCCAAAATAGCTATGTGGCTCTACACAGCGGTGGTGCGCCCCATCATCACTTACGCCCCCGCGGTCTGGTGTAGCAAAGCCAACCAAAAGACAACAATCGATACCCTGAACAGCCTGCAACGAATGGCTTGTATAACAGCAACAGGGCCTTCTCCTCGACACCTGGGCAGCCCTAGACGCACTGCTTAATATCATACCACTCCACCTGCAAGTCCATAAGGAGGCAAAGCAGTGCGTCTACAGAATATGCACGCTAAATAGGCCTAAATGGCGCTCTCAAGCGTTAACCAAAATGATAGCCTGGGTTTTGAGAACAAAACCCTCAGCATGCCATCTGATGACATGCACACCGAATGTCACTTCTCCAAACTGTATACTGTGGAAATACCCCCAAGACACAAATGGACTAACGACTAAATGTCTGTCGAAAAAGAGAGCCACATTTGGTATACGGATGGATCCAAGCAAGGTAAAAAGTAGGTTGTGGTATCTATGGAGAGAGACCTAAGCTCAGAGCTTGCGTCAGCATGGGCAAATGGCCTCAATCTTCCAGGCAGAAGTCCTCGCTATCAACATATGCGCGGAAATCAATCTGGACAGAAAACTAAGAAACCAACATATCTACATCAATTCGGACAGTCAAGCTGCACTGTTAGCACTAGAGTCCCTCGAGGTCAACTCTAGACTTGTCCAGAACTGCAAGTATAACCTAAACGCTCTGGCTAACTCCAACAAAGTTACACTTAGATGGGTACCAGGACACTCCAACATTACTGGAAACGAAGCAGCAGATGAACTCGCCAGGAAGGGCGCGGACACACCCATGGTCGGCCCAGAACCGTTTTGCGGGATCACCAAACGGGAGGTCTACTCGCTGCTGAACAATCTAGAAAGAACTAGAGCAATCGCAGAGTGGAAGTCCGTCAAAGGCAACGCTCACTCGAAAGCTCTAATTCAAGGGTTCAACAACAATGTCACTAAAGAGCTGCTTGGGCTCAAAAGACATAAAGCCTGTGCAGTTACGAGAATTCTAACCGGGCACTGCAAGTTGAACAAACATATGTTTCTAATGGGTAAGAAACAAGATGCAACATGCAGGTTCTGCCAGGAATCAGAGGAAACTGCAATGCACATCCTCTGCTCCTGCGGGCCACTAATGCATAAAAGAAGTATCCACCTAGGCAGGCAGGTACTGAAACCTTATGAGGTACACAACATTACAGCCCAAAGAATCTGGAGCTTTCTGGACTCAACGGGAATCAGTAATGAACTATAAAAAAAGGGCTGCCACAATAGATCATACCTGGTCGATGCGGCGCAAATAATAGCCCAAAAAAACAAAATAATAAATAATAAATAGGTGTGCTGAACTACTAGAACTCATACCTAGCCTCTGTCTCCGCAGTTGACAACTAATTTCAGCGTTATTACGATACAAGCGCCGCAGATCTTAAAGTTTCTTGTAATCTTGTTTTATCTTAACTTCTGAAGTTGCAGCCTTTGTCCTTTGAGTAATAAAAGTTGAACTGGTTTCGCGCAGCAATATCTTTTATGTTGTAAACTAAAATTATTTTAATTAAAATAAGTTGTAAGCTGTGCAGTAAATCGCATCTAAACAAATTGATTAAATAAGCTATATTGGAGGTAAAAGAGAAATGAACTACTTATATTACAATCGAGATTAAAAAAAAAACTATTTCATTTGACTATTATATAAGCGGTCCTTCTAAGTATACATATAATTAAAACTGCTGTGAGCCATGATACTATTGTCCATGCTCAATTTTTTTTTGGTGTGTACTGACTCGGAATGGGTACCATAGAGCTTAGCCGAAAATGAGTTTAAATGTTTGTAACTAAGTAAGGGCAGTTCTCAGAGGTGGCGTTTTTACGTGTCCGAGGCTATATTTGCGTGAATTTTTGGCCCAATATTTTTGAAAAAATTCATACACATATTTCAGCGTCTGTTATATCTCGACAATTAATAAAATATTCCATAACACGATATTCAATATTATAAAAAAAATAAAAAGTGCAGAAATTGACGTACAGTGGGCGTGTCCCGCACCCAAATTTGTTGAAACAAAAAATTATAATTCAAGTTGGGGATGTTGTATTAATTTTTAATATTGGTTCACATATTCTTAATTAGTTTAGTTCTACTATAATTTCACTGAACATAATATATGAATTACCCTTATTAAATAAAAACATATTTTCGCCATGTCCCGCGCCAACGCTTGATTTCGCTGGAGTTTACAAAACATGGCGGTATGAAACCCTCTTTCTTTTTAGTTAATCTTCAAAATACCTCGACAATCCCAGAAAAATTTGGCCATCAACTTTCTAACCATTTTGTATTCAATGATGTTTAGGCTCTGGTTCTAAATTATAAGCCCGGGTTTCATCTTCTTCAAAATTTATGTGCTGTATTCACCACACTGCTATAAAAAGCCCCTCGATGCGTCGGTGTAAGCATTCTCGGCACCCATCTTGCATATAAAAGCTCCAGAAGGCTTGTGTTGCAGATGCGGGTGCTGGGCCAGCGATATATTAAGTACAAATAAGCTGTTTCTTTAAGGATAAAGATGTCATTGCGGCCTGGCATCACTAATATAAACAAGTTCTAAACCCTACGCTTGCTGCTACACAGCTTCCGGAAATGGCAGCAAATGTAGGTCTCATACCTCCGATACAGCCACATGAGGTTAAGAAAGCGCTACAAAAATAGGCACCGTGGGTATTCAAGTGGAAGCTTGAAAATGCCTGCAAGAAACTGTTGTGTTGCTACTTTCTAATCTCTTCATTCAGGTGTTGCTTTCTTCCAAAATGCCAGAGGCATGGAGATTGCGCACTATCGTTCTGATTTACAAGGGAAAGGGAAGCAAGTACGAGTGCAACAATTACCGAGGTATCAAGCTCTTAAGCCATACTATGAAGCTTTACGAAAGAGTAATCGACAACCGAATAAGGTCAGAGTGCTCACTATCTAGACATTATTATGGCTTCGTACCTAGTTTATCAACTACCGATCCTAATATGTTTGCTCTGTCCACAATTGCCGAAGAATATCGATCGATGAAAAAAACCGCTGCTCGTTGCGTTTCTGGACATGGAAAAGGCATTTGTCCGTGCTCCAAGGGATACTATTTGGTGGAGCCTTCGAAAGCCCTGTCCCAGAGCAATATGTCAAGACCATTGCGGACATGTATAGGGATGCACGATCAGTGGTCCGGACATCGGTGGGTGAGACCAAACATGTCCGGAGACATCGAATGCAATGCAACATTCATCACCGAATAGCCGCTACATGGCAAAAATGGCGAGAAGTGACTGGTGTGACCTGCGACAAAAAAAATGCCGGCAAACTAAAGGGGCTGATCTATAAGACCATGATTAGACCAGTTTTAACCTATGGCAGCGAGACGTGGGCGGTGACGCAGAAGCACCTGCGTACCATCTAAGTTGCTGAAATGAAAATGCTGAGGTGGATGTGCGGCGTTACCAGGCTCGATAAAATCCGCAACGAGTACGTGCGAGGAAGCTTGGGCGTGCGTGACATCGCCGACAAAATGCAAGAGAGTTAGGCTGCGATTCTTCCGAATTGACTAGTTTGCTTGCTAAAATCAGCTCGTTGGGCTGAAAATATGAATATTATGATTATGATGATGATTATTATGATTATGAGTTTCCAATGCAAGATTTTTCTGAATTTAATAAGAAAACTTTATATGGACAAGTATTTTTTGATAAAAACTTAAGACAAACACTTTTAAAGTGATTTTAACACCAATTTTGAACTTTTTTATGAATATTGATTTCGGTGGGTGGACTTGATTTCGGTGATTTAAAAAACTAAAATATCTTAAAAACCGTTAAGCCTACAAGGGGGCCTTTCCCGGCAATATTTTTTAAATTTAAGCCTGAATCTAGGATTTAATGTTTCACATTAAAAAAGTAAAAAAAAAATTGTTCCACCGAAGTCACGCAAAACAGCTCGGCTCGGAGAATCGCCCGTAAATATATTTATTTTATGAGTATAATATTTTATATTAAAAGAGCTATTCAGCTCTTCCTTCAAGCTAATTTTAATTCTTCCTAGAAGTATGAGTAGATACAATTATTTATACATTTTCCTAAAATATTTTTATAAATGATTGATTGATTGGTTTCAAAACAACTTTATTGAATTAACTAATGTGATAGAAATTTTTGCTTAATATTTTACATGATAGCTGAAATTATCTGCCTATATATTTAAGGCCCATTTGCGCACTTCTGGGTTGGCCAACTAACCGGAAGTCAACCGGTTGAGTCCATACATTTGACAACGCTTAATTCAGGGTTAACGGCTAACCGTGTTGCGCAATTTGTCCTAAATATTGATTATAATCTATGTGGTTGCATTAAAATTCTATTATTCCAATTTTGCGTCCGTATGTTTAACCTTATTATTTGAAGTGTAATAATTTATTTGCAACATCTTACTCAAACTTTATACCACCAATCAACTAGTTTAGCTGTAAAACTACGTTTGTTAAGTTATATAACTTATATAGCAGTGAGAGTTTCAACTCACTCCGGAAAGTAATAAAACTGGAAGAAAGTGTACTTTGCAGGTACGCTGAGGTGGCAGTTTCTAGTAAAAAGTCTGCTTTAGAGGGAATAAGTTTAATCGAAGGATTCTATAAGTATAGTCGGCTATATATTTTGTCACATTGAATTTAACATTACGAGTTTGTGTTCAGACATGACTGTACAAGACAGCCTTAGAATCATTGAATCAGAATTATTGAGCACCCATGCATTATAATTTATATGACAACTCGATATTTTATAGTATTTACATCTTTTCTGATGACATATTATCAATTAATTTAAACCGATCCGTCGTTGCGGTGACTGGTGATTGCATAGAAAATTTGCAATAAGTCACTTCGTTGAGATCCGAATATTTAGCGCTATTTGTTTTCTTAATTGAAACGTACTTTTAAATATTATTAACTGGTGGTCTCTTGCTGTGTAGGTACATATATTAAAGTTTGATATATCAGAAAATTGTTTAACTGCATTTAAAAAGAAACAGTTTTTAAAGTTAGAAGAAAAAATATTACTGACAGTATATATCGCGAAAGACACGATTAAATAGTTACTTTACACTATGTGATAACGGTCAAATACTGGTATTTACAGGTAATATTTAAATTCCCATTACAGCATAATAGGTAAAGTAAAACGATTAAACTCGACTTAGTTTATATCCTGCAATAATTTATTAGATTTGACCTCCAACTACTAAAACTATTTAACTCGACTTAGTACAGATTTTGAGTCTTATAAGTTATAACCTTTATATAACCATTTATTAAAATGAAGGTTCAATTTTCTTTATTTAAACTTTCTTGAGGCATTATAATCATCATCATCATCCGCCGTAAGTCGTCTTCATAGTCATTATATTTTTATGACAAATGCTACACTCTCGCCTGCGTCCTGTCAATACACTCGGTTACAACTCAGCCGGTTTTGACATCAAGAGCAGCGTGCTACGCGAACGGGCACTCGGCACTCTTAATGCTTGAAAATTGAGACCTGTGCTCTCCGAAACATGTCCCGCGAGTGATTTAATAAATGTGAGTGAAACCGTATTTTTGATGAATTTTGAATCACGATTAGGGTAATGAAATTGGAAGCGAATGTTCATACTCAATTCATAATATTTAAATACTTAGCTTCTACCCGCGACGGCCGGTTAAGATCCCACGGGAATATTTTACCGGAAGATCAAGTATTCTCTCTCAATTAAGAATAGAAATCATTTATTCATTGGTATCAAATAAAACATATAAGAGACATCAAATTAAATATCCATACCTATAATTTTAACTAACTTAAGAAAACTTAAATACAATTATAATCCAAATTTGGCACTTTTGTCATGTCCCGTGCTCATCACGTAGGCGGCATTCCCGCGCTGAAATGCTGTGGCGATTATTTACGAAAAAAGTCGCCTGCGCGAGAGTTACCAGTGGTATCAGCTGAAGAACGCTTACTGCTGGACATAGTATCTGGCTGCATCCAGTAAATTATCGCGATTTTTACACATGATCTGATATTTTCGGATTGTGAAAACTAGATGGCGCTGACATCATCGTGACGCGGCCGCAACCCCGATTACGGCCCGGCCACGACTATACGCGACTTGCGGCGCGGCGAGCGTTTTATCTGTTCGTTGCGCGGTCAAGACGCGCAATGCACTGCTGTTAGGTGGTATTACACGCAATGAACAGATAAACCGCTCGCCGCATAGTCGTGGCCGGGCCGTTATAGCTGCCTTCATTTTTATCGTTGGGCAGCGTTGTACAGCAGCGATCGTGGCCCACAACAATGGTCCCGCCGGAAGATCAGCGCTGACTGACATTTCGTGGCAAACTTTTTAGTATATTTTTTTTATATAGTAATTGTAGTTTATAACGAATAAAACAATTTGGTTTTCAATTTAAATAAATAACATTTATCTACGTACATGTCATAAGTGCTCTAAAATGCGTCCAGAAACCGTAGGCAATGACCAGCATTACCAACCATCAGAAAGATTTCAGTAGGTAATGTTAACATTAACTACTGAAATCAGTAGGTAATGAATTTAAATTTGGAAAAATTAATTTAAATTCATAACCTACTGATTAAAAAAAATTGACTGAGATACGAAATACGCAACGCTGCCGTTCCAAGCTGTCATTTGTTTTGTTCGTTGACTTTTTAATGTTTACAAGTAACCCTAGTAATAATTCATTTCCCTACGGTTTCTGAACCCATCTTAAAACACTTAATGATATGTGTGTAGATAAAGTAGTGTATGTAACTATACATAATTAGGCATTACAACAGTCGTGTGATATTATTATGAAACTCGCCTTCGGCTCGTCGAACCCACACTCTTGTTGTAATGCCCTTCATTATGCACAGATACATAAACTACTATATCACTTACGCGTTCGTAAACGTTTTTTTACGTCAAAAGAAACTTACACTGGAGCCTCTGGTCAATAAGAGATTTGAACATTACTTAACATAGATTTAGTATTCCTGCGCTTTTGCGGTACGGTGGTCTACTAAAGATAGTCGGTTTGTGATCTACACTGCGATATTTGTGAATCCTGTGTTGAGGATGTTCTTCGTATGTACGATACAAATAAGGTATCTCCGACTGTCTGCTATCTGAATCCTGTGGGAAATAAGATCTGTGTCTGCTTTGCTTTGACAAACAACATGCGGGAACTCGCTCCGACTGGCCTGGTTTAATGTTATGTACCTATTTACTATAATACTACGTCTCGAGTCGAAACCGAGAAACTATTTGTATATGAAACATGAAGTTTTCTAAATAAAAATAATAGAAATATGAGTCAAATAAAATTTCTAAAACTGTTTTAAGATTAAACATATTAAACAGTCCCCATACAAGAAATAAAACAACTAAAACGGATTAAATCGCGTATACTAATTTAAACTTCATCCCGACGTTTCGAACCCTTTAGCAGCGTTCATGGCCACGAACGCTGCTAAAGGGTCCGGGGGTCCGTTTTAGTTGTTTTATTTCATGAGTAACTATCGCGGCAACCGAAGACAATATTAAGTCCCCATACAAAATGTTTTGAGTTCCTCATACGCCCAAGCAAATTATCCGTGGCCCTCATGTGGGTCACCAAATAACATCCGTCCGTTCACTGTGATTATTATAATATTTTAAAGATATAGACTGCTGCTGTGAATTTAACAAAAATATTAACATATAAATCAAAATTATCTTAATAGTTTGAATTGAATGTTGAATTGAATACTATAATTACATTGAATGTAGTTAGAAGTTTGCATTTGGTTTCAGCGCGCACCTGGTCAGTTATACTGACCCATGTGTGGGTCCCAGACTTGTAAATATAGGTCGTCGTGACCCATGTATTGGGGCACTGAACTGTGAAAATGTTAAAAATGTAACATGGTCAACATGGACAAAGTACATACTCTAAGATTAATAATACCCAATACAGGAAGACGATCTATAATGGGCTAATGTTTATGTTTCTGTATAAAGAAACACACAAGGCACACTAACAGGTCTATTGCCAATATAGGTATTTTGTTCGATTTCACAAAGTGCCTCGCTAAATGTCAATGCGATTCTTTTCTCGACACTCGACATTTTTAGACAAGTGTCATGCCCTTATCAAACCAACGACATCCAAACCAGTCTAATTGTGATCTCTACGTTAGTGACATGTATGGGTAATCAGAGATCAATGGTTACTGTTTCATGATTGGATGGAATAGAATGAACACCGGATGGCGAGGAAATGAAGTGCTCCGAGAACTACCTTCCGACGTCTGACAGAAGGTGTAAATACAAAATGGCCGCGAGTTACAGTGACTGCCTTTTTTAGATGATTAAGATATTTCATCTCCGATTGCTTTGAAATGAAACAAATTCCATATTCAGATAAAGACTCCAATCTCGAGAAGTATAAGGAAAAACCATATTCAATCATTTGAAATTTATGATAACAGTTTGTCGATAGGCATAGAATTATTTTTGCTTATAAGTGACGACAGGTTTGGCTTAGTGGGTAGTGACCCTACCTTTGAAGCCGGTGGTCCTGTGTTTAAATCCCAGTAAGGTAATCCCAGTATTTGTGTGAATACCACAGATATTTTTTCCTGAGTCATGGGCGTCTATAATATGTATTTAAGTATTTGTATATTATAATATATCGTTGGCTGAGTACCCACAACACAAGATTTCTTGAGCTTATCATGGGGCTCAGTCAAATTGTGTAAGAATATCCTGTAATATGTATAAGTATCGACTCACAAAGTGTCAGAGCATCATTCAGCCAGCCAGCCGTCATTTCGCCTCGTATTATTTTAGGCTATAAAATATCCTCTGAAACCAGTTTGATATATTGCCTAATCGAGTAGCAAAGCTACGTAACACGTATAATGTTTTTAAGATTTGATGTATTACTCTTGTGAAAAAGATCCCTCTGAAAAGGTTAGTACTGGTGGTAACTAAACGTTCACAAGTGAATGGTAATGTGCCTTAATATATTTTACAAAGCTTTATCATTATACAAAGGTTATCTAAAAAAACTAAAATAAGGATGTTCGATTTTGTCATGTCGTATTTTACGACCTAGACGTACCTATTAAATAATTTAATAAACGTTTGTGTATACACTCACACAATAGCAATGTTGTTACCGAGGAGGCTTTTACCGCAGAGACAGTTAGCGGCTGCAGCAAGCGGGCACAACGCCGGCAAACACGCCAAATTGGCTCCTAATGGCAAAACACACCAAATTGGTTCCATTAAAGCGCATTAGGGTGACAGCCTGCTCTCACTCACTCACATACCTCTACTACATACATACCTCTATGCTTAACTATAGCTGCAAGCTATGTATTTATATTTTATTGATACTTGTCGTTAAGTGAGTTAAGTTTTTCTGTTTATGCCGTGACAAAAGTATAACAGCATCATCTTTTAGTTTAAACTTATAGGAGCACGATTGTCAGGATGTTATCAAACGCTTGTGTAAATTTTCAAAACAAGAGTTTTTTTTTTTATGTTCTGGCAATTTGATTTAGTATCTACTAAGATCCTTATCTTCTATATTAATAAAATAAAATTATGTTAGTTCCGGCTTTAATAACTCGAGAACGGAAGAACCGATTTGAAAGATTTTGGGTTCGTTGTGATCGGCTTGGTCATAAGTTTAATAGTATTCTAAAATAATATGTCAAAAGACTTTCAGGTGGTACAAAGTTCGCCGGGGCAGCTAGTTTATACTCGTAATATAAATATCTATGTTAGTGCCATTCCTGTTGTATTATATAAAATCCGTTAAAAATGGTACAACACGTGAACAGCTGTTTTAAAAATAAATGGGAACATTCGATCGTATGCATTGTCTTTGCTCCATCGAGTAAAGAAATACATCTATTCATTAACCATTAGCTTTTTAACAGTAATTAGCCTTATTATTGTATTAGTTTAAACTCAAACTCAAACGTTTATTCAGTAAATAAGTAGGCCACAAGGGCACTTTTACACGTCGAGTATACAAAAGTAAAAGAGAAAAATAAAAACTACACCGGTTCTAACCCTACACCTCTGACCCGAGAAGTATTTAGACTTTTATGACCTGCAAGAAACTTGGCGGGACTTATTTTTTCAAAACAGTATACACAAAAATCATAAACATACTTTATATTATTATAGTATACAGTCTATACATGAATTAATTATTAGTGATACGATAATGGGACTTGGCGCAGTCGGTAGGATACTGTTCTAAAGTCTGCATAAGTGAACTTATCTTAAAGTCTTGTGTTGGCAAGGAACATTATTTATAAGGATAGTGTAATAACATTACATTTATTCCTACTAATAGCATAAATGTCGAAAAATGTAAGCATGTTTGTATGTATATTTATTAATCACGCTCTAATGGCTGAACGGATTTACGTGAATTTCCCGTACAGATAGATGAAGATCTGAATTGTGTCATAAGATACTTGATATGCTGGTAATGCGTTCACTTGGGATTTGACGTAGATGAAGTCGCGGGCAAAGACTTGTATATGATAAAACATTTATCTATCACAAGCAGTCTGGGTTGTTAAGCCGGATTTAGTCTGGAACGCGGGAGTTTGACGCGTCAAAACAATATCATTTTCAATTCACAGGCGAGGAAATTCTCATTAGCGCCCCACAGAGCTGTACAACATATAATTGTGTTTTGGTATTCCGGCAGAATGTCACACGATACATTCATCATTATCAATGAAGCTTTTGTATAATTGCCTTTATACAAAATGCTATTAAATTACAGTGAACGGAAAGGAGGCGCAGGCAATAAATATAGAAAGAACGAGTCTAACAACTTTTTTTTTTATAATTCTTGACTGGTTGGTATAATTCTTGGTTGGTATATATGTACAAACCCGTAACTTTAGAGCATAAACAAATATTTATCTATATATATAAAAGAAAGTTGGGTTTGTTCAACCGCTTATAACTCGAGAACGGCTGAACCGATTAAAATGATTTTGGATTGGTTAGAATCGTCACAGCCCTGATTAAGACATTAAGTACTAAAAAATCACAAAAATCCCGTGATTTTTGAAACCTATCACTACTTTTGTCGCTTTTTAGGCGGTACGAAGTTCGCCGGGTCAGCTAGTTTAGAATAAATTTGATGGTTTTCGAAAAAAAATATTTTTATCTACGTACATGTCATAAGTGCTCTAAAATGCGTCCAGAAACCGTAGACAATGACCAGCATTACCAACCATCAGAAAGATTTCAGTAGGTAATGTTAACATTACCTACTGAAATCAGTAGGTTATGAATTTAAATTTGGAACAGCTGTCAAATAATTCTAATGGCTAATCTAGTATCTATAGATATTAAAACAGCCATTGATACGAAACGCCAATTCGTTATGTTTTTTTAATATAAATCGAACGACATTTGAACTCGAGTGACAGTAGAATAGGGAGTTCACTCGCTTGTCTAAAAAATAAAAAATTGACTGAGATACGAAATACGCAACGCCGCCGTTCCAAGCTGTCATTTGTTTTTTTCGTTGACGTTTTAATGTTTACAAGTAACCAAGTCATTTCCCTACGGTTTCTGAACCCATCTTAAAACACTTAATGATATGTGTGTAGATAAAGTAGTGTATGTAACTATACATAATTAGGCATTACAACAATCGTGTGATATTATTATGAAACGAGCCGAAGGCGAGACCCACACTCTTGTTGTAATGCCCTTCATTATGCACAGATACATAAACTACTATTTTAATGTTTACTTACCTACCTGACGGAATCAAAATGTTGTAAAAATTCAGAGAACGCTGAATCGTTGCTGTAATTTACCAGAATCATATTAGCTGCCGGTAAGTAAAAAAGTACCCAATTAAAAACTTTTCCGTCTCCTGTCGGTTTAAAATAGCAAAGTATCACGCAGTGGATATTCGTATATATTTTAGGCGCAAAAACGAAAATAAACGGGAGTAATGAACACGTTAATCTAATAAAGAACTTGGGAACAGAACCCTTGATTAACAGTTTATTTTTCCTGTTTTAAGCACAAGAGTGCGTAAATTACGTAATTGAAGTGATTAATCAAGCAATTTACGCCTCGTCTGCGCAATGCTCGGTTTACATGGGGTTAGTGATTAATGTTTGAGTACTAATTACAATTCTCTCCATTTAAACATATTATAGTTTAAATATTCTTCATTAGTGCTTAGTGCTCGTATTACTGAGTGCAAAATGTAGCTGTTGTACTAGTTCACACGACTGTTAATAGCTTAACATATCTGTCTCGAGAAAAAAATAACCTCAAATATATTTTTTACGCTTGCTGATTATGATTACTCGTTACTTAGTAACGTAAGTTTGTTACCTTGAAGATGGGGTATCTGCTATTACGTAGCCGTATAATAAATACTAAAGTTTTTTTACTATTTATGTTTACTATGTCAATCTAGTATAACAATCACCTATTGTTAAAGTAAATTGCGAATACGCTTTTAAAAATGTTTTCGCGGTGCCTTTTTCTCTATACCTGTCTGTGTCATATATAGATACTTAGTTATAAACTTTCTAAAGAAAGGGAAGTTCTTGGAACGGTTCCAGACTTTTGTAAACAGTTTGGAACTGAAATGTATTACAAACTTTCCATTTTCTGGTATAGTAGGTATCTAATGGTTGTTCGTTAACAAGGTTATCTTGTTAGTTGTTACATCTGCTAGACCACGCTAGACCTAAATATGTAGGTATAGGAATGAAACGTAATGAAATTAGGGTTTAAACGACCGTAAGTGTGAAAAGGATGATTATAGGTGCGAGAGGGAAGTTGCGGAACGATTTGATTTGGGATGCAAAACGTGACTTAACTTACTAAAATATGAAAAATATATTTATTTCAAATATAATCCAGCTTTCTTACCTAACTTAAACTATTTTTTATTTAGTTGGTCTTTAGGAGGTTATTACAGATATCGGAACATGCACTTTATCGCCTTGACAATAGAGGTGTTGTTCAGATATTTGTTACCACCTCCACAGCTCCGATATATCTGATGGCGACTGTACCTATGACCCGGGATGGGTATCGGGTTAAACTGCGGCAGTAAAGTACAGGAAGACGGACTGTAGCGTATCTTTAAAGCGTTGGAATTTACTGCGATCGCCAACCCGCCTGTCAAGCGTGGCGATTATGGCGTTAATCCGCCCATGTTAGCAAACAGTGCAAGAGGAATCGCTCGCTCCCCGTGGCAGTCTTTGAGGGAGGCATAAGTCCAGCAGTGGACGTCCCTGCCTGATAAATATGTAGAACCTATGAGACAAAAAAAAAACCCGGGTATGTCCTTAAACTACGTCCAACAATGAGAGGGCCACAGCGATGACCATCACGCTTGAATCTGGAGCAGCCTAACTGGGGAAGTACCTCCTCCTTACAGAAGACCACAGCCATAATAGCACTGCTAGCTTTCAGGTATGTAGTGTTGTGTGGTGACGGTGAGTAAGGTTCCCAGAGGTCCAACCCCCCTTAAAGGCCGGCAACGCGCTTATGACTCTGTAGCACCCTGGTGTTGCGGGTGCCCATGGGCGACGGTAATTGCTTACCACCAGGCAATCCGTCTACCCGTTTGCCGCCTATGTCATAAAAAAAGTTAAATTTTTTACAGAAAGTGTTTATGTATTTTTAGCTAGTACTCGTAGATTCTTACTTTAAAAAACATGTATTTTGTTTATGTACAATGTAATGGCACTCGCGTATGGAGTTGGGGAAACATTTTCTTAGAAAGCTTATGAATTCGATATGACACAAAGGCCTCTTGAGATCAAACGATATAAAAGTCCTTTGATCATAGGCTTTTGAGTACTTTAAGCTAATGCTATAGTAAAGTTATTTTTGGGTGATTGAAAGATATATTTTGTTTATTCATACTGCAGTTCACGTGTTTCTCCGGGGTCTTTATATAGGTAAAGAGTTACAGGCGTAAAAACTTACCTAAAGGACAATGTCTATGTAGTTGTGCAGATAATTAATATGGAACTTACGTCAATATTTGAATATAGAACGCCGACATGCGTGTACACACGTTACTACTACATAGGCCAGTTGATTTAGCTAAGTTATACACCTATACCCTTATACCTATACTCTATGCACCATATATCACTTTGACAATTGTTCAAACTCAAACTCATACGTTTATTCAGTAAGTAAGCCACAAGGGGTTCTAACCGTACACGTCTGACAAGAAACTCGGCGGGACTTATTTTTTCAAAACAGTATTGCAAAAGATATCTTAAACGTATTACATAAATGATATGGTAAACGATATTACGAAACGAATTACATAAATGAATGTTTTTGTATGATAAAGATAAAACATAAACTAACTAATGTAGTTTTGACATACGTTTATGAATAAGCGGGATAGTAATTTCATACAACTTTAAGTAAATTCGGGCCTACAGTCGTCAGTATGGGTAGCCGGGTTTACCCCCTTACCTCTGGTCCCGTTACTACCCTGGCCGGTACCGTAACCGAGCCGCCGGGGAATGGGGGCCATGGTTTTTGAGTGCGTTTCATGGGGAGTAAATGCCATTATTGCCATACTTGGCAAGGGTGTTGGCGATCGCAGTGTTCTTCCGCACTCCAGGGATGCTGCTACTCATCCTACAGTGATAATGCTTTTCATTCCTCTCTCTTCCAGTGGTTAATATGTTAGCGCGTGTCGAACCCATGCTCCTTTTGAACGCTTTTCCTCTCGCGTCAAAATGTGACGTGTACACCAACGTCTCGATTAGTGAAGAGCGATTTTAAACCTTATCTGTCAGGAGGCGTCCACTTAAGGGTTCTTGACGTCCATGGGTTAAAAGTATGATATCTACTCTAGATTATTTGCAATCAAAAAATACTTTTTTGTTAGTAATTACGTAAATAATGTTCAGAAACATTCCCGTCTTCCTACAGTCTCAAATAGTCCCAGGTTGAAACTTAAAACATAAAATATCTAAACTTAGAAACTTGGTCTATTAATGAGTTTAAACTATCGTCAGATAACTTAAACTTCGCGGGTTACATCCGCATGAGGACATCCGAAACTTCAAGAGCCCCTAATACTTAACTTCTCGTTTTATTCTAGGAAATGCAAGTTAAGTACTACCCTGAAGTCAAGCTAGTTAGTTATACAAAATTTATGCAGTTTTCTTGCTGAATGCTTAAGTTTGAGATTGATCTAGTTTTTATTTAAGTAGTAACTTAAACCGCGGGTAAACCACGACCAAAAATCGGAGGAAGGCAGTAGCGTCTCTAAGAAAATACTGCGCTCGCCAACACGCCTGCCAAGCGTGGCGAATATTGCAAAAACTACATGCTTATGGGGAAAATGGGAACTATAAGACGTGCATATATATGTTCTTAGGAACCATATGTCATCGATTTTAGAGACAAAAACTACATAGGTAGGTAGATTTTAAAAAGATAGTAGCTTTTAAAATTTAGTCCAATATTATGTATAAATAAATAATCGTTACCTATAAATCTTGACGAATCATCAATCTTCTAATCTGCCTATAACGTATTTATTAACCACTATCACAAATTACTTATTTGCACTGGAATAAGGTGATTGAAAGGTCATTTGACATAACCAAAATTGTGGTAAATTATTTTATTCAAGCTCACGCTACCCACGCCATAGTGGTTCCCATTATTAAGTTCAGAAAAATACAGTGAAACTAGTCCATATCCATTCAGTAACAGAAAGATATAAATAAAATGAATAAATAAATATTTCCGGACAATCTGACACAAATCGACCTAGTCCTACGGTAAGCTCAGTAAGGCTTGTATTGTAGGTACTAGACGACGATATATATAATACATAGATACATATAAATACTTAAATACATAGAAAACACCCATGACTCAGGAACAAATATCTGTGCTCAACACAAATAAATGCCCTGACTGGGAATCGAACCCAGGACCATCGGCATCATAGGTAGAGTCACTACCCACTAGGCCAGAGCGGTCGTCAATAGGTACAATCAATATTTGTGATTCTAAGTTACAAACGGATAAACTTACTTATACTTACATCGCACTAGGCGACACTCACCGACTGACACACGCTCACTCCGAGCGGTGTGTCCTGACTCGACTTGAAAATGGGTGGCTTAGTGCTTGAAAATGGAGGCCTATGTTCTCCGAAACATGTCGCGCGAGTGACTAAATAAACATGAGTAGTACCGTGTTAATCGTTAATTATTAAACATGTCTCATGTAAGTTTAAATACAAGTACACGTGAGTTTATCCGTTTGTAACTAAGTAGTAGTAATATGGCTCACAACAGTTTTAATTAAAAGATTAATGATAATAATGGTGATGACGTCCTGTCGCCCCTCATCACGGAAATGAGACCGTCAGATACGACTTCTACTTTTCAAAATGAGTAGAATTACATATTTTATAAAGCTTTTAAACGGATGTTGATCATGTTGGCCATAAACACCTAATATAAACCATTTGAATGGTTGGCAGTCCTCAACTGTGCGTTTTTCCAGAAACTTCCTACCTCGCACAGAAAAACTTTGGAATAAATTGGCGTGGGCAGTATTTCCGGACCGTCCTCCAAACCTTCAAGAAAAGAGTATCTTAAAGGTCGGCAACGTACTTGTGACTCCTCTGGTGTTGCGAGTGTCCATGGGCGGGGGTAGTTGTTTACCATTAGGTAATCCGTCTGCTCGTTTGCCTCCTAAATCATAAAAAAAGGATGCAAAATTTCTTAAAAGTACTGAGTTACTCAAAAATCCACGGCCAAATAGCCTACTGGGCGAGGAAGGCCGCCAGAAGGTCGGTCGTGGATCGCCGCACAGCCCTAAAAAATACGCAACGCGTGTGTGTCTTCGGGAGTTACACGCGACCATAGGCTTAAAAAGATAAAAGACATTCATTCATGACGTACACATGTAATAAACAGAATACAAGATAAGGAATAAGTAAGACATCACGAATTGGGCCCGTCTCAGCGTAATGCTGGCTTAAGAATGAGAAGTCAGCGCTTGGTCAGCGCTGATCTTGTCTGCCACCGTCATAGTGAAAAACATATTGCCGAACTATTGACCCAGATGCGATACAGTTAGCCCGCTGACAACATTAAAACCTTATGAAGCATAGAGCACATATTGCTGTAAACAAAATGACATACTTCATAACGGTTTGAAACGTGTGCCGGTGACGTGAGGCGTGAAGCTCGGCGGCCGGCGGGCGTGAAAATACGCTTCACCGACGCTCGCGGCAGAAATATAATGACGGAACTTTGCCGGCGACATTTTGTGGCGATGTGACAACCGCCATCGAATCAATACGTAGTGTAAAGACATCGGACGATCGTATTCGTCGACTACGATCATTTTTTAAAGCGTGTGCACGCGCGCACAGTCGCGTAATGAGGATTTGTTTTCTTCGGGCATTGTTTTTTTTTTATTTTTTATTTTTTTGAGTATTAAGGACATCAGCAGCACACATAGCCAATTATAGATATCCACCAATTAAATATGACTGAGCACGCAGGCCACAAGTCACATGAAAAGAGTTAAATACATTGTATTTGTAAACTTAGAATTACTATACATGCAAATCCAAATGTATACGACGCATTATACATATTTAATTAGAATGCAGAATTGAAGTAAGATAACAAATTACACTAAAAATGCGCGAATGTGTGCGTGTTTGTGTGCGAGCGTGTATGTATGTGTGTGTGTGTGTGTGTGTGTGTGTGTGTTGTGTGTGAGTGTGAGAGTATCAACTAAGCTATGAGCGCAAACTTTTTATAACGGCTGATTTGAAAGAAGATTTTGACAGCAGAAAGGGATCTATTTGGTTAAATCGTTTGTTGTAAGTGTTAGCTATTCGTAAAATGGGGGAATTTTGGGCGTATTTTGTACCGCTCCATCTCATGTTTCGAGCAAACACGCAGGAATAAGCGCGTACACGCGTGTTCGATTTAATGTATCGCACGTGTAAGTGCGTATGCCAGAAACGAGCGTGTACGCGAAAATAAACGCTAGCCTGAAACCGCTCTTAATTGCGAGAGAAGTGCTTGCTTTCATATAAGTGTACGGTGTTTTGTATACACGAATGATAATGAAATGTATACACGGTTCATTAATTATCAAAGCCTGTTATCTCCATGCTAAAGCAACTAAAGAATCGAGAATCGTGCTTAACATGGCACAAGTTTTGGCATTGCTATAGACAGCCGGTGAGTTTTTTATTAGCTTTTTAAAAACAGATTAAAATAAATGTCGTCTCATTTTTATCTCGAATCTCACCCATCTTATATTGCGTAAAAGTCAGAAGTTCAGCCATTAGCTGCGTGATTTGACACTTATGTAAGTTTTGATTCTGACGATGCGGTTTTTCTTAGTAAGATATATAGATATAAGATATATAGATAGATAGAAACATTTATTCATGACACACACACACACACACATAATATTGATATAAAGAAAAAAATATTAGAACATTACACAAACGACGTGTGCTACGAAATCCGCTAGTGGGATACTAGTGCCTAAGTGTGGAATTTTTACCTATAATGTTAGAACTACGACCGGTGCGATCAACGATCACTTACCATTTTAATCACAAAGAACGAGCATAATCGATTGTAATAACAAGAAATGATGGCCCTAGCACAATGAATGTTGCTCGCATTTTGCGATTACTATTCATCATGTCAGCCGAAAGACGTCCACTGCTGGACATAGGCGTTCCCCAAAACGACCCAATAAGACCGGTCCTGCGCCTTCTACATCCAGCGGCATCCCCCGACTCTCACTAGGTCGTCGGTCCACCTTGTGGGAGGTCTATCTACGCTGCGTCGTCGGTAGCAGGATCCCGCCCGGGGATTCTTAGCACCCCTCACCCCTTTTGTACCCTGGCCGCTACCGGCATAACCAGGGTACCGGGGGCCACAAGGGAAACGGGGCCATGGTGTCGGGTGTGTTACATAAAAGTTTATTATAATGTACACAAACTAGGACAGTAGTGCGAGCACTAAATTGACACGACCTCCCAACTTTATATAGCTGTAAGCGTAAACTGGGCTTGAAATCACGCCTCGTTTGCGTTCGCGATTCACGTATCGCAGCGAAAAAGCATGTTATATTGTGGAAACGTAATGACCGAGCGTGGACCTTAGTGCAAGGGCATAAGGCGTATTTGTAGTAGTCAGTTGAGTGTTATGTGAGTATAGCTGTGCCAATAAATCCGCTAGGTGTTTAAGAGCACGTCACATTAAATTTGTGACCGCTCGTCTCAATGTGGTTTGTGACTTGTGTGTGACGCGCGGTATGTTTCGTATAGGTAGTCGAACAAAACATATTTATACATAGATCTAATCTTCTTAATAGATATACTGTGTGTGTACTCATGCACTAATCCTTTTTTAGTTAGCTAAGCTACGTGTAAAGAAAAAAGAATACAAGATTACAAAAAAAAAAATCTGCATTTTTTTATATAATTAGGTAATTTGTCTTACACGAGACTACACAAAATATTTAAAAACATTATTACAAAATTTATTTAGTTTTTCAATAAAAAACATAACCATAGACGCCATTGTTAGGCCAAACAATAAAGGATTTTATACTGGTTATTGCTTCAGTATCACAAATAGTAGTTTAATTTCTATATATATATATTTGTTACCGAGTCATGGGTGTTTTCTTTGTATTTTAGTAATTTATATGTATCTATCTATTATATATATCGTCGTCTAGTACCTACAGCACAAGCCTTACTGAGCTTACCGTAGGACTAGGTCGATTTGTGTAAGATGGTCCCGATATATTAATTTATTTTATTCATAATCTGACTACCTAATTTAATGTTTACCAATATATTACACATAATTTATTACGCTTGCATTCCTTATCCTCGTATCATTTTTACTGAACCTGACACTTCACCCGGGATAACTAATGGTATCTGCACGCATGCAATACGTCGTTAAAAAGGTCAAAAGTACCGTGAATATCGCATTAAGATACGCCGTTTTTCATAATCAGTCTCTATGGAGATAGTCTGTCAAAACCATCCGCGTAGGTTATTACGGGATCCTACTGAGTGGCCTATTTATGGCACAATGGATGATACACAAAGGAAAACTCAATTTAAATATTGGAAAAGGGTTGTAGAAACGTGACGCCTGTACACACATATAAGTACTACTCGTTCTTATTAGAGTCCACGTTTTGTTTTGATTCTTTTAGTCTACCTTCGCGAAATATTGGGTAAAAAGAGAATTTCGATTCTGAGTTATAGAGGTTATCTCTATGTGCTTAAATATTTAGCTACGTCTTCTGGGGCATTTTATCTTCTTGAACATAAATAAGTTCACTATTCTTCGGATTTATCATCTATCGGATTTATATACAGGAACTTTAGTAGACAAATAATGGTGTCAGGTTCGATCATATCGGCAAATCGATCTCGGTTGTGCAGCGGTCAGGAAACTTTTTTTTTTTTTTATGACATAGGCGGCAAACGAGCAGACGGATTGCCTGATGGTAAGCAATGACCGTCGCCCATAGGCACCCGCAACACCAGGGGAGTCACAAGCGCGTTGCCGGCCTTTAAGGGGGGTTGGAGCTCTGGGAACCTTACTCACCATCAGGAACACAACACTACATACCTGAAAGGTAGCAGTGCTATTATGGCTGTGGTCTTCTGTAAGGAGGAGGTACTTCCCCAGTTGGGTTGCCCCAGATTCAAGCGTGATGGACATCGCTGTGCCCTACCTCTCATTGTTGGACGTAGTTTAAGGACATACCCGGGTCCAAAACTGTGTCATATTCATATCCTCTTATAAACCAAAGTCTTCGAACAGTGCTAGTGATGTGCTACGGATCTTGAACATGATCGTGCATAATGGAATTTTAGGTGGCTCCATGTCACTTAACGAGAACAGAAAGAGCTGTTTAAGTGGCACTGGGCAGGCTACGTAGCCCGAAGGACGTTGGGCCAAAAAAGTCCTACACTGGTGACGTATAGGAAAGAAATACACATTCAGACGTCCATAAATTGGACAAATGACCTAGTACAAGTCGCTAGGAGTGGAAGTGGCTGCAGTGTCCTGGAGATCGCTTCCCAGAAATTCGCAAATTTTGAACGATTGTCCCCGTCACTCTAATTACGCCTTAATGGGAGTAAAAGAGAAGATGCGCGAAGTTTTCTAACTTCTAGGTCCGCGGTAGGCCGTCAGCAGTTGATGTCTATGTCTAAATAAGTATACGCGGTCTTCTAGCACTGACATTGACAACTCAAGCCCTTTTGAGATTACTGTAGGTCTAACTAATCCGAAAGATTTTTCTAGATTAATAATGGAATCATGGTAGCAGCAAATACTACAATTAAGTTAATAAAACATTTTGTTATTTGCCAAGAACGTTCTACATAAAAAAACAATTCAAGTAATATCGTGTTCGCGTTTGTGTTAAGCTGTAATAACAGAGAGCCGAGTTAGCACTTGCCATTTATTATAGATTTATATCTACTTACCTAATGTCAGGTAACGCTTAAAATAAAATCCACATTTTTATTTTATTACACTAACCATACCCGTTTGTCATACTTAGCGATAATAGCGATGTTTAAATGTCTTGACAAAGTACTTAAGAATTTTCACCTAAAGTTATTAATTTATTCATAAAATATTACTCATAAATCATTTTTACGAAATAGTTTTTGTAGAAACATTATATTCTAAGAAATAACAATTTATGCAGTAACGGCACGTAGAGAAATGATTATAAATTGAAATATGTGACGTATACTTAAGGAAAAGAGACTAGGTTTTCCGTCGTGCGCGGCAGGCTTTGAACCCGCATCTCCAGCTGTCATGACTGACGCCCTTACCGATTGTACCAGCTGGACACACTAAAAAAAAACATGGGGTGGTAGTATTCTAGTCGGCACCATACGTTGGATATTGGTGGATTGTTCAATAGATGTATTATATTATTGATTCCGTGTAATTTTCCGGCAAATTGGGAACATGTACCAACGGTGGGATATCGTGCGTGCTCAGCTGTTTGTGACAGTCGAGTAATAGCATGGAGGTTCGTGGTGTTGCTACACGCGGAGCTACATTTCCTTTCTACGGATATGCCAAGATTTGGCCAGAGTAACAATAAAATTAAAAGGAATATATACAAACACGCAAGACATAAGCAAAGAAACAAACTTTATCTACGTACATATCATAAGTGCTCTAAAATGCGTCCAGAAACCGTAGGCAATGACCAGCATTACCAACCATCAAAAATGAATGGAGATGTAATGGTAACATTACCTATTGAAATCCGTAGGTTATGAGTTTAAATTTAGAACAGCTGTCAAATTCAAGTGGGCTGTCTATTCTAGTACCTATAGATATTGCAACAGTCATTGATACGACCAATTCGTTATGTTTTTTTAATATAAATCGAACGACATAAGAACTCGAGTGACAATAGAATAGGGAGTTCATTCGCTTGTCTATGGTTTAAAAAAATATTTCACTGAGAGATGAAATACGCAACGCCGCCATTCCAAGCTGTCATTTGTTTTGTTCGTTGACTTTTTAAATGTTTGAAGTAACACTAGTAATACTGCAGGTCATTTCCCTACGGTTCCTGAACCCATCATGATAAAGTAGTGTATGTAACTATACATAATTTGGCATTACAACAATCGTGTGATATTATTATGAACGCCCTTCATTATGCACAGATACATAAACTACTATTACATTACAATTATTTCCTTATAATTGTTTTGCCATTCCATTTCCGAACAGCATCTGACGAGAATTTTAATTCTCCACAGACAATTGTGAGTGACAATCTCTCTTCGGACGTTTATTGTGTGACTAAAATACGGGCCGTCCATTACTTACGTGAGGGGCGAGGAAGGAATGTGATGAATTTCATGTGGGAGAAAGAGAGGCTCGCGGACAATTTAATTATTTTTATCCGACAAGAAACAGTAAAGTTTTAGTAGTTTGGGATTCGAGACAAATATCACCAATGGGCTGAAGGGATCGAAAATCTGAAACGTAATTAATGGATACCCTCTTCACAGACAAGTCACACAGTACCAACTGTTCCCAATAGATGTCACTCTTGCAAGTGATACCTGACATTCGGAGTCGGGTTCATGGCAGATGGCGTAGTTATTTGTAGCATAAAAATAAGATACAAGGCAGTTTGTCTCGTGATAAATAAATGGAGCAGGGTGTCTAATATCATCATCACATCGGTTGAAGAACGTCCACTGCTGGACATGGGCCTCTCCCAAAGCGACCCGCAGTGACCAGTTTTGTTTTCCGCTATGTAGAGAAAAGCCTCTACAAACAGAGAACTCCCCTGGGGAGTTCCTGGCACTCAATGTGTTAAAAACAAGTAATGCACTGGGGGAAACTGCCTCAAATACATAACTAGTATCCATTACAATTGCTCCCTATTTTGTTATACTAATCGAGAGGAGGCTCATACTCTCGTCATAACTCTTACTCTCGTCTGTCATACAAGATATTCATGAAGAACACATATTATTTTATTATATAATACACAAGTTATTTATTACATGCATTAATACATACATTACTTTAAGGTGATGGCACTAATGTCGGACACTTTAAGCTGACTGGCACCAATAAGAAATAAGAAAAAATAAGAACTAAGTGTCCATCACACTTAGTTCTTATTTTAAAAATCATAAAGTTATAAATTGAATATGTCCCAACAAATGCACAACACTTAACTCCTTTGAAATAAGCACTAATGTTCATGATTGGTTCCTTGTCCATTACTGGTACCGTCGAATTATTTGCTTTATTGTGCTATGCGTCACATCGCATTTCGTGATTTGAAAATTCATACATATTTAAGTGAATTAATATTTCTGTTACTGTTGTTACAGGTAAATAACAGCACCTCTGTTAACAACGGGTAATGCTGCCTTCTTGTAAGTACAAAGGAAAATAATTCTGGCAGATAAACTTTTGTCTTTTTATGTCCCGATGTCCAAGGGTTTAATAGCAAATTTCGTGTTTAAGAATTTTCTTATCGTTTATCGCATTGTACCAATAACTGGCCTCTACCTGGCCTGGTCTTTAACAGCAAAGTGCTTAAAATAAGGAAATACGAAAGTTAAGTCTCGTCTCGTTAATTTTACTGCAATTTAACTAATAAATTTAACTTATTATAATCAGGCATAAAATAGTTGTACAGGAGACCGTTACTATGACTACTACTGATACTGCTGATTCGCTCGAAGTTGATTCATCCAGTTGTATGCGTACCAAAAATAATATTGCTTAGCTATTCCGCTGTTAATATCAATTTAACAGTTGATAGCATGGTCTTTGGACCCAGCTACTGTACCCTAAACTGTGACCAGATACCACAAGAAGACGGCTAGCAGCGCCATCGTTCCTGAGAAAAAATGGAACATACTGCGATGCGAACTCCTCATGGTCCCTGTGACGGTATGAGGGATCTATGTCCAATAGTGGACATCCGTGTCTAATAGGAATATTGACTACCGGTCTGGCCTAGTGGGTAGTGACCCTGCCTATGAATTCGATGGTCCTGGGTTCAAATCACAGTCAGGGCATATTTGTGTGATGAGCACAGATATTTGTTCCTGAGTCATGGGTGTTTTCTATGTATTTAAGTATTTATATGTTTCTATCTATTATATATGTCGTCGTCTATTACCTACAACACAAGCCCTACTGGACTTAACGTAAAACTAGGTCGATTTATATAAGATTGTACCGAAAAAAAATGGGCTTTAAGAAAGTAATACCTGCTCAACAAATTACTGAAAAGCAGCATTCAGCTAACTTCAACACAAGGAAAACATAGACGTCAACATTCAGAAATCAAAAGTTCGGAAGTCCGCACAGAAGCCACCCGAGCCCGGCCTTAATTTACAAAAACATCTCTCAAAAGGTGAGTCCTCGGAGACGCGAAACTTTTCCAATTCCTCGTGAAAATAGCCCGGGGTGAACGCCCCGGGTACACGCGTCAATTGACAGGATGGAGTCTCCAATAATAAAGTTTTGTACGACAGGACTCCGTTTTAAAAGCAAAAGGCAATAAGTAGGTTTCATTGTAAGTCTAGGATGGAATGACCTGTTGAAAATGTTGGTGTTTGTTAAATCGTGAACTGTTATCATCTTTCTCGTGTTGTTCTGAGGTCCATTTGGCAATTAATCCTAGGATTTGGCGTAGACACTAGTTTTATGAAAGCTACTGCCATCTGACCTTCCAGCCCAGGGGGTGAACTAGGCCTTATTGGGATTAGTCCGGTTTCCTCGCGATGTTTTCCTTTATCGAAAAGCGACTGGTATATATCAAATGATATTTCATACATAAGTTCCGAAAAACACGAGGGATAATATAGAAAAAAAAATACAAGTCTAAGTGGTACTCGTATGCCACAATTGGTAGTGCACTGGGCTAGTGATCCAGTGGTTGTGGGTTCGAGTCCCGCTTCGAGTCATTTTTTTTCTATTTTCCCTTCGATTTCAATATCGAAGATATTCGCTAGCAGAGGTTTCTGCATAATAAAATATAACCGATCTTCTAAATTGAAGTTTTTATAAACCAAACAGCGCATCGGGTTAATAGTATTGACTCTTACGACGTTTCGCCGCCGGTGGACGAGCAGACGCCTGCCTTGTATTTTGCACAACGAGTTGGTAATCTATTTGAAAGCTGACGAGATAAAAGTATTATCGTTTGACGTTTGAACGGGTTTAGCTACCAAGCAAACTGCTTTCTTGGTAGCTGTTTAGCTTTCTATTATATGAAGCCAGAAGTTTAAAGAAGTATATTTTTATTCTTTATTTATTAAATATTTTGAAAGAAAAGAAAGAAAGAAAGGAACAAAAAAATTATTACTAACAAATGATTATAAACATAAATGAGTACATACAATCTGTACCTCTGCCACCAAAGGGTCACAGCTCAGCATGTAGCCGGCAAAGCCAGCGCTGTTTTTCCGCTGTAGCCCAGGTGTACACCGTTCGCCGACGAGGCAGCTGTACTGGCGCGGCTATTTAAAACACATAACTAATTAAAAACTAAAAATATATCTGAAATATAAATATAAAATTATGCTGCAATTTAAACGCAAAGAAGATTTGAGAAACTCGGTAGTATACAACCTATGATCGTCGGATTGTAAGAATTGTGCCTCATACGAAAACGTACCGTAAAACTACCCATCTATAGTCAAAAATCTCCAAACAATGGTCCAAAGCTAAGTTGAATATTTTCGTTTAGATGTATTTTTTAAATTACGCAGTTACAAGCCAACGGCTGTTCATAAATGAATGAACCAATGAAGAAAAATCCAAATAGAATAGGATTTATACTTAGTTGCGAATTTTTTTTTTTTTGTAAACTGTTTTGAAAAAATAAGTCCCGCCGAGTTTCTTGCCGGTCATAAAAGTCAAAATACTTCTCGAGTCAGAGGTGTAATGTTAGAACCGGTGTAGTTTTTATTTTTCTCTTATATTTTTTGTATACTCGACGTGTAAAAGCGCCCTTGTGGCCTACTTACTGAATAAACGTTTGAGTTTGAGTTTGAGTTTGAAAGGTTTGGACTATAGTTGCACTATTGGACTATAATTGAGTAGTTTTACGGTAACTGAAAATCCAATTCCGACGGGGAAAACCATGTTCTTCCTTTTTGTAAATACAAGACTGTATTCTTCGAAATAAATGACACATTTCTCTTCCTCTGTCGCGCAAGTTTTAATAACATCTGTCCGCTCCCAGTTCCCGTTTCATTGGAAACTTTTATAATGTGGACGCGATGTGAAACTTGGCTAGTTATTATGGTCTAAGAGCCGGTATCAGAAAAAGGCTTTTTTATACAAGACTGAGCAGCGTTTGACCTCAGTCGCACCTGATGGTAAGTGACGATGAGGTTGAGGGTGTTGCACGCTGGTTCAGTAACAGCCTATTCACTCTTGCCTTGAAAAGACCCAAATTATAACTTTCTGGGAAAATAGACGAAGGGTCCGAATTCCATTCCTTAGCAGTCCGCATTGGGAAGGTAGAAGCGAATCGCTTCGTGCCAATGAATGGAATATTCACAACGTAAGGATGAAACCGCTCCCCTCGTCTGGATGGCGGAATTAAATCGTGCTATTCCTGTGCACACTTTCCAAAATGTATCCTGTAAAATATAGACAAAATTGCTCAAGGCACAAACAAGCATCAAAGCGGCAAAGAAACAAATGATCAGCTCAATATTAGTATGATGGAATGAATTGCCGTTAGCAGTATTTCCAGATCGATACGACCCTTATGCCTACAAGAAAAGAGCGTACTCCTATCTTACAGGCCGGCAACGCGCTTGTAACTCCCTTGGTGTTGCGCCCGTGGGCGACGGTAATTGCTTACCATAAGGCAATCCCGCTCTGCTCTGCTCGTTTGCCACATTTGTCATAAAAAAAATATAAAAATGTGTCTACATTTTTAGTTTTAGCTAGCCTTCTAGCCATTTAATCGCTTGAAATGCTCTATAAATTGTAAACCTTTTTCCGGTGCTAGCTCTCAGTCTGTTTCAGAGGAAACCGTATCAACGGATCATTAATTTTTACTCGTTTGAAACAAAGTGCAAGAAGTACTTTGTCGTCAAATTCAGCACCGGATTATAGGGAAAATATCTTAAGAAGTCGAGAGTATTAAATTATGTATCTAGCCTCATAACTTCGTAAAATTGTTGCGAGAATACATCAAATGATCAAATAATGGTACACAAATAAATACCTATAAAGTGTCGGAAAAGCTTATAACTTTATTAACAAGGTCTACATTTCATGACGTCACGCCATATTAAAAATATATTATAATTAACCTTTTTAACGCTTTTCATCTTAAATCAAAATGTGACGTGTACGCCAACGTATCGACTAGTGAAGAACAAATATAAACCTTATCTGTCAGCAGGACAGTTGTTTAGACAGTGTCCACCATAGCCACTTTAGGCGTCGCATGCACGTTCGAAGAGTTAAATGGTAGACTAATGATTAATTAGGTACTACAAAATAATATTGTCTTCGGTTGCCGCGATAATTACTCATGAAATAAAACAACTAAAACGGATTTAAATCGCGTATAGTAATTTAAACTTCATTCTTCACCCGATGACCACGAACGCTGCTAAAGGGTTCGAAACGTCGGAATCCGTTTTAGTTGTTTTATTTTACTACAAAATATCTATTACTTTCAATAGTAGCGATCATACTTATACGCAGTGTGACGTAATTTTTGCGTAAAAAGCATGAAAAGTACGGACCCTGTTTATTAAAATGCTCATTATGATCCGTCACGTTCGCACACCGATCAATTTTCATAGATTTTGTAGCAACATCCCTCTAAACCGAAGAAACCGTCGATCATCGCATCTATTAGGATCCCGTTAGGATCCCGTTATCCCAAAAGGACGTATGTGTACACAGCTTGTAAAATATATTTGTCGTTTCGACTAACAAGTTTGTAATTCATCCATCAAAATGTTTCGCTCCGGCGGCCTCTAAGTATACCACAGATTCGGGTCGCATTCCGGTTTTTCCCTCTATATTTTCCATTGTTACAGCATTCGGACACGACCCTACGTGTCCGCCATTTTACATTCGACGCTCATATATTTTGTGCTCGTAAATGCCGACATTTTTTTGCAATTGTGCCTTTTACTGCGGTTTCCAACGAGTGCTTTGTATGTGTGGTTATTGTTCTGGTTTAGCCGAGGGTTGATTTTTGTGTGCGGTAAAGTTGGATTTTGAAAGCAATGTGCTGATTGAGGTTGCCTTTTCGGGCCTTACATATGTAAATGATGATCGCTTGAGCTTTGTTAATCTGTAATATTTCAAAAATAGACGTGCTTTAGAAGTTATAAATACGTCCACGCGGATACTATCCGTCTATAATAACACTAATATATCTGAGTTTTGTAGTTAAAACAATAAAAAAATTAAACCATTGAAAACTTTGGACCCGGGTATGTCCTTAAACTACGTCCGACAATGAGAGGTAGGGCACAGCGAAGTACCATCACGCTCGAGTCTGGAGAAGCCCAACTGGGAAGTACCTCCTTCTTACAGAAGACCACAGCCATAATAGCACTGCTGCTACATTTCAGGTCTGTAGTGTTGTGTTCCTGATGGTGAGTAAGGTTCCCAGAGCTTCAATTCCCCTTCAAGGTTGGCAACGCGTTTGTTACCCTAGTGTTGCGGGTGCCCATGGGCGACGATAATTGTTTACCATCAGGCAATCCGTCTGCTCGTTTGCCACCTTTGTCATAAAAAAAAAAAAAACTATCGCATTTCTCGTAATTAAACATAAATTGTTGGTATTTCTTAGATAGTGTTTAAATTTTCGTTCTGTAAATTGTCAGGATTTTTCTTAATAAAACGCATGTCGAGTAGCTGCAAAGTTGTTTTAAATTGAACAGTTGTACTTTTTTGTATAGAAATTGGGTGTTTGTTCTATGGTCATGTTTAAAAATTAAATGAACATATTTAACATTCTTCGCAGCTCAATATGTGCTTTGTTATTACACTATAAAGCCTACTAATAATATTTTAACATCTTTCCACGTTATTATAACGGCTTAAAGATGACTGTACATACTACATATGTATGTCCTCGACTGTACCTTGGTCACGGGTCAATACCGCCTCGCTAAATGCTCACCACGGCGGCATGGCCTCGTCGCATTTACATACAAACGACGGAACGTTAATCAGCTGTGACACGAGATAATGAAACCGAATAGGCATCCACTTTAATTATTACTTGTGGAAAATACTTCATTGTGAACCTTGTATCGAAACCAAGGATTATATAAGGAGACATTGGCAATGCCTATACTCGTACAGAATCAAGAAAAGAGCGTATAGGGATCTTAAAGGCCGGCAACGTACTTGTGACTCCTCTGGTGTTGCGAGTGTCCATGGGCGGCGGTAGTTGCTTACCATCAGGCAATCCGTCTGCTCGTTTGCCTCCTATATCATAAAAAAACTGCTGGCTAAACATATATTTTTGGTACTAAGTGCCCAAAGCGCCATCTGTCGAATATCATGTGTACTTTGCAGGCATTTGACAGCGAAGAAATTGTATGCAACTGAGATCTATTGTGGCAGTGAAACACTAGGTGGCACTTGTACCTTAGCCAGCAATACGGCAACCGGTGGTGTTAGAATCATCTCTTTAGAATCCATTCGATGATTTTGTGATTGTGCAAAAAAAGTACAGTCGGCAATAAAAGCTTGTACCAAAATTGACTTTTTTGTCAAAAAATTATACTTGTAAGTAAAAGCATTATCTACGGCGATAAAAGATTTAGTTTGAAGCCTACATTAATCTGCGAAGAAATATTATTGCTATTGGATTACCGTTTTTATTTCAAAACCGGTTTTACAATTAATGACCTGATATAATACACAGGGTAGAAAGATCTGATCATTCTGGTAAAGGAGACTGGTTGATACTTGTTACTTAGAGAAAAATGAATCTTATCAGTTACCCTCTCAATCTGCATCATAAATCACGGTATGTTATTTTTTGTCACATTCGACTGGTTCGAATTCCGACTGAAGCAAGTGATTTTTCATAAATCTATCCATAAACGCAGAATCTATTGTTTTTAAAAACAAAGTAAAGTCTTATTATAAATATGATAATAGTGCCAACTTGAGAAAGTTACACATATACCTATAACTAAATAAATAAATATAACAGAACATTCTTACACAAATTGACTGAGCCCCACGTTAAGCCCAAGAAGGCTGTGTTATTGGTACTCAACCAGCGTTTCAGTAATATACAAATACTTAAATACATACATAAAGCACCCATGACTCCGGAACAAACTACGTGTATACATGTACCTGGTCTTAATAACACAATCATCCGCTTCGCCGTGGGTAAAAATAACAAGCTGAAATTCATACGACCTATTCTCGAAAGAAGCTTATTCCACCAACGTTCCACGAGCGTCCTCATAACAGACATATCCTCTCAGTCGACGGGTTAAGAGTCAAAATTGAACGGCAAACAGTTTAACAAACGCAAAGAAATGTGTTTGTGATGTCTTATTTGAAGTTTTTGCGAATTTCTTATGTGCCAGCGATAACAAGCTAGCTGCCTTTAGACTGGATTTAAGGGGACCTTTAGGTTAAGTAGGCAACTATACTTAATGGTTTTTTTTTATGACATAGACTGCAAACGAGCAGACGGACTACCTGGTATTAAGCAATTACCGTCGCCCATGGGCACCCGCAACACCAGGGGAGTCACAAGCGCGTTGCCGGCCTTTAAGGGGGGTTGGAGCTCTGGGAACCTTACTCACCATCAGGAACACAACACTACATACCTGAAAGGTGGCAGTGCTATTATGGCTGTGGTCTTCTGTAAGGAGGAGGTACTTCCCCAGTTGGGCTGCCCCAGATTCAAGCGTGATGGTCATCGCTGTGCCCTACCTCTCATTGTTGGACGTAGTTTAAGGCATACCCGGGTCCAGATATTTTGTGAGAAACAAAACCTTTAGTAAGTATAGCTTACCTACCCGTCTATCCATTGACCATGAATGCTGCTAAATAGTGTTTGAAACGTCGGGTGCATTAAACTGTTTAAGAGGAATTTCCTCCCGCGAACGCTCCGGCTGTGGAATAACTCTCTGTCGAGGTTTTCCCTAGGGACTACAGTATGAGGTTCTTCAAAAAAGGAGTGTTTAGGTACTTACAGGGTAGGCAAATGCGCATGTGAATCCTCTGGAGTGGCAGGCGTCCATAGGCTACGGTAACTGCTCACCATCAGGCAGGTCGTATGGTTGTTTGCCACCGTCGTTGTATAAAATAAAATAAAACATATGAAGTTAACGCGATATAATCAGTTTTTAGTTTATTTTTTTAAACAAACGTACTCATTACTACCTATTACACTCAGATGTCGACTTCTAGACATGACGCTCCCCCATAGATTTCCACAGTAAGGTTCAATGACATAATGCCATGGTTGTCAGGCAGGTTGGTGATCGCAGCTCCACTACTGGAAACAGACGCTGCTGCTCTCTAACTCATTATGATACAAACAAAAATTGCCACATTACCTACTGTAAGTCTTTTCTATTTTCTCTCTCTGCCAAAAACCTCTTCAGGAACTTTCAATGACAAAAAAAAATGTTATAAGGAAGATTTAATTTGCCTTCTTTTGACACATTCAGATTAATAAAGCTCCCTTAAAACAAGAGAACAAGTTGTCAAACATCAGGCAGATGAACGAGAAATAAAACTGCTGACAAACGAAGCCGCGTTTCATTTTCCGCGGAGGCTAAATTTAATTTCATGTGAAAAATAAAGTGTTAAATTGGAGTTGACGCGTTGGCAGCATCATAAATCACGTGCAAATTACAGCAACACATGAAGCTGGGAGCTGGGTTGATAGGAGCTCTGGTGTTCGTAAATGTGTGCGAGTATAAAATACTAAATATTAAGCGGTAAGTTCTAAATCGTTCAGTTTTTTGTTATTTGGCGCAGTCGGTTGAATACAAATAACCTACCGACTGCGCCAAACAGTATCTAACCGACTGCGCTAAATACTATCCAACCGACTGCGACAAATAGTATCCCACCGACTGTGCCAAACAGTATGCAAACGACTCCGCCAAATAGTATCCAACCAATTGTGCCGAACAGTAACCAACCGACTGTGCCAAATAGTATCCAATCGACTGCGACAAACAGTATCCCACCGACTGCGCCAAATAGTATCCAACCGATTTTGCTAAACAATAACCGACGCACTGTGCCAAATAGTATGCAACCGATTGCGCCAAATAGTATCCAATCGACTACGCCAAACAGTATCCAACCGAAAAGTCACTAAGATCATAGATGTGCTTTGCACGTATCTAAGCAAAGTTTATATTATACCACCTAATCTATAACGTTTATTATTTATATGTCCACACAAAAAACACCCAGGTATATTATTGACCGGTACTGTATATTTTTTCTCCCAATGTAACGATGTTGCTATTTATTTTTTATTCATATCTTTCGATGCGCCTTAGTGAAACGCCCTGCGACATAAATATATATATCGTAAATGTGTGTGCGCGTGGCGATTCCTTTTTTTTTATTTTTTCTCTAATTCTAAGGGCTGATACAGACGGACTGTATGGTACCCGAAATTTATATCGGAACATGTCGCCTGCATCCTAACTGCACGGCGACTGCGCAGTTTCTATAGAAATTCCAGTTGGGTTGCCGTCCATCTGTATCGGCTCTAAGCATATGTTTACGGTTTCATTAGCAGACGTTTTTACTTAATACAAGAATTAAAAGAGCTCTCCAAATTACTAAGAAACTCCGACGAACAAGAATTCTCAATTATGTCTGCGATGCCAACTTGCTTTTAGACTGAAGAGCCGCAAGGACTCGCTTGTCCTTTTGTGAGCAGACAATGGTTAATCATCGGCTTTTAGGCTTCTCCCAGGACTGGCTTTTAAATTTTAAAGGCTCATTAGAGAGTCCTGTCTGCAGCGTGCAGAATGCAGGAATGCTCTTTCAGCAGAATCCGGACGGGTTATTATGTTGTGTTTGGGTTTCACTGTAGACCTATAGATTTGGGAAAGTACAGTTTCAGATATTATTTATTCTGGTGGTTATCAGGTGCTGCGTAGTTTATTTGTGTAATCTACAATGATTACTTAATACGAGATAGTTACCGTGTATTTTAATTTGAATGAGTTTTCGATATTTCTATGTGTAATATTAGTTATTCGCAACTATGGCATTTCATAACTATCGTATTTCGTGACACTTCTAGTAATGTTTTATGATCGTCAGTTTCATGTTTTGTGTGAATAGTATGTGCTCACGAATAAATTATTATTCTATTCTATTCTCTTCTATGGTGGTTAGCATGTGTTTCGTGCCTACCATATGTAGGTCCCATAATCCATAATCCAGTCGAATAAAAAGTATGCAAATATCCTGTGGCACTAATTCTCATCTAAGTCTAATCTTCCAATTACATGTTTCAGAGACTTGTTTTTGTAGTCCAAATGACATTTGAACGGACTATGTTAAAAAAAACTACAATACTAGTAATTTATATAAGTAAATTAATTTCACAAACGTCTTAACGACTTTATTCTAGTGAGAAATGTAGTATTAATGACAATAGAACTCCAAAACTAGTTCATCTTGATCAAGGTTATATGGAATTCAATTTTAATGGCTATTTTGGGGCACAAGCTGAAAAAGCCGGCTTTAAATGGTTTGGACTCCAGTACGCTTTGACACTTTTTCTTCACAATATATCTCACCTATTTACAGGTAATATTATTATTCATAAATAGTCTTGCATGTAATGTAATGATCATCATCATGTCAGCCGAAGTGACCGGTTTAGCGCCACACACATCCAACATAAAATGAATTCAAATTTTTCATGGCTCTATCTCAACGTTGGTATCGATTCATATGCCCGGATTTTGCTCATTACATGTCCCCGTCGCTACTTAAATTATATTTACACAGGACTGGTTACTCAGCACCACGCCAGCTTATAACAGTTATTTGCCCAGGTACGGCAGGTACCCGATCAAACATGTCCTCGCCGCGACGATAATAATCCCTACACTCCGTTAGATGGAGGATTTGTAAGCAGTTTTTATGGTCATGTATGCAGATATGTTAGTATGTGCGATTCATTTATCGTCCGTTGTCAGATACAGAGATACTGAAGCGAGTTGTCAGGGCACAGCGAAGTACCATGCTTGAGTCTGGAGGTGCCCAACTGGGGAAGTACCTCCTTCTACAGAAGACCACAGCCGTAACAGCACCTTTCAGTTTTGTGTTACTGATGGGTGTAAGGTTCCCAGAGTTCCTTAAAGGCCGGCAACGCGCTTGCGGCTCCCTTGGTGTTGCAGGTGCCCATAGGCAACGGTAATTGCTTACCATCAGGCAACCCGTCTGCTCGTTTACCACCTTTGTCATAAAAAAAATAAAAACAAAAATAATCATATCACTCTACATAGTTCAATAATATTATATATATTTCTTTATCATCTGACTGAGAATATCACCGTTACTTTATCTCAGTTCCTAAAATTTGTTTTTACTGGACTATATAGAAGATGAACTTATTGCTCTTACTACTTAGCTGATTTGCGTAGCGTGCACTTCCAATTGTTAAAAAAAAAACTAAACTCACCAAAGAAAATGTAATCGTAAGTATATATTACGAATTAAGGGCAGGAATAGGTCTGAACTTTAGTAATAGTGTGACTCTTTTAACAGCCGAGGAGCTTCAACGTCTACAACAATATTGAATAACACGTCCTTTGTCTCTTCACAAAAAATATTGCCTTTATGATCGGATGATATCAATACATTTTTGGGCTCATTAAAAGACTCAGACAACGTTATACATAATAATCTAGTGTAAGGTAATCTGGGAACACTAATGAATACCGCCGATTCGCCCCGCCTTGGGTAACATTAATCTTGCCCCACTTTTACTTCCCAGCATTTTTCTTGAGGATTATACCCCTTCTGTCAAGTTTTAATGAATTACAAAAATAGCTGAGGAAGAATGGAAAGGCGGGGTGGGGACGTTTTACTCTTTATAAAAGGCGGTCCGGAATTTTAATACAAAATACGATAAGCTTTGCAGAATGCTTTGATAATAAAGCATATTTACATAAAAGGTAAATCATAAGCATACCTCGAACAAATCATGCGGATGACGTCAAACCACTCATAGGATGATTACAAAAAGTATTTTCATTAACAATTACTACTTATCAATTATTAACCTCTTTAATAAAACGATATCGCCACTTGACATGAGCCGAGTAGGTACATAACATCTTTGACTGACATTGTCATTCAGTTGAACAATAAAGTGACTTCTTAATTATTTACAATTTTTTCAAAAGACGTAATAGAATAATAATAATTTTAGACTTGTTGGAGAAATAGTTGTATACATAATGTCATTTAATATTTTTTAATAACATATTGACTTTCATTATCAATTATCGTACTTACGTAAACAAATCTCGTAACATTTATTTTATTCACTAAGTACATCATCCTATCATTCAGTTAATTCTGTATAGATTTCTTGAAATTATACGCGGTTAATCTGTTACTTCGTGCAATGTCATACGGATGTTGCAATACAGACATCATCCTGTGTGCAAAATTAGCTACGTAATTTTTACGTCATCCGCATGATTTGTTCGAGGTATGATCATAAGCTTAGATTATCCCCTCAATGCCCATAAGCAGTTGTCGTTGGAGGAAAACCACTTGATTTGGTAAAAACCTAACTTTTTTTTTATTTTGACTTTTTTGTGTGGTTTCTACTCAGAATCATGAGTGGTTTTGAGCCTGAAAATGTGTCTCAAGCTTTTGTATTCCATTCCTTTACTATTTTTCATATATTTTATATGGCGGTAACGGAACGGAATAATAAAAAATGTATGAAAAATTTGGGACACATTTTTTGTTGTCATTTCGCCTTTATTTATACCTTTATGGTTAGATTATTTACAATACCTGTATTCAATACCGGTATTTATTGTACTTGAAAGATAGGATGTCAATTAAACATTACTACGAGTACTTTTGACTTAATTAAGATAACATTGAGCATATGGCTGACTGAAGTGTCAACAAAATACTGGATAAGTAAATTGATTTGTTTTAAGACTTAAGTACGAGTATATTGACACTGACAGCTATTACCGGTAATAGTTATTAGAGGTAAAGTGCCAAATAGAGGTATTGTTGTCAATTGGCGAAACCGCTAATAAATCTAAATATAAGCAGAGGTTATACCTTCCTTTAAACCGGTAGTGAGAATACCGGTAACGATACCTGATTCAAAGCACCTATTATGTTTATATTGATAGAAATAAAAGAAGCCCGCTTTTATGAAGAGTTTCCTATCAAAGTAATGGATACGTCGGTAATGCCTCTAAGCCCGTTACCAGAATACACGCAGTTGTGCCTACGTAGTCGGCCCAATTGAGACTTGATACGTATTGATAGAGTGGTGTTTCAACATATTTGAATTGCTTTATACGCTTCAATATATTTGACGGCAAGGAATTAGACCGGCTCCCGGCCGACACACTGGCTCACTGAGTAGTAGCTACGGACTTTTCTGAGTTTCTAATATTTAAAAACAAAAAGAATCTTACTATTAATTGTATAAAAGCGGGTAACTCACGTTTTATAACTTGAGTGGCTCATGATTATGCTCCTCGTTACGGAGTGAAACATGTCGAGCCATATTCGACTTATAAAACGTGAGTTCCAATTAATATGTTTCAATCTCACGATAGTTTTGTGTTTAGAATTTTACTATCTTTAACCAACACTGTCCCGGTACCGCAAACATCGAAGTTCGTATATTTCGAGCGTCTTTCTCTTTTAGTCCAATTAAGGCATCATGAGAGTGACAGAGACTATCTTCCGAAATGTACATAATATATATCGTTTTTCACGGTAGCGCCGCTGAATCTCTACACACAACAGGTTGACCGAGGGCAACTTACGCGACCGGAGGCGACGCGATCGTAATATAAAATATGCTGTGACGCGCGATCGGCTCCTTTCGCCTGTCGTCGTATCCGCTCGGCCCCGGTTGCCTTTCTTCATATCTGATAGGATCATTTCGGATGTCAACGCGTACGATTGTGAGATTGTGCGTTAGCCGTGCTCGTTCAATCAGCAGAGGCTCGTCTAGTGTAAGTTACTTTCGACCTAAAAAACGTCTTACGCGTAAGTAATACCGTTATTTATATAGGTCACTCTAACGCGACGGTAAAATAATATTACGTTAAAAACTTACACTCAGAGGCTCTAGTGTAAGTTTCTTTTGACGTAAAAAAACGTCTCGAACGAGTAACTGATAATGTTATTTATATGAGAAACACTAACGCGATGGTAAAGTATTACGTTAAAACTTACATTCAGAGCTCAGGGCTGCCGAGTGTAAGTTTGTACGTGACTTTAATTGTTGAGCCACATACGGGTCAAGCTGACTCCTTTGTTTAATGTTTACTCTATAAAATGCCCAGTGTAAGGTGAAACCTAAATGGCTCAACAATTAAAGTCCCTGACCGTACCGTCTATTGTGCCGATCGTATGCGTCGTCATCCGAACGCGATCGACTGTCATTGCATGCTACATAGCTACTTATATCTTCGGAATTGGCAATGATTTTCTGAAAATTCACACTGACAGATTCACACTTCCATAAGGGCCCAGTACCTAATGGCCAGCAAATCGACGGGATTCGGATCGTCATCAATTTTCATTAGCCTCGTCCCGGCGACAACTGCCGTGGGACACTTTTTAATCGACGGAGTTTTGGAAACTTTCCCTCCCCTCCACTTTAAAGTATGCTAAGAAGGTTTAAAGTTACAATTCGATTTAACAATGTTTTGTATACCGGGTGTTGTAAAAAACGTGATACAAGATTATCAAGCCGGCGTCTGGTCATGATTTGGAACAATTTTTACTATGGGGCCAACTTTGTAAATTGTAAAAAAACAGCTCTCTCATACATTTTCGTCAACTTATACTATACCGGGTGCGGTCTGTAATAGGAGCAAAAAATTTAGGGATCGCTTCTACACCACGAACGTAACAATATTTGTTATACAACTTTAAATAATTGGGTAATTTATTACTTGTGATTTTTTCGAACAAACTAAATAGTATTTTCAATGAACAGCATCCAATAGTCTAGTTGACGTTTACTGTCAGCCTACAAACTTCATAGTTTTCGCAATACATTGCTTGCTTGGAAAATCGTTTTTTATTAGTATTTATTAAAGTATAAGTCATTTTCAAAAGTCGTAGAACAAAAGTTGCTACGTTTGTGGTGTAAAAACTATGCCTAAAATTAATGCTCCTATTACAGGCCACACCCGGTATTTTCTATAGAACAGTTCGATTTTTATTTAATTTTACAAACTTGAACCCATAGTAAAAGATCTTCAAAATCATGAACAGATGCCGGTTTGATAATCTTGTATCACGTTTTTATAACACCCAGTATAAGATCCCTTTTTTTTCACCATGACTCCTATAATTTAATAATATGTTAATAGTTCGTAGTCTTTTCGCATAAAAAACATTCATGTAAAAGTTAGATGGAAAGGAATGGAAAGGTTCTGGAGTGGCGACCACGAACTGGAAGACGCAGCGTAGGTAGGCCTCCCGCAAGGTGGACCGACGACCTAGTTAGAGTCGCGGGATACCGCTGGATGTGGAAGGCGCAGGATCGGTCTTCTGGGGACGTTCTTGGGTAGGCCTATGTATGTCCAGCAGTGGACGTCTTTCGGCTGACATGATGATGATGATGATGATGAAAAGTTAGATAGATTTGATAAAAGGAAATTGAACTTTGGGAAATTGGAGTTTAAACCAGAAAAATAAAAGTAAAATGGTACCTGGTCGCCACTCGAGAGCCTTTCTGCCTCTTTGAATATCGGTTCCTCGAGCATAACTAACCAAGTCTATTTTGCTTTTTAGTACATTGTGCAATGAGGATGCTAAGTAAGGTATAGTAAACGCGAGTCTATTAGAAGCCCGACGACGAAGTCGGAGGGCTTTTAATGACTCAAGTTTGTTATACACTTACCACCCGTGGTACATACAATGTTTGTCATCACATTTGCGAGGAAATAAAATAAATTCGTTGGTAAAATATTAGTTACTAGTGTAGTGTAGTTTTACCTATCAGACCGCATCCACTATAAAAGATTGTCAACAATGTCAACTTTGTTCAATGTCTTCCACAGATAATGTTAACAACTGCGTTTTGTTTTCGAAGTTGATAGACCATCCTGCCAAATAGTATCAATTATCAAAATCAAATAGAAAACAACTATTTTTAATGAATACTAAACATTAAATTGCAGTCAAATTTAATAGAAAGATATGTTTTATACATATTAAAAGTTGGTTGTAGCAAACTTTTGAAGATATGAAATACACCTTGGCTGTTTAGAAACATCCTCAGTCCAAGTGAAGTATAGGTTCTGTATATTTTTAAAACTAAACTTAACATCCCGTGTGAGCTAAATCGGCTATAACTGCTCTGTACTCTCGTAAGTAACAACGCCATTGACGAGCAACTGTGATGAAAAAAATCTTACTAATATTCAATATAATTAATTAGAAAGACTACTTGATATTTCAAATGAAAACGAAACATGATGCGTTCCTTATTGTAGACGCCGTGAGATTATCGATTATTTGAGTAAAGAGTCGTAACTGATAAGGTTTTTATATGGATATAAGTCTATTTCAAAGTAGGACAGTGCAAGAGGGGATAAATATCCCGACGGGAGGCTAAGGACGGGACACACGGAATATTTTCTACCACCCCTACTGTATAATTAACCTTTAGCTGCCCAGAGATCAAAAATGCAACTACTTGCCAGGCCAAATGCAACTATGGTTTGTCATAATTAAAATTCAAAATTGTATTCAATGGGAGACCTTTTTATAGGTCTTCGGGCGGCTAGAGGTTAAAACTGTTTGAGTAATGTTGCTACTATTTAGTTACAAGAGATGAATTCACATATACTTATATAGCACTAAGCGACTTGTCGGCTTGAAAATGGGGACCGAAGCTTACCCGAAATATGTCACATAGTGCGATTTAAGTACACGTGTGTGCACCCCAAAACGGTTAAAAATAAACAGTCCTTGAGGCTTGTACGAGAAAGATCGTGTATTATCTGTCTTAGATGCTCAACTGGTAAATAACTATTGCAATTATCTAATAAATATATTTGAAAAATTCGGTCGTTGAATGAATTGTGCCAATGCAACAATGAACTAGATTTGCATTTACTGAAGCCAGCGATCATTAAATATATCATATCATCTAGTTTCTTTGCTCCCCCGCCTGCAGAAGAATAGGTACTTGCATATAAGTCATTAATTCTGTTCCTTTTTCCTATCATGTCTCTTTGCATGCCTATTTCCTTTGTCAATAGCATTATATAGCTTTGTATCCTATCTGTGAAAACCTGTAATTGGCTTTGATGATACATATGTTACATCATTTGTCTTTGTTAATTTAGCTGTTGGTTTTCCGAATAAAATAAAATAAAATAAAAATAAATAAAATAAAATAAATAAATATGAAAATTGGGACCATATAAAATGAAAATTAAAGGTACAGCGTATACATATAATGTAAAAAAGAAAAGACATGTAGAAAATAAAGAAAAAAATGTATTGCCTTAACTGAGGCCATAACTAATAATTTAATTTTAATACCAGTAATTACTAATATAATTTACTATAAATGATACGACCCTTATGTAGGTGACAGTTTATTATTTTTACAAAAAGCCATTTTACGCTAAACTCTTGTGTCCATAGCCTTACAGCCGTACGGTAAGCGACGGGCAGCGAGCATAAAACGTGCCTACCGTACAGTCGTTTGTATATCTACAAATCTGCACCTTAACCCGTTGATATAAGGTGTAAAATTGTATACATCTTTATGAACGTCTATGTATTTATACGTGGCGAAATGGAGTTTTTAATGGCACTGTTTTATTTATTATCCATGTGGTCTTGTTGTGTCGTAGGTATTGTGCAGTTCCATTATTAAATTAAATGTCCAATAGGCTTTTACCTTTTATCTATATTAAAAAAAGAAATTTGAGTTCGTTATAATTCGAGAACGGTTGAACCGATTTGGACGATTTTGGATTCGTTGTGATCGCCTTGGCCAATAGTTTAATAGCATGCTTAAAAAGAACAAAATCAACCAATCAAAAAGACCCCATATATAGACTTTCAGGCGGTACAAAGTTCGCCGGGGCAGCTAGTTAGAAATAAGTATTAAGATGGTATTTTCCTAACTAGTGCGTAAAAAGTGCACTTTGCGCACGCTTCGTAAATTGTGCGTAAATTTCACTTTTTAAGGCACTTGTTATGAAAAATTGGGTTCGATACACGTGTAAAAACTTCTTTAAGACTCGGGTGATTGTCACCCTCGTTTCACTCGGGCTCCAACTTTCACCCTCATCAACAAAAAAAATTTTTTCACTAGTATCGAAATGTACTATTTAATACTGATATAAATAATTCTGTTCTGAACCATGTTCCTACTACTTAGTTACAAACGGATACACTCACGTGTAATTATATCGCGCTAGGCGACATGTTTCGGGTAAGCTCTGGTACCCATTTTCAAGCCGAGTCAAGACACACCGCTCGGAGTGAGGGTGTATCGCTCACTGCTGTCCGCTGCCTTGCACGGCGTTCCGCAAAATTTACCCTAAAAATGTCGCATAGTGCGATATAATTACACGCGATTTTAATACTGATTTCAACACTCACGGTTTTTAAACGTTATTACAAATGTAAACTCGTAAATTTTTCTAATAGACTACGAGGTTCACATTACAAAATATAATTTATTCAAACTTTTTTTTATCCACATAAATGTCTACAGGGTAAACTTTTTAACGTTCCATTTGCACAAATGTTCTACAATGGCGCCTCAGGACTAGCCATTCACAAAGTAACTTACCCTTTTCAACAATTGTCCTTTATAACCTTAACCTCCGCGTGTACCGTGCTATAATGAACGTGGGGGTCAACTTATTTTGAAATTCAGGCTAAATTTAGTAAAGGACTGGCAAATGACACCAATTTACGGGGCTGGTTTATTTACGGCTCATTTACTTTGTCGCTTGGGACTTAATTCGGCCTTTAGTGAAACCGAGGTATTCCATTTAGTTTAATCTAGGAGGATCAAGATATATTTAGTAAGTTTTTATTTTTACAAGTTGCTGCTAATGAATTACCTACAACTGATTAAAAATTACGCTCCAGACGCTTTAGTACCAATAAATAGATATTACAGGACATTCTTACAAAAAAAAATTGAGCCCCACGGTAAGCTCAAGAAGGCTTGTTAATATACAAATAATAAAAATGCTTTTATTGGGATTTGAACCCAGGACCATAGGCTTCATACGCAGGGTCACTACCAACTAGAACAAACCTGTAGTCAAAAAGTCATAAAAGACCTTGTTGACTTAGAAAGTAGTTTTAAAGTTAAGTTAAATAAAACATTAAAGCTCACTGCACTAAGGATAATATGCTACCCAAGTTACGCATAACCCTAAAATACCCTACAAAAATGTCGCCTGCAAATGACACGCGTATACCCAAAGGTTTATTACAACTTACATAGGCATCCTCTATCTCTGTTGCCCTGTCACATATGGACTAAGATAGAGTGAAAGCGCGATATAGCCAGGTGTGCTTCACTTTCTGGTATGAACGTTTAAAACATATTTAAAGTCCGTTTCGGCCGCTTTCATTTACATTCCTCAGGTGTAAAGTTATTTTGAGCAAAAATTATGCGGATACCGTAATATAATGGAAAATTAATGGCTGTACAGTCAGCAGCAGAAGTGGCTAAGCGTTTGAGGTGTTCAAAATGAGGTCAGCACGTCTCTATTGTCAAGAGAATAAGAGCGCATGTAGGTCATTTTGAACACTTCAAACACTTAGCCACTTTTCCTGCTGACTGTACAAGCTAGGTTTTAAAGAAATGTTGAAAACACAGTATATGAAGTGAACAGTTTTAGGTAAAGCCATTTTTTATTACGTAAATACTTATTTTGTTGATTAAACTTTGCTGTTGTTGTGAACGCAACCTTTTTATGGCTTTGTAGTCAAATAGGAACCCTTATAGTTTCGCCATGTCTTTCTGTCTATCCCCAGCTATGCTCAGCGAACTTTAGCCCTAGAGGCTGTAATTTGATATGAATGATCAAGAGGGCAAAAAGATCAAATAAAATATATACATTAGGGTAGCTCCCCTATATGTATTTGGACCTGGGTATGTCCTTAAACTACGTCCAACAATGAGAGGTAGGGCACATCAGCGAAATACCATCACGCTCGAGTCCGGAGAAGCCCAACTGGGGAAGTACCTCCTCCTTACAGAAGACCACAGCCATAATAGCACTGCTACCTTTCAGGTATGTAGTGTTGTGTTCCTGATGGTGAGTAAGGTTCCCAGAGCTCCAACCCCCCTTAAAGGTCGGCAACGCGCTTGTGACTCCCCTGGTGTTGCGGGTGCCCATGGGCGACGGTAATTGCTTACCATCAGGCAATCCATCTGCTCGTTTGCCACCTTTTGTCATAAAAAAAAAATATGTGTAATTTACCTTTTTCGTTTCAACCCTAAAGTGTGAGGTTGTCGTTAGATAGGTATTTAAAAAATAACCTTAAACAGTTTTTGGTAAATTATAATATATTATATACATAAATTACCGCACTGCTACTTTAAAAAAATGTGTCCCCTCTTAACTTTAGAACCGCAAGTCAATAAATATTTAAAAAATCATGATAGTACAACTTAACTAAAACTTTCAATGAAAATTGTTATCTACTTGATAGGTTAAACCGTTTTTGATTCACGGTACGAAAACTATGGAACCCTACTACTGTTTTCTATACTTGTGTATATAACTTATGTATTATTAAGGTTTCTTTTCATCAACTTTTTTTTCGACGATTATCCATACAGAGGCAAAGATGGCGGGTGTCATAGCAAACAGCTGATGTTAATTTTAATACATTTCGATTTCATTGTTAGTTATGATTTTGCAAATTTCATTTTTTGAAGCATTTCTTTTATTTCATTGTATGTTTGAGAAAAGCACTATACATGCCTCGTCGTGAAAACGTATTCCCAGCCTCGTATACCACGTATATACCCACTTAGCTGGAAATCCTCATTTTCCCGGCCTCTGATGTAATGTACTATTCTTGATATAATGCCAAGCACAAAACTGCAAACAATTTTCCTCAAGTAAAACCTAATTTACATCGGCATCGAGGAGGCAGACGAAGACGATAACGCTGATATCTCAAATATATTAACGTGTTTCACGCCGTATCGCGCCTGATTACATTACGAGGGACCCGGCAGCCGGGCCAATCAATGTTAATCCTATTCAGAAGCGCTTTTAAAATTATATTGCGTTTTTTTACTAGCAGGGCCGTTGGGAAAATGCCACACGATTGATACGATAAAAACTAATGTATTGGATTGACGGATCTAATGGCAAGTCACGTGATTTTTTTTCCATAAGGTACAGCCGAGTAGATTGTGTCACAAGGGAGCAAAATTACATATTTACGGAGAGGGCGTATAATGAATCCTAAACGTAGGGAAGGCGTCCACAATAAAATAGACGCCTGTACCCTTACCATGAGTGGTGACATTGAGGTTTTCGATAACGAGTATCGAAATTACTATCTGTGCATATCGCTTGTACTATTTTAGTGCAAACGAGATGCACAGATAGTAAATTCGATACTCGTTATCGAAAACGTCAATGTCACAACTCATGGTAAGGGTACTGAGCGTAATGAGGGATACAAGTGTTAAGGCCTGAGGTAGAATACATTTTGCTACCATGTGATACAATAATTTGTATACCTCACTGGCTGGAAAATAAGCAAATGTCCTAGGATAGAAAAATGCCACTTTGTTCTCTCTTATCGGGGATAAAAAGTGCGATATACAAGTTGGTGGTGTGAAAAGATATGTTTACACTTTTGAACTTTATTTCATAAGATTAAGGTAAAAAATTAAGCTTACGGTCCTGGGTTCGAATTCAAGGGCATTTATTTGTGTGATGACTTGATGAGCACACATTTTTGTTGCTGAGTGTGGGTGTTCCCTACTTATTTAAGTATTTGTATATTATATATATCAATGGATGTGTACCCACAACACAAGGCTTCTCGAGCTTACCGCGGGGCTTAGTGAATTTGTGTCAGGGTATTCTGTAATATTTATTTGCTTATCCACCTTGAATCAATGATAAAGAAACTGTATAGGTATTTATGAACGTGACTGCACATAGAGTTTTGGAACACTGCCTTTGAAGCTCAAATGAATATAAAGGTTTTCTTATAAACGTAATTCTGTTTAGATTTGGCGAATACAATGGTTGTCCATTAGCTTTATTGTGCGATAAAGTTTTCCTTTTCGCTGGTAATAAAATTACTAGTCGTAAAGCACAGTTTGGAAGTCTAAGAGAGCATAAAATGTTACATTATATTTTTTATATTGTTAACTTATTACAATGTTTTTGCAAAATCTTTGCCGGTTATTTGTAAAAAGTATACGATTTTAAGCTAACATGCTCATTCACATTAGGTACAACTATTACTTAAAACGGTATAGTTACCATGTAGATACATTAATTTGTATTAGTTTTCGATATTTCGGCACTGTTGTGGAAAACTAATTCAATGAACGTACATGGTATTTATCCCATTTGAAGTAATAGTTGTAAAGCAGTTAAATCAGTCGTTAAATAGGAACAATTTATATTAATTATGTCTCTTCCGTACACGGAACAATGGTGTTCCGGACATTTGGGAGGCGTACGCGGAGCCAAATCGAGCCAACGCGCAGAGGCCCTTTCGACAATTTAATGAAATGTAAGGGGTACACTAAGCGGATGTTGCCCCTGTCCGTATCATGAGACGCGCACAGAGACAGCACCCGCCATGGTGTAAGGACTATTGAGTTATAATGGAATCTAGAATGTACTAGGCTATTGGGTGGAAAGGATGGACTAGCTACTGGGCTATTGGATAAAAAACCGGACGTCTGCCTAATAAAATGATATACACTTTTATTTCCGGCAGACGGTGACTCACCCTATATATTAATTATTATTATTAACTATGGATGAGAAATGGCGTAAAGTCATGGTTCGCTCCATCTTGGGTGGTCACCCCACGCTGGGTCTTCCAGTAAGTTAGACTGTAAACCGTTATTAGCTTTTATCAAGAGAATATAATATTTCTAATGAATATTTTTTTTCATATAAATTGTCATCGCCATATTTTCATCTCGTCGTCCCACGTGCACGTGCGAGGCGCACACATCGCTGTCTTCGTATATCACCATTACCTCCGCGTAAGCCGAGATATCCTCCGGAAATTGGACATTGCATTAGAATTTGTATTGCCAAAAACGTGTATCCAATTTTGAACCTTAATACTTAGACTTTAGTAGCATAATTGTTTAGTGTTATTGTTAAAATATTTTTTTAAACCTTTGACATTTTAATCATAACGGATATCCTCACGTTTATTTATGCTCTGTGTGTTTAGGAGAGCCTTACATTTCAGCCGTATGCAGTCCACTGCTGGACATAGGCCTCCCACAAATATGACTTGTATCATCTTGGGGAGTAGCTGCCATAGTCGCCACGCTTGGCAGGCGGGCTGGCGACCGCAATAGCTATAGATTGGGTTTCGACGGACGCTGCTGCCCGTCCGTAGGATTTTTCCCTTTGTCGCCTCTTACGACACCCGCGGGAGGGGATGGGGTGGTGCTATTCTAGTCAGCCGGCATCACACGGCTAAGTAGAGCCTTGGCCAGAAGTATTGACCTCATTGGTGTTTTTCATTTCAGTCGTTCGATATCTCGTGATTCGACCTGTATCTATAAGGTCAATGATTTGAGGCTACTAATCAATTCAAGTACTTAGTACGTACATACCGTGCAAGCACTGTCTCAGGCACGTACTTAAGTAGTGACGTTAGATCGCGGATATATCCCAGTACCCTTACCATGAGTTGTGACATTGACGTTTACGATAACGAGTATCGAGTTTACTATCTGTGCACCTCGCTTGTACTATTTTAGTGCGAACGAGATGTACAGATAGTAAGCTCGATACTCGTTATCGAAAACCTCAATGTCACAACTCATGGTAAGGGTACTGGTGAGGGTATTTGCATAAATCCCCTGCCGGTTGTATCCGACGCCCGGTCCTTTCCTGCAGCCTCACAACGTTGCAAGTGCATGCTTTAAATAATGCACAAACCATGCAATCGTGGACCGTAATATACGTGTGTGTTGCTAGGAGATAAGTTGGTATTATAGATTGGTTTAATAAGGCTAGCAGTTTCTAAATATCTATGCGTCACAATACAAACATAAACTAAATAAATAAATATTTCGGGACAATCTTACACAAATCTACCTAGTGCTACGGTAAGGCTTGTAAGGCTAATAGATAAATACCTGGAAAACCCATGACTCAGGAACAAATACCTGTGCTGATCACACAAATAAATGCCCTGACTGGGATTTGAATCCAGGGCCATCGGCTTCATACCCGCGGGAGGAGATGGGGTGGTGGTATTCTAGTCAGCCAAATGGCGTATTGGTAATGTTCATATTTAAATATAATCAGCATGGAAACCGGTTGTATTTCCCGGTACCGGTATCGTTTCAAGCTATTCATTGCGACTGTCAGTGTTATCGCATTTCCTTTCCAACGGTTGGTCGCAGCCCCGAATACTCACTGAGCAGCGGCGAGCGCTCGCCTCGGTCGAGGGGTATTTTATCTTTACTTGTATCTTTCAGCCCGACTTAAGTTATGTTCAAATCCCACGTTACTGATTAAAAAAATAAATAATAATAATTGAAAATATTATTTATTTGCCAAAACACATGTTACAGGTTACAAGCTTTTGGGCTCTGAGCTAGGATTCTCTGTGTTGTGACAGTATAATTTAGTTATTGATACACCTAGACATTTTCCTAGCACGAATGATTTGTTGTAAGTGGTTGACAAAATAGAAACATCGATAGTCCTATTATCGATACGTATTACTATATGGTATCGATATAGGGTAATAGGTTGCCTTTAAAAATAGATAATAACTGCCCACACTCTGCGCCTTTCCGCACGTAGTCGCCACTCGAGAAACGAGTAACTATTATATTAAACCTATATAAAAAAAAATCTACTATGTTACCATATTTTCCTTTATTTATTTGGCACTCCAAAGAAAATGTCAAATCTGTACACATTTTGGAACACTTTTAACTTTAACCGGAGCTCTTGATTAAAATAAATGTATTATTTTTGTGAGAAAGAGTTTTCAATGTATTTTTATTAATATGTTTTGCTGTAATTATATTATACGAATTAACTTCAGTTGATGACAAAGCCTACGGCGGATTTCAACTTGTACAGTCAGCAGCAGAAGTAGCTAAGCATTCGAGGTGTTCAAAATGAGGTCAACACATCTCTATTGTCAAGAGAATAAGAGCGCGTGTAGGTCATTTTGAACACTTGAAACGCTTAGCCACTTTTGCTGCGGACTGTACCAGTTGATTGATAAGTGACAGAACCTGTGGATGACCTGTTTTATGTGACCTGACGAAGCCTGCAGCGTGGATTATAAAATCTTGTGTAAATTGTAGTTAATGTTTGTTTCAATAAATAATATACTTCAGTCATCATTTCATGTGTCATTTATCAATTACAAAAAAAACATTACGCCAACGTCGAATATTTTATTGAGTCCCAACATTTTGCAGATTCGTAATTCACAAGTTTATGAATAATAATAGTGAGCTTATCTCTTTATATTTCAGAGCATTGTGCCAACAGTTATTAAACGAGACAAGGCAAAAATGTCCAAATAATCTGCGCGAATATCAAAGCTGAGATAATGTTATTCAGTCTGCAATAAGCCCGTGTTTGGACTGGCCTTTGTGTCTAAAACAATTTAAGGGTTATAAAATATTCTGATATACTTTTATCAAACGCAAATAGCATTTATTTAGGTTGATCGAATTGTTTACTGCGCATATTTATATTTTGTACAGATAAAAAAATGGTTCGAGCTCTAAGCCGGGTGAATGGATACCCAGAAGGCTGGCGAAGTTAGCTCGCTGTATAATTGATATGATGAATAAAAATATGATAGCAAGTTTATTCTGGGTGGCCCTCAACATCATATCAGCCGTCAGCCGTCATGTCTGTCTGTTACCTCTTCACGCTTAAACCTCTTAACCAATTGAATTAAATTTGGTATGGAGAGAGTTTGAGCTACGAGAAAGGACATATGATATTTGTTATCCAGCAACCATACTTTACGGGCATGGCTGGCCGATGAAGTCGTGAGGAAAAGCTATTTTTGTTTTTTATGACATAGGTGGCAAACGAGCAGACGGATTGCCTGGTGGTAAGCAATTACCGTCGCCCATGGGCACCCGCAACACCAGGGGTGTCACAAGCGTGTTGCCGGCCTATAAGGGGGGTTGGAGCTCTGGGAACCTTACTCATCATCAGGAACACAACACTACATACTTGAAAGGTAGCAGTGCTATTATGGTGTGGTATTCTGTAAGGAGGAGGTACTTCCCCAGTTGGGCTGCCACAGATTCAAACGTGATGGTCATCGCTGTGCCCTACCACTCATTGTTGGACGTAGTTTAAGGACATACCTGGGTCCGGGTTTTGTATAACTTTGTCACGCTATTTACTCGACAACTGCTGTCATGATAAAGCTGTTTGAACATTAATAAAAGCTACCTGTATCCCAGATACACTAAACTCAATGTTCATCCGCAGTTCATCGAACCGGCGGATTTAATGAAGGGCAATATCGGCATCCTTTTAATCTCAATAACTACACGCAAAAGCTGCTTTATCTTGTACACATAAGACTTATATTTCAATATCAAGGAGATATGAATATGTGGTGTGAGTTGGAACCTCGATTCGCTCTGCTTAACCGTTAAATAAACATCGATGGACTGTTCATAAATATGTATATGAATGTTCAATTTAATCAATATATATAAAAATGTCATCAAGACACAGATGTTTGTCTGGAACTATTGTGGCATAATATCGTCCATACAGTGTGACAAGGTGGTTAAAATTATATGATCTTTCATCACAAAAAACACTCTGCGATTTTACAAGATCAGGCATAAATCAGAGGTCGGAATTTCGCCTTTTTTGAGCTGTCATAGGGACTTCTCGTTTATCGACTTCCGATCATACATATGTATATCGATAGATTTTTATTTTGAGTAATTTGTGGATATAACAATTTCAGCAACTCAAAAGTTATCTAAAAGAGATCGCTCTTTAGCGGTAACACTGCCGGTTGTTTACCTCTACTTTTAATATTGTGTAATATATTGTATTCTATAACTTATCGATACCATTATGAATATCGGTATTCGATAAAAGAAGTCCCTATGACAACTCAAAAATGCTACGGGACTTCCGACAAGCATTTGTATCTTGTTTTAGCACATATCCAAGGTTACGTAAGGTCGGCACGACATGTTTTACTCTTTTATTCCCCTGTATCTTTCGTCACCTTGCACTCACTCCTTTGTCTTTCATATCTTCCACACAATCCGTCCATCGTTTGGCCTACCAATAGCTTTCCGCCCCTCAACATTCATTTTAACAGAGACGCATATGTACGGTAAAATATCAGCTACCTCTAACCGCCCCGAGAATAAAACTTGCCAAGCCAAATGCAACTATGGTCTGTCATAATTAAAATTCAAAATGACATTCAATGGGAGACCTTTTAATAGGTCTCCGGGCGGCTAGAGGTTATGAGTGCATTGTGCCTTTTCCATAAAAGTGGCCGCCTAGAGCCCTCGCCGAGTGCACTGCATAAATCAATTGGACAGCAATCTGTGGCGCCTGTAAATAGTGGTGCACTGTGTGAGGGGGGGGGAGATTCCAATTTCAAACTACGCCTGCGACTTGATCCTCTTAGGGCTTGTTGATGTCGATCTTAATTTTAACCCTTTGAACGCCAAGAACCACTAAAGTGGACGGGTTCTGTCGTGCCTGCCACGCCACCGGCCATTATTGTGGCTATGGCGGACGCTGTCGAAGCAATTGTCCTGCAGACAGATAAGTTTCACTTGTCGATAGGTTGGCGTACACGACACTGATGCAAGTGGAAAAGCGTTCAAAAGGTTAACAATATCAGCTTATTGGGTTACAACGGAAGAACACCTTTACCAGCTACATGCTGAGGTGTGACCCTTTTGTGGCACCGAGTATATTGCACTCATATATGTTTGTAATAATTTGTTTTGTTTGTCATTAATGAATATAGTTTCTTCATCTTTCTTATTTTATTTATTTATATCAAGCTCGCCTGATGGTAAGCAGTCGACGTAACCTATGGACGCCTGTAATTCGATATGGTTGACATGCACGTTACCCTTTAAGGGTAGCTAATATAGCTCATAGCTTTAAGGATATGAGCTCTGGCGGCACTACTCACCGGCAGAAACACAACACTTTCTTTAGTGCTATTTAGCTGTGGTTTTATTTTTTTAATTTTCTTCGCTGAGTTCTTCAGAAACTAACTAGGTAGGCTAAGCCTGTTTTTTTAAGTCATCTATTTAATCGATTTATCGATATGAAGTTATTTATGGAGACATTAACTTCAGCTCAATCAGTCATCCCTTAATCGTATCGTCCACTTTTAATCATATTAAGTGCTCGATTTGCTAAATTAAAATTCTACGTACCAAAACCGTGATAACTGAACGTTAATAGCTTTTATGTCGTTGTAATAAGGTTCACAATCGTCAGTGAACTTTGTAGATTGGGTGAAATTCACTCGGTCGGCCTCTAATGTTAGTTAATTAAATTACTGTAGCAAGTTATACGGTTATACGTAGGAAATCTATTTTTGTACTATATAGCCGAAATATACTAATTTTAAATATATGGTTTCTTTTTCAAATAACATAGGTACTAAATAGTTTTATAAGCATTCTACCAATGCAAGCGGCATCTCCTCGTTGTATCGCAATGCTGATACGCTGTGCGGAATAACCACCTTTTTTTTTTTTTTTGGAACCTGACTTGGGCTTTATGCACATGTGTTGTGCCTTAGAGCAAGCGGACTGTGTGGGGGGAAGGTAGCCTGGGGAAAATCCAGGACCCTTCCGCGCCAGACTTGACTTGTACTACTGGAATACTCCTACTGAGTTTTCGCTTCCAGTGAGATTGGTTGAGACGGTCTCAACCTGATCTGAGTGGTGTGTAATGGTATCGAGCTAATGGGAGTTTTATTGCTGGTTCGCTACTCCTACCCTGCTGGTAAAGACTCCAGCAAGAAACCCAGCAGGCCCGACCGCTGTCGGAGTGACTCTAACCGGTACGCGGCGGTACCGTGTTGATAAGGGACTGAATGTGTCGGTGTTGTCGCGTGGTGGACGTCCCCGCCGGCGGGAATGCCGAAGTGTACGCGTTGTGTCCGCGGGGGATGGCGCACGCACAGCGGCCCATCTTTCGAGGGTCGCTGTGAGTGCGTCGTCCGGGTCCGAGAGAATGTGTCTAGGCCGCCGGACCGAGCGGCCCCTAATCAGTGTGTGACGCGTTGTCAGTCCTGTGAGGGGAGGAGGGACGGGAGTGTAGCTCGCAGCCTTCCTAACTAACGGATTACGATGGTGGGGAGCGTTATCAAAGTAACGCCTGGAAGCCTGCTTAAAGAAACCATACACGGAGTTAAGCCCCGAGTCGTGGTGCAAACTGAGGGTCGTCTGGTACCACGGAGCACCAGTCGCCTAAATTACCTATTGCTGACGTTTCTTAAATGCCGGCGAACATGGCAGTGTGAGATCTCTTTCGGACAATATTTGTCTCAAAATTGACAAGATTCGAGCTCTTTAACTTAAACGCACTTCGAAGCTTCGTAGAAATGAAAAATCTGAACTTGAATCTGAAATTGTTTAACCTCTAGACGTCTAAATACGATTTGACAGGTCACTGAGTCTATAATGTATCGAAGAATATAGTAAACATGCTAGTTTTAGAAACCCTGTGTTAAGTCCGCCATCAACTGTTTGGATCATATTATGAAGCGACAGAATTTAATATATCAAAGTTAACAAATGTGCCAGCCTTTGTGTCAACACTAACTACCTATGATATGAAATAAAACAAAAAATCAATACTAACATTATAAATGCGAAAGTACCTCTTCACGCTTAAACCTCTGAACCAATTGGGATGAAATTTGGTACGGAGAGAGCTTGAGCGGCGAAAAAGGACATAGGATAAGTTTTATCCAGCAATCAGACTTTAAAGACAGGTGACTGGTCGACAAAGTGCGAGGAAAGTAATTAAATAGTTAATGAAATTGTAGACGATGGTTACTAATTAATAACACTAAGCATCAATAAGGACTTGAATGACAACCTCCTAAGTCCCACAATACCAGTAAAATGCTACTTGAAATCACTCTTTATTGTGTAAGAAATAAAGTATAATCTCTTCGATCGAAGGAAAGAAATAAAACTCAACTTTGTTCCAATTTTATAACATTCAAATTTCTTTAAAGTAATTATACTACATGTAGGTCCGTGGGCTTTGGAAGGATAATTTCTAATGCGATCGCGCAGATACACTCCCAGCATAACCCTCTGCATTGCCATTTGGTGATTTTGAGCCTTCTTATGACGCCCATTTGAGCCTGAGTCGTGGTAGCTTACTATATAGTATATTGTAAGCTACCACGACTCAGAGTCAGTATATTTTTACTATCAATATTTGCCGAAGGGAATCGATCACGTAGGCAAATGTACATTACAATTAATTACGTAAATGGATAATTCAATATGGATATTCAGTATTAAATGGGCTACACACGTTTCATTATACTAATTGCTTAATCCACGTTTGGTGAACGACCCCAATAAATTCGGCTGATCGCCAAAATGTATGAGTACTCGTATATGTGATGGGTATTTTTAAATTTGTATCAATTGATTAGATCGATAACTCTGTCCGTCTGTCTGTCTTAAACCTCTTCATGCTTAAATCGCTGAACCAATTGGGATGAAATTTGGTATGGATTGAGTTTGAGCTACGAGATACGAGCTTTTATGTAAATAACAAAATAAACCTACAATCCAGGAGCTTATTTTTTTTCTAAGTAGTTAATTACGAAATGAATTCTGTTGATTACAGTCCGATCGCTTCTAACCAACGTAGCTCTAAGATGGAAATTTGACGAACAGTAATTGAGAGCACGGCAAAGTGTAATCAACATCACCAGGCGCCCTGCCTTAATCTCTTTCTCACTTTGCCTCGTTTTTCTTAATTAAAAACGATCTTCAGAAACAGATACAATCTTTAAGCGTTTTAGTAGTAAGCTATTAAAAGTTTTTAAACTTGCACATCTGCTTAGTTTAATGAATAGAGACACAATAGAACAAAAGGTCCAAAGACTGCAAGATGCTCTGATAAACCTTTAGACAGTAAATAAATAACGCAAAATAATATTACAATGAAATTTATGAATCAAAAGGAAATAAGAAAATCACCAACATGCTTTGAAGGCTGATCTTAAAAATATGAATTGATTTTCATAGATAAAAACCAGATAAACTATAACAGATCAATATTTGTATATCTAAATACACCTGGAGTGGTTTTTCACTTTACTTATTTCTTTTTTTTTATGACATAGGTGGCAAACGAGCAGACGAATTGCCTGGTGTTAAGCAATTACCGTCGCCCATGGGCACCCGCAACACCAGGGGAGTCACAAGCGCGTTGCCGGCCTTTAAGGGGGGGGTTGGAGCTCTGGAAACCTTACTCACCATCAGGAACACAACACTACATACCTGAAAGGTGGCAGTGCTATTATGGCTGTGGTCTTCTGTAAGGGGAAGTACCTCCTCCATTTGGGCTGCCCCAGATTCAACCGTGATGGTCAACGCTGTGCCCTACCTCTCATAAAAATAAATAAATTAATTAATTATATATTCATCGCTATATGTAGACCACATTCATATTTATAAATTATTAAATAATAATTTCCATTACTTGAGATCTATCGTAACACTCGGTGACTTGAATTGACCCTTATTATTTACGTCTAAAGTTTCATTTTCGAATGTGTCTACAATTCTATCCCCGATTCCATTATCGAATGGCTGAAATAAAGCCATTTTACCTTAATACATCATGGTGTGAACGCTTCGACTTAGACGTTTAAATTACATAGTACAGTCAAATAAAAATATACAATTTTGCACCTTAATACAACGGGTTAACGCACAAAAGTGTTGAGTTATTTTCGTACTGTACCTTATAATTTGAAAACCAATTCATCGCTGCGTAAACTAGACCTACTCGGGTTGCCCAAGTTATTATAGCTAATATTATTTGGAAACGAAAATTGAGTACATTTATCATTACATGAATTCTCTCAGTATGACCTTATGACCTACAATTTGTGAGAACTTGATAAATATGAATAAGTAACCTTTTTCTTAGTAACTAATTGTCGGTAATTCTCAGATTTGTGCCATACTAAACCATTTTTAAAACGACTACTTAAGGTGACGGCACCAGTAATGGACAAGGAACCAATCATGAACATTAGTGCTTATTTCAAAGGAGTTAAGTGTTGTGCATTTGTTGAGACATATTCAATTTATAACTTTAAGATTTTTGAAATAAGAACTAAGTGTCCATCATTGGTGCTTGTCAGCTAAAAGTGTCCAACATTGGTGCCATTACCTTAACTACATTTTGCTTTAAAATAAGTGAACTTCCATGTTTATTCTTCGTTATGTACTTCGTGTAAACCTACCCAGGAAAGTCGAGAAAACAGTAATTAATACGGAGTAGTATATTGTTTAGAAACCGGACGGTAGCAAAAGGCCTCATAAATCCAGCCAAGTGCTATGCCTCACCAAGGATACTCTGAACTGGTTAGGGTTACCAAGTATCCGCATTTTTTGGGCACGCCTTGATTTTTAGGCAATTTTAGTCGTGCAAATTGAGGAATCGGGAAGCACAGAATAGTGGCGATTTTAGGGTAGTGACTAAACTCCGTGATCATACTGAATGCTTGAAAACTTTGATGGAGTTGAGTCTAACCATACGTAAAGTTTGAGAACGATTTGATTGGGTTTTAACCGCCACGGCTACCCGTCGATATTTTCCCTTTGTCGCCTCTTGCGACACCCGCGGGTGGAGATGGGGTGGAACCTCAGCTGTATACCGATTAATTTGTATGAGAATAATACTGACATTCTATCCCCGGTTAGGATGTCAATTTTGCATTGATAAAAAAAGATAAAAAAAAAAATATTTTTCAATTTAGGCACATTACATGCACTTATGAACGTCAAAAAAAAATCTACACCGGTTCAAACCCTACACCTCTGACCCGTGAAGATACCGGCAAGAAACTACGGCGGGACTTATTTTTTCAATACAGTGATACATCAAATCTTAAAGTACTTACATAATTATGCGTAGTCCGATAAGAAAACATATCAAACAGTTTATTCAAGATATGAAAATACTAAAATATAAAATAAAAATAATAATGTATAAACAAATTCGACTTCACAAAATAGACATACTTTAATATGCTTTCTTATCTGAACTGTGTCATTTACATGATCTGGCAGTACATACAATTGTTGAATTAATTGCTAGGCGGTTTTGTTAGTTTATTTCCAAACCTCTAATTTTAATACCTACCCTTGAAACATGAGAATTCTCGTCACCCTAGTTAAAGTACCTCCAATATAAAAATATTTATAGAATGTCGCGGTACTTCAAGTTAAAATAAATAAATAAATAAATAAATAAATATTTCGGGACATTCTTACACAAATCGACCTAGTCCCACGGTAAGCTCAATAAGGCTTGTGTTGCAGGTACTAGACGACGATATATATAATAAATAGATACATATAAATACTTAAATACATAGAAAACACCCATGACTCAGGAACAAATATCTGTGCTCATCACACAAATAAATGCCCTGACTGGGAATCGAACCCAGGACCTTCGGCTTCATAGGCAGGGTCACTACCCACTAGGCCAGACTGGTCGTCTAAAAACAACTTATATAAATGTTTTCTTTAGTGACTTACGACTTTTGTAAAATGGCGTTGGGGAGAGGAAAAAGCGATCGTATTAAGTCACGTGTCTGAAAGCGTGATAAAATATGAAGTGGGGTGTTATCGGGGGCTGATGGTGCTCCATGCTTACAAGGGTAGATAAATTCACTGTAAATTATACAATATATAATATTTAGCTTTTTTCTTTTGACTTATTAGATTTAAATGTTAGGTGACTTATTTGACGACCGGTCTGGCCTAGTGGGCAGTGAGCCTGCCTATGAAGCCGATGGTCCTGGGTTCGAACCCCAGTCAGGGCATTTATTTGTGTGATGCGCACAGATATTTGTTCCTGAGTCATGGGTGTTTTCTATGTATTTAAGTATTTATATGTATTTATCTATTATATATATCGTCGTCTAGTACCTATACCTACAACACAAGCCTTACTGAGCTTACCGTAGGACTAGGTCTATTTGTGTCAGATTGTCCCAAAATATTTATTTTTTTATACAATGCTGGTAATGTAACAAAAAGTATCTCTAAAAAGTACATATATAGTCAGTATGTATAGTCAAATATTGTATACTCGCAATCTGTTACTAGCGTGAAGCTGGAACGGGAATCCTTAATTTCATAAATATTGAACTTCATAAATATCATATTTAAAATTTAAATGCAATTAAAGATTAAAATGTCGTATTTCTTTTTGTTTTTGGGATGAATAATTAAAATATTCGCAGTGGATTTATGCAGCCGCTTCATTAACTTTCGTTCTCTGTTTTTTTGTGTTTATTTTAGTTTTTGAATACTTACAATTTATGAAGTTTCTTTTTTACCATATGAAAGTAATGTCTACCTTGACTATATCTGCAATTGTGATATTGTCTCTTTATTTATCTTTTTTCTTAGATTAGGTTTTATACAATATTTTTATAAAAGTAAAATATAAAAATACATCTAAAACATATCAAAACAATAAAAACATTATAAAAAACCTAACCTAGAGTGCCGCCGGCAACGGGGCAGGGCCCAGGCTGCCGGTGGTTAGGGCTGCAGAGAGAGGAACCGTCGGACTATGCGCGCCGTGTCCAGGATTACCGCCTTCTGAATCTGACCCTTGATCCAACCACAACCACGTAGCGAGAGTCTCTCAAGATGTTGGTCGAGACTCTTCGCTATGAGACCGTTCGCGGATACAACTATCGGTAGAATGATCGCCGAATCAACTTCCCACATGGCGGTTACCTCGTGAGCCAAGTCTAAGTACTTGCTGGACTTGTCCTTCTCGGCCTTCACGAGGTTCTCGTCACATGGGACGGTGATATCGATGAGCATTGCCCGGCGCTGCGATCGATCTATCACCACGATATCAGGCTTATTGGCTACAATAGTCCTGTCCGTGATAACAGATCGATCCCAATAGAGCGTGGCACGACCATTTTCGAGAACTGGCGCAGGTGTGTACTTGTAGTACGGCACTTCGCGGTCCGCAAGTCCATACATAAGAGCAAGCTGCTGGTGTATAATCCTGGCAACAAGGTTATGTCTGTGCAAGTACTCGCCGTTAGCAAGATGAGAACAACCGGAAATTATATGCCTGAGTGACTCTCCGGGACGGCGGCATGCCCGACAAATGTCGACCGTACCGTCCTTCAGGATATATTTCCGGTAGTTATTCGTCATGATAACTTCGTCCGCAATTGCACAGGCAAAACCCTCGGTTTCTCCGAAGAGGTCCCCGAATCGTAGCCAGTTCACCGACGCGGGCAGGTCTACGTCTGGTCCCGTTAGGGCCCTGTAGAACCGCCCGTGTAGCTCCTTACTCTTCCATACGGCCTTGCGGTCCTCGGTGCTTAGTACCACTGGTTTGCGCCAGTTCTCGTTTGCCAAGGAGAGCGGTGTGAGGTTCCTGTCTACTGCCACCACATCACGATGCATCCCACACTCGTGGTTCAGGAAATAATTCCTGAGATTGCACACCTCACGGTTATGGAGACTTTTGGCATTTAAAAAGCCGCGGCCTCCACACTTCCGTGGGATGTACAATCTCATAACCGACGAGCGTGGGTGTAGCATGCGATGTGTGGTGAGTAGTAGTCGGACCCTCCGATCCAGGGCATCCAGCTCGGTCTGAGTCCATCTTAGTATGCCAAAGGAGTATATAAGTAAGGGCATTACCCAAGCGTTGAAGGCCCGAACCTTATTGCCACCTGACAAAAGGCTATTAAGTACTTTTGTCAGCCGACCGAAGAACCGCTCCTTCACCGCCTGTCTAATAGCCACATCCTCAATACCCAGAGACTCTGACATACCAAGATATTTATAGGTTTCTGATTCGGAGATAGACCTGAACGACATCGTCTCAGAAAGCTGTAAATTTGTTGAATTTACTACTTTCCCCCGCTGTACATGTACTTTTTTAGTGATATTGTTATTGTTAAACTCTAATCGTTCTGCTAATCAAAATGTTGTGGCAACAAGTACAAATACATTTACTAGAAATATATATAAACGGGTCACTCACGTATCTTAAGGTCGAAAACCGCTCAACATTTGTTTCGGTCCAATTCGTGAACCATAATCATGAGCTCCGTGCCGCACCGTCGCTGGCGGCGGCACTTCGAGAACATATGTCGAGCGGTTTTCGACCTTAAGATACGTGAGTGACCCGTTTATATATATTTCTAGTATCTCTGAGTCTCACGGGAGTTTTCTATTAAAGTTACAAATACATTTATTTACAGAAATTACAATCGTATTATGATAACTACAAGTACTTAACTAGTTACAGTATAAAATCTAAAAAAGGTTTTGAGGCATTGTACCAAGGATGCTGGCGGCATTTCCTCGTTGTATAGCAATGCTGATACGTTGTGCGAGGAAGCCGCCAGCTCTTCGGTCACCAGTTACATCAACCAGACGCTTCGCAATTTCTGCAAAAAGTTTGTGCGCGCTGGGACCCCATGTACAAAATAATACAAATTAGATGTAAAGAACGAATTGCACATAGAATAGAAAACTAGTTACAAATGTTGCCTCTAAAAGAGAGCAGTGTTTGGCAACAAGATCGCCTGTTATTTTTAAATCAGAGGCTTTTTTCTTTCTACTTTAGTAATGAATATAATGATCGCCTAAAGTTGTCACGTTCTCAATAGTATAGCCACAGAGTATAACCCTTACATAAACACACATAAAAACTAAAAAAACTGGAGAAAAAGACTCGGTAGTATATATAGCCTTTCTGCACTACACCAAACCCCTGTGAGACCCTTTAACCAACACAAAAGCCTATCCTGCTCGTGACACAAAACTTTACCACCAAAACAATTGAATCACACCTACCTACATTTATTCGTATATTCCCAAACTTATATGCATGCAAACTAAAACTTAAATTAATCCCAACTGGTCGTATTCATCGCTAAATGGAACTAAAGTTCCCAACCACAGCTCCACACTTATCTGTGGAACTTATGATACGAGTATACACCATTTTATGCTACAACGAGTATATCACCCACATATGTCTTAAAACCTAGGAGGAATAATGACCGGAGAACGCATCCGCGAGCGCCAGTAAGGGACAAAGATATTCTGGCTTTTGTAGCCAAAATGTAACAATTCACGATAGTTTTGCTTTACAGGACATTCTTTATGACATAAATATTAGCTTATTCTGTATTAATTACCGTAACTTTGGTTGAAAACCCAAGAAAACTCCAATTATTTGTTTATATTTGTTTGTTCCCCTCCAACTTTGATAGTTCTGAAGGGTCCAGTTTGGAGGGGAACAAATATATATGAGACTATGACAAGGACGGACGAAAATAGCGCCGTGTCTGCCATACCTATGGAAAGTTACATAAGACCATTCCTTTCGATCGTGGTATTATTATTAGCACGCTCCGTCTAGTTAAATGGTATGTCTATGCTTAAAACCTACCTTTGGGGGAGCCCAAATATCATCTTCGGAGGGAGTTGCCATAGTTGCCACGCTTGGCAGGCGGGGCGCCAAGTGTCATTCGTCACTTTTTTTCCTGTGTCGCCTCATCCATCGCGGGACTGGCGCTATTCACAGCCGGCACCATTCTGCGTACCCACAGACCAAAATCTACCAATAACTGCAATATAATTTACCTTTTTGTAGGCCACGGAGCGGCTAAAGGACATGGAATTCATTCATGTGAGGGGGTGAATAACTCAAACGGTCTATATGAATGTGGAGTCACAAATTAGACAAAACACACAATCAAACAACAGAATAGCCAATTCCTCTTCGGGAGACTATTAGGGTTTCTGGTTTCTCGTCTCATTTTTTTTCTCGAGTTTCGAGAAATCTTATAAAAAATTATAAGGCAGTGGCTACTTTTTTTCATGAACAAGCCTTATAAAAACCAAATAAAACTCGGAATTCTTTTATTGCACTTTACATTACAAGTTCGAGATAAAAAAAACATACAAAAACTAAGTCAACAATGAAAATAAAACAATATACGTAATCTACTTTTTCAGGCTTTTTGATCAGACATAAAACTAAAATCTTACATATAATCAATAATTAAAATAAAAAAATATATTACTTGCGAGTGAGAAGTCCGCTGCACGCGTTAATAGTGCGTGGCCGACGTTATCATTGTTAAAAGCCAAAAAAATGGCAAGCCTGACTTTAGCTCTTATTTCGTTTTCGCCGGTACTGGAGAGTCTCGAAGAGTCAGTTATTTATTTCTCGTCTCGAATGGAGGTGAAACTCTCGAGTTGTCTCGATTCGAGAAGTCTCGAGCAGAAACCCTAGAGACTATTAGCAAGACTAAGAAGAAAATTAATGCTTCCGAAGTAATCGCTTGGCTATTGTCATCCAATTAATAATTTGTTTTCGAATTACACAGCATTGTTATAATATTTCAACTGTACAAATACGCTAAAAATATTCCTTGTCCAAATTACACAAGTTTTGCTCGTTCCTTAATGGCGGAGTTCGACATTTCTTAATGAAATTCGTTGGCGCGGTGTTAATTTAATTGCTTCGCGTGAAACTTGGGAAGGATTTGGAGAAATCAGAAAACTGTCACATAAACTCGTTTTCAGAAAGCCTATCTTGAACATCGATGTTGGAAAATTTTGGACATCTTTCTTTTTTTACTCTCATTAAGGCGTAATTAGAGTGATGGGAGACAATAATTCAAAATTAGCAAATTCTGATTTACGCGTTTGGCCTTCAGTATGAATCTTCACTATAAATCTCGCATATCTACTAAAAACAGGAAGTAGACAAAGAAAAAAGACGGGAATGGCGAATTCCTCCGTAGACACAGTAGACAAGGGCCGGTAGAACGACACCAAAATATTTTTGATCAAATTATCAATTTACCGTGTTAGAAATCTAATGAATAGGAAATCTTATATTTAAGAAAATTTTCAATACCTTTTCTAGTCCTATCAATAATTTTTAAGTTTATAATATAACTGCCAAACGTCAAAAAGTTGCCATTTTGCCCATTCTAATACTAAATAGTGCGATAAACAAACGGCGCTAGGTATTCAATGGTTGACGCGACATATTATGCTGATTCAGCTGATTCCGCTCCTTTTGCCACAGACTAATTATTAATGCTATAGCTTTCATAACTTTATGCAAATGTACTTTTTTGTGGCAATTATTATTTTCTTAAGCTTATTCTAAAATAAAGTTTGTGACGTTGGCGTTTACACGGTTAATCAAATGCTATTTCTATGAAGAAAGAATGCTTAATTTCTCTCATTAAATACAGATATGCCAAATTTTTGTGAACCCATTATTAATACAACTAAAGTCAATGCCCTCAGAATGGAGGTCGCTAATTTGGTCGTTAGCTTCCGTCAACAGTGCCTATAAATATTTGCCAACCCGACCCATATTTGTAAGTTATAGGCGATAGTCATGAAACGTTCTCAATAGCCTACCTACGAAACACGTGTTAAATAAAAACGACGCAATTAGCGTTTTATGTTTTTTTTTTCGTGGTAACGTTATGGTATTTGCTGTAACAACTTTTGCTGTCTCACTCAATCTATCTACTTCTTCTACTACAAAAAAGATAGAAGGTAGTTCATATAGTTCCTTATATGAACTATGACAATTATTTATTAAAATCTTGGTTAGGAAGGACACTCACAATCACATAAGTCCTCTTAATTTATTAACCAATTTAATAAAGTTATTAATTTAATAGTCATTTTCCAACGTAGGGATAACGACTGTTACAATATTTATTACGCACATTTAAATAAAGTTTAATTTTAAATTTTAATAAAGTAAACTAATACAGCCAGCCTTCTGGGCACCTTGCCCGTTGATAGCGATTTGGACCAAGTTTTTTATCTCTAATTTTGTTTAAGTAGGTTAAGTTGTTAGGGTTTTTATTTTCTTTATTATGTTTTTATACTTAATTGTAATTGTTTTAGATAAATAAAGGGTTATGGCAAATAAAATAAAAAAACAAATTAAAGTATATTGATTGATTTTAGTAAGGCTAGTTAAGGCTTCTCCAGACTCAGGCGTGATGGTACTTCGCTGTGCCCTACCTCTCATTGTTGGACGTACGAGTAGTAATGGCACATACCCGCGGGTCCAAAAGTGCACAGGGTGCACTCAATTCTTTAAATTCTCCATAGATTTAATACTAAAGGCGTACAATTTAAGGAGTTAAACAGATTAAAACATTTAGCTGCCATAATCAAGTTGCTTAAAACAAACACGAGAAGCAGGAATCGAATTAGGGAAGCGTTCGCGCCTTACTCGCGAAGTGCACAACGTCATTACCGCGTCTCCCAAGATGCATGGAGAGAGCTGGGATTCTGTAGGGATAAAACTTGATCTTTGTTCGCCTCTCGTTCGTTTGTTCGGAATATACTGTACACGAATTGAGTCATTTTATTTATTTAAGGGCTATGGAGAGGGCTATGCTCGGAGTGTCGCTGCGCGATCGCATCAGAAATGATTCATCGAAGTGGAGCTTAAGTGGCAGTGGGCATGCCACATTGCACTTAGAACTGGCGATGATGATACAAACGCTACGCCCCTGCTTGCCAAGTCCAGGTTAAGACAAAATTCTTTGAAGTCACTAAGAACAAATGTGACATTATCTAGCAAAAAGGACCTTATTGTCGATGGCGCTTACGTCGAACCGCGTTGCGTTTGTATTGCGGCATCTTGAACAACGGCGTAAGCGCCATCGACAATAAGGTCCCTTATTATAGATAATGTCACAAATAAAACTACTTTTTATTAAATATTTTGATGTGGTTTGATTTTTAAGTAATAACACTACTATATACATTACTAATTAAAATAGATGACATATTATACTTAACAAAAAATCCGAGAGCCTCCAGCATCCGACGAAGCCTCCATCGCGATAGCTGGAGATGCGGCTCCAAATCCTCCCTCGTTACTTTTTCTAAAGTACGTCACCTATTTCACTCTTTGAAGTATTAAAAACAATTGGTCAAAACTACAGTAACAAGTAATGCTATAGAACCAGGTCAATTACCGTGGCGAGGTGTCGAATAAGGTGTTTGAACCTAAGCGTGCGTGGAATGTAAGTACCTGTAGTACTATGTAGTACATGTGGTCGCATTTTACGTCTGACCCAAGTCTAGGTATCAGGTTTTATTGTTTCCACTCAAACCGCTGTGCCGTGTCTTGAACCCGTTATGGCCCAACATTTGTACGTTAGATGGCTATCTACACTTTCATTTACAAAAACGAAACGTTTTGACGACCGGTCTGGACTAGTGGGTAGTGACCCTGCCTATGAAGCCGATGGTCCTGGGTTCGATTCCCAGTCAGGGCATTTATTTGTGTGATGAGCACAGATATTTGTTCGTGGGTCATGGGTGTTTTGTACGTATATAAGTATTTATATGTATGTATTTATTATTTATATCGTCGTCTAGTACCTACAACACAAGCCTTATTGAGCTTACCGTAGGACTAGGTCGATTTGTGTAAGATTGTCCCGAATAATTGTTTAGTTTTTATTAAAAACTAGCTGACCCGGCGAACTTCGTACCGCCTAAAAAGCGTCAAAAGTAGTGATAGCTTTCAAAAATCACGGGTTTTTTGAGATTTTTTAGTACTTAATGTCTCAATCAGGGCTGTGACGATTTCAACCAATCCAAAATCATTTTAATCGGTTCTGCCGTTCTCGAGTTATAAGCGGTTGAACAAACCCCACTTTCTTTTATATATATAGATATAAGATAAGATAAGATATAAGATACGTATCGCATCTGATTTTTGGCTTAAGAGCCTTGGATTTTTTAAAATGGTCACGGTGTGGTTGTGAAAAACTTAGCTAAAAGATCTGGCCTATGTAGTAGTAACGTGTGTGTACACGCATGTCGGCATTCAAATTTTGACGTAATTAGAAAATAAAAAAATCATTTGGATTACTATATGTTGCGAACATAATATCGTTGTTGGAATCAAATATCTGAACAAAAATTTTTAATTTATCGAATTGACAATAGAGGGGATTCAGATATTTGTGACCACCTCCACAGCTTCAAAATATCTGATGGGGACTGTACTTACCAAAATCATACACGTAGCAGAATTACTTAATACCAACAGGGTATGAACGCTATACCAGTTATGGAACCTGTATAGTTTCACCATTATAACGGGTACTTCATATAATATCGGTACTTAGTAAGCACTAGCCACGCACCGGTACCGGTAACGGTACGGTAGCACGTACCGCAGGGCTACCGTATTCCGTTAACACCATACTGAAAATTATTTACATCAATTTTATATTATTTGCTATACAATTAATAACAGAATGACTGCCCGTACTACCCGTATAATTGTATCCTCATTATTCTTTTTTTTTATGACATAAGGTGGCAAACGAGCAGACGGATTGCCTGATGGTAAGCAATTACCGTCGCCCAAGGGCACCCGCAACATCAGGGGAGTCACAAGCGCGATGCCGACCTTTAAGGGTGGTTGGAGCTCTGGGAACCTTACTCACCATCAGGAACACAACACTACATACCTGAAAGGTAGCAGTGCTATTATGGCTGTGGTCTTCCGTAAGGATACTTCCCCAGTTGGGCTTCTCCAGACTCAAGCGTGATGGTACTTCGCTGTGCCGTACCTCTCATTGTCGGACGTTGTTTAAGGACATACCCGGGTCCAAAAATTCGCGAAGAGCTCTGGAATAACGCACAGAGTTTTCATTCTAATGAATTAAGTGCCCTAGCACTTAGTGGGTAATAGTTCCAGCTCTATCTGTTGCTCTAACCATAATTGTTTTCATCGGCTCTGAAGTTTACATAACTCGATTTACGTCGGCTTAGTAGAGTGAGTAAAAAAACTTTACTAAGGCCCTTTCATTTGAGTTTGTACAGTTTAACTTGATCGACACTTATTAAGAGCATTAACCCTTAATTTGCCAAAATAAATAAAAAAACGTGCCTCGGCTTCTGCCGATTCATCTATAATCTTTTTTTTTTATGCAAGACTGACCAACGTTTGACTTCAGTCGCACCTGATGGTAAGTGACGACGAGGTCGAAGGTGTAGCACGCTGGTTCAGTAACAGCCTATTCACTCTTGACTTGAAGAGACCCAAATTATATCTTGCCGGGAATACAGACGAAGGGAGCGAATTCCATTCCTTAGCAGTCCGCATTAGGAATGTAGAAGCGAATCGCTTCGTGCGAATGAATGGAATATTCACAACGTAAGGATGAAACTGCTCCCCTCGCCTGGACGTCCGGTGATGGAATCTATCTGAATAGTCCTATAAATTCTAATCATAATAAAAATACAAAATGAGGGTCAAATAATATGTACAAGCTGTACCTAAGCTGCCAAATTATGTGTTAAATCGGGTAACTCGCGTTTTGTAAGGTCCACTTGCGCCACTCAGGGTTCGCCAATAAACCCGAGTTTAACCGGTTAAGTCATAGACATACCATTTAACTAGACGGAGCGTGCTAATAATAATACCACGCGCGAAAGGGATGGTCTTATGTAACTTTCCATAGGTATGGCTTGGACGGCGCTATTTTCGTCCGTCCTTGTCATAGTCTCACATATTTTTGTTCCCCTCCAAACTGAACCCTTCAGAACTGTCAAAGTTGGAAGGTAACAAACTATTTTTCTTGGGTTTTCAACCAAAGTTGCGGTCATTAATACAGAATAAGCTAATATTTTTGTTATAAAGAATGTCCTGGAAAGCAAAACTACAGTGAATTGTTACATTTTGGGCTACAAAAGCCAGAATATCTTTGTCCCTTACTGGCGCACACGGATGCGTTCTCCAGTCATTATTCCTCCTAGGGTTAAGTCCATACATTTTTGACACTAACTCTGGGGTTACCGGTTAACCCTGAATGGCGCAAGGGGGCCTAAGACGAATATTTCTTGACGTCACGTTCATAGTAAATAAATAATAAATAAATAAATAAATATTTCGGGACAATCTTACACAAATCGGCCTAGTCCTACGGTAAGCTCAGTAAGGCTTGTGTTGTAGGTACTAGACGACGATATATATAATAGATAAATACATATAAATACTTAAATACATAGAAAACACCCATGACTCAGGAACAAATATCTGTGCTCATCACACAAATAAATGCCCTGACTGGGAATCGAACCCAGAATCATCGGCTTCATAGGCAGGGTCACTACCCACTAGGCCAGACCGGTCGTCAAACCGTAGGAACGTCTTACACCAAAGATCTAACCTTGGCGAACCGACCTCACTGAAAAGACTTATTTATAAAACATTCTCAAAGAAAATCTTTACTGTCCGAACAAAGAAACTGGCCGCTATTATTGCCTACCGAAATAAAAGTAACAATGATCGTGTTTTGTCCTCTAATCGTTTCGTTTGGGGTTTATTTTTGTAACAAATTGAAAGTAATCAGATTGAACATAATGAATTCGTTGTCAGCGTAACCTTAACTGTTTATGGACTTTTAATTGTTGATCGAATAATTAAAGGTGCACTTGTAGGTTAAGTTAAGTTAAGTGTAGACCTTGTTACAGACCTTGTGACCTTTCCTCCTAAACCGCATAGTGCGTGCCGCATTATTTATTGTATATGTATTGTAGTCTTTTGAATTAATTATTGGTGTGGGATGCTACCTGCGTAGACACCCTAGCGCCGTTCCATCTTCAACGAACTAATGTAAAAGCGGGTGCAGCGGCGGTAAATGCCGAAATTCTTAAACGTAACAAATATAAAAGCCTGGGCAGAGAGTACCAGGGCGTAGAGACGCTAGGTCCGCTAGCGCGCACAAATTTTTTGCAGAAATCGCGAAGCGTCTGGTTGATGTTACTGGTGACCGAAGAGCTGGCAGCTTCCTGGCACAACGTATCAGCATTGCGATACAACGAGGAAATGCCACCAGCATCCTTGGTACAATGCCTCAAGGGCTTTTTTTTAGATTTTATACTGTAACTAGTTAAGTACTTGTATTGTAGTTATCATAATACGATTGTAATTTCTGTTAATAATTATTTATTATACTTTTTGTTGTTAGTTAAGTACTGACGATTCTTATTGGGAGATATGATTTAGTTATTTTGGTAATGCTATGACAATATTTACAATTATTGAATTTTGAAGTATGTTTCTACATATTTACTTAATATGATGTTTTATATTTTGTTTGACGATCCTTATTGGGAGATACATGTATCTATTACTGTAAAAAATTATATCACTATTTTGTTTTTGAATTGATAATGTGACGATCATGATTGAAATTCTTATTTTGTAAATAAGACATACTTATAATGTAATTATCTTTCGTGAAATAAAATAAACTAAACTAAACCATTACGCTCCAGGGTGTGAGGGTGAACACCCCGCCGACGGTGTGCGGTGTGGTGATAGAAAGATAATGTTTACATATAAACAAGTACTTAAGTAAATATTTGTTTTGTTACAGAGCCGGTGCCCAGCTCAGAGTACTCCGTGTACGTAGGCCGGTGGACGGAGTGCTCCCCCCTGGGCGAAGGGGAACATGCCACAAGATCTTTGCTAAGGTGAGCCTCCTTTAAAATATTTCCCAACTATTTTAACTTTAATACTAAGGAGTAAGGCTCGTTTTTGCGTAATGTTACCACCATATAGGATAAATATTCTACTATTGGTAGTTCGCGACTTCAACCACTTAGAAGTTGGTTAAATCTTTGGACGTAGTTTTCAGCTTCTAAGAGAGTTGAATTTCCAAGACACATTCTTAATGCAGTTTCATAATATTTGTAGACTTGCTATTCATAAAGGCTTGTTAAATATTTATGCCATTGATAATCTTTTGTCTTGTCTTAGAAAAAGACAAGTATCCAGACGCTTAAAAATGTATAAAGGGGTTCGTGTCTTAATTGTAAAAGGTCTTTAAACAGCTTGTAACGACTTAAGCTGTGCGTCTCTATGGTAACGAGACTCAACAGAGAGAGAGCGAGATGCAGACATAAATATTTAGTTAAGTACTGACAATACAATTTACTCATACCACTAGAAGGTTTCAATTAGGAACACTGAAAAGGTTAAACGTGGGAGGACAGATTAAATAACTTTTAGTGACGTATTCTAGGGCAGGCTATTAATAATATCAAAGTTAAATTAAGATAGGTACATATTCAGATACAGGTTATAATGAAAATGTAAGCTGATAGATAATTAGAGTAAGGGGCTTTATTATTACAGTACAGGTCGATTCCCAAGAGTTGGCGTAAGTTTTGTATACAGTCAGCAGGGCAAGTGGCTAAGCGGTTAAGGTGTTCCAAATTAGGTCACCATATCTCTATTGTTAAGAGAATTAGAGCGTAGGTGATTTTGAACACTTCAACCGCTCAGCCACTTTTGCTGTTAACTGTACTCAACTGTTAAGATTTATATAGACATACGGCGCAGCGCCAACTCTCGTAAATCGACCGGTAGGTAGGTATACACAACTTGTGCGAAACTTGCATAGTTTCTCACTTGGTCCTGTTACATTATTTCCAAAGTATTTTTCTTTCTGGATACTCGTATTTACTTTAGAGGATCTCAGATAAATACCTGTAGTTTTAGACTAGAGATGACTATGAGATTAACTCACGTTGTGTTTGTATCCTTATTTGTGTCTGTAAGTAGATTTAATTTAAATAATTTAATTTGAGGTGACTTTTGACACTTACGCTATTCTCATTATACACTTCTCTCGTCCATGCCTCAAGATTTTGTAATTAGGTATGAAGGTGTCGACAATTCAGCAGCTTCAGAACTACTACTCAGTTATAACGGATGAATTCACGTGTACTCATATCGCACTAGACGACATGTTTCGGGTTAGCTCAGGACACACCGCCCGAAACATGTCGTCTAGTGCGATATTCATGAGTACACGTCCTCATCCGTTCTAACTGAGAGGTCAACCGAAACATGTGGCCCAGTGCGATATAAGGACTTTTTTGAGGATTAGAATACTTAAATGTAAGGACACATGAGTTCATCCGTTGTAAGTGAGTAGCAGTATAAGTCTCACAACAGTTTAAGCTGCAAAACTGATAAAGAATAGCCAAGGGCTGCATTACATTTTACAACTACTCGTAATAGTATTAGCGGTACTCTCTCTCTAATGAAAGTAATTGGAAAGGGACTTTCGCTAAATTTATAAGTTACAAGTTGTTATACGATGGGCCCCAGGTGAGACAGAGATAGGAACACAACCTCACGGAAATAAGACGAGAACACCGGGAATAGGAAGCCACACATCCTTTTTATTTCTCAGAAATCCCATCGCAGCGGGAAATCGTTCCTTGTAATTTTCTTCAAGACTTTTTACTTTAGACTTAAGTGTCCCCGCTAGTTAAATACTTGGTTGGACATTTAAAAATAGCCAGGAATCGACTTGAAAAAACTAGCCATTAATGGAACGTAGTTTCTTTCTTTTTCTTATGAAAGACATTTAATGTTTAATAGCCATATGTAAGGTGGTGTCTACATGAGTACATGTCATACATGCGGGCGGCGCGTTAATATTGGATTCCCGTCGGTGTAACTTATTTTTGCACTGTTTCATTTTGCTTAAGAAACATATTGACGCCCACAGACCTATATCGATTATTGTTCTGGGGACTCACCATAAATGCTACATAGGTACCATGTTAAATCTCAATTTTATATAAGAATTACTGTTATGGCAATAAGAAATACTATTAAAAGTAATCATAGTCAGTACCTGCTGACTATGATTACTTTTTTAATTAAAAGAATAACGGTCTATTTTTCCTGCTTTTTATAAATTATTTGAATAATCTCGTAAATAAGATTTCAGATAAGATTCCATTGTAGATGTTATGATGAAGAAAAAGAGACAAATATGATAGCTTTTGTTTTTCCTTGTTTTCTTAAAAATTTACGACAATCGCACGATTTTTCTAATCCTAAATAAACGAGCTATAGCCCCTTGAGATATAATTACAGGTGACTTTTTAATTGGCCTAAGACGTAAATATTTACTAATCAAATTATTCTATACCTGAATAGCGAGCGCCAAAGTAAAAGCTGATTGAAAATGGCAAGCTCCGTTAATAGGATTTAAGCTAAATTTGCCAAATTGAATCCTGTCTCGTTATTGAGGTTATAATTGTGGAATACATTTTCAAGGCAAAGTTTAAGTGTAAAAATAGAACGAAAGAGCCAGCAGCTTCCAACGACCCGCCTCGGTAACTGAGTTACTTACATTAGTATCGGAAAATGCTTTTAGCTGTTGTCTGTTTTATTGAAAAACTTGACCTTTTGTTTTTGTTGATTCGAAGATGGAATTGACATAAAATTCTGTAAGGTTGAGAGCTTAACGACAAATGTATTCATAAGAAACATATAGTTAATTCAAAGTTGCTTAGGGAATCTTTATAGAAGTGGACAACTGTCCGATGACCACGAATGCTGCTAAAGGGCCCCAAAAGTTGGGATGAAGTATTTCATAAGTAATTATCAAGGCAACCGAAGACAATATTAATATTTATAGACATGAGAAAGTGTCTGTTGAAAATAGAAGACAATATTTAAAGGACAAAATAAATACTAAATATTTAATGGCTGAATTAAATATTTCTTACATTTTAGGTTTAAAAATAAAACACGATAAACTTTTACTTTTTTAGGATATTGTCATTGGCTTCATCTGGCGTATTTTTAATGGTTTTTATAGTATTATAGTGATTTTTGAATAAAATACACAAATGTTAAGAAAATCTCTAAACAAACGTGGCATTAATATTTAGTACAGAGGCGTCATATAGTTAGATACAGTTAGTATGGCCAAATATGTCGATACTGTAAGGGGGGTTCGCGCCTAGATGGAGAGTTGATAATAAAGATGATTGTTAGGTATGATAAGTAATATTTTATTTAAGATTATTTTAATACATCCTTACTGTTATATAAACAAAGATCTGTATCGATAAATTTGGCCATGCTAAATGTAACTAACTAATCTAACTATATGACGCTGACTGTACACAAAGACTTTTTTTCTGCCAATTCAATATTTAGCTAGTTCTGATCCAATTCCGTATCCGGTTTACTATTTAATTTATTACCAGTTGTTCCCGCGATACGATACGGAGTACCTAAGTTTTCTATTTATCTTTACTTAGAATAGAACCGTAGTCAGTCGGAAGGCAGTCTTTGTTTTAAGGCTTAGCGTAGCGTAGCTCGGAAACTATGTAATTCCGAATGGAGGCATTCGATTGTATATTTACTGTGGGAGAATGTGCTTAACTACTCTATTGTGTTGTCTGTGGAGCAGTCAGTTTGAATATTATTTTATTACAAGTGGTTTCATTGCATATTTAGTAGAAAACGACACAAGTGCTGTGTGATGCCGGCTGACTAGAATAGCACCACCCCATCTCCTCCCGCGGGTGTTGTAAGAGGCGACAAAGGGAAAAAACCTACGGACGGGCAGCAGCGTCCGTCGAAACCCACGGCTACTGCGGTCGCCAAGCCGCCTGCCAAGCGTGGCGACTATGGCAACTACCCCCCAAGATGATACAATGCATATTTGTGGGAGGCCTATGTCCAACAGTGGACTGCATACGGCTGAAGTGTATGTACGTGTATGATACAAGTATAAATACTAGTAGTTAATATACCCGTCGGGAGTAGCTACCCTTATAGCGATGGAACATATTGGGATCAATATAATTAAAACTGTTGTGAGCCATGTTACTACTAATTAGTTACAAACGGATAAAGGCGGTGGACAGAGGTGAGTGATACACCCTCACCCCGAGCGGAGTGCCCTGACTCGGCTTGAAGATGGGTATCAGAGCTTAAACATGTCGCCTAGTGCGATATAATTACACGTGAGTTTATCCGTTTGTAACTAATTAGGAGTAACATGGCTCACAACAGTTTTAATTATATTGATCCTAATATGTTCCTTCGCTATAAGGGAAGCTACTGCCCGTCCTCAGAGAGTTTCTTGTCGCAGTTTAGGGACAATACCCGAGTACAACGGGCAATTTAACTAAGTATGCAGTGGTTGTGGGTTCGAATCCCGCTGCGAGTCAAATTTTTCTTATAGTATTGGGATCAATCCCGCCAGTCAAGTTTGGCGATTATGGCGTTGAATATTGCACAGAGATCGCTTCTATGGAGGAGCAGCGGACGCCCGTGGATGATATAAGGAGAATAACGACATATCAATTAGTTCAGGTGTCGTTTTGATAACGCAAAAATATTTTCGTAACAGTGCATCTATTTGTTTTGGTGAAAATTTGAGGTTTATGTCGACTCCCCCGCTCTCGCATTTATAGTCAGATATCTAAGAATAGAACTGATAAATTTGAGTGTTTGCGTTAGGGCTTTGGTACACGCTTGGCAAGTAAGTAGAACTAAGCCAGTTGCGCCCGGCGAGAAGCTGCCTCCATAAGATATTTCATAAACGAAATTCAACAATATATTGTTTCATCCTATTATACACAAACACAAATTTCATTCCAACTTTAAAATCCTTTTAGAGTTTAATTTATCTAGTTGTTATTCATTTAATTCCCTTCAAACAGAAATATAAATATATTTATAAATCGTAATAACAACTAAGCACGAATAAAAACAATGAAATAATTAAAATTCAAGTAAAAAAGGCCCCTGCGGCATGGCACCGAAGACGTTGGCAACATTTCCTCTGAATCGTGACGCTGATACGCTGAACGAGGTAGCTGCCAGCGATTCGGTCTCCTATGGGATTTCTGAGTCCCTTTGAGATATCCTTAAAGCGTGGATCGAGGCCCCTCTCTCTCGAGCGCCTCCCAAGCCGCCTCAGAAATAATTTGGCCTCGGAGCACCAACGTCCAGTGGTCTCCACCGCCAAGGGCAAAAACAAATAGATCCCGAGGGACGCATACTTCTTGCAAAAGAAAGCGTTTAATAAATTTATCTTATCTACCTTCGAAACCAGGGGGTCGATTTTTGAGTCATGCGCACGAATTCCCAAAAACTTTGAGGACGAAAATAATCGCACACAAAACTTTCTCACCATTAATTTTAGACAAAATGTATAGATTCGATAACCACGATTAAAAATTTCTATCATTTATCCTTCTTAAATACCATTTCTTCGTGTTTGAGAGAGTTTAACCCTAAATTGTACAATGTTCGCCGTACGAACATAAACTAAGACCATCTTGTATTTTTTTTCTTGGACAGAATCATGTAGGCTATCGAGGATCATGGAGGCTATAACCCACAACCTTGGCCATTTACTGCCAAATTAAAGGTTAAAATGTCACGATTCGAGCGTCGAGTGGTCAATAATCGGCCCCCAGGCCCAATAATGTAATCAGTAATACATGTAATTATTAAACATGAACTATATTAACTCGGATTAGTCTTAATCCGAGACCACGAGGACAACGTCGTCTTCGAAACGTCGGAGGTAAATTTTAAAGTTAATATACGCGGTTAAGTCCCGTTCATGTTTAATAATGTGTACAAACCGTGAAAGTTTAAATCAGTATACATGTAATTGTTTGCCGCAGGTTCAACGTGCGTGCTGAAGTGGACTCGCTGGTGCACACGCCGAGGCTCGGGCTCCAGCGCCGGCAGGTGCAGTGTCGCAAGAAGGACGGCCAGTTCGTTGAGAACATGTAAGTACTTATGGGCTTTATTTAGTCACACGCGTGTCATCTTTCATTTTGAAAGTGCCGAGCCCACGATTACGTAGCCGGCACTCACGGATTCCCGCGCTGCCCTCTCCCCTGTCTTATGTCAAACGTTTAAGGGCAGTAAACGAAAGCGAACGAAGTTACTCTAGTTTTTGTCACATTAAATTTATCCATTTTTTTTTTGACCTCAGTCGCACCTGATGGTAAATGACGACGAGGTCGAAGGTGTAGCACGCTGGTTCAGTTCACTATTCACTCTTGCCCTGAAGTGACCCAAATTATATCTTGCCGGGAATACAGACGAAGGGAATTCCATTCGTTAGCAGTCCGCATTAGGAAGGTAGAAGCGAATCGCTTCGTGCGAATTAATGGAATAATCACAACGTAATGATGAAATTTTGAGACCTGACAGTACGTTTTCTATAAATTGATACAAGGCTGTTTACCCATTTGGACATCTATGAATAAAACTCTAACATATATCTGGAAGCCATACTAATCTTAATTCAGGTCGCGTGCATTCCCGCGACTAGCAACTGGGTCAAGTGAATACAGAACTGAATCCCTGCAAGAAACTTTACAGAAACCACTTACTCGTTTTATTGAGAACAATCCCAACTTGGCGGTTGTTTTATGGCAGACATTTGCATTCCTCTTTCCGATAAGATAGTTTTATTAGACTGAGATAGTCTTACTTTATATTTGTAGGGTGCCTTTCTTACAGAGCTATGCTGTGCTACATTTACGTATAAATCGGCTAAACTATGCTGTGAAGCTATGTGTTATTTGTATGTAAATGAAATTAAAATTTAAAGAAAATCATTTATTTCAAAAGTTTTTTTTTTAATAACAATTAAATAAATAATAAATATTTCGGGACAATCTTACTCAAATTGACCTAGTCCAACGGTAAGCTCAGTAAGGCTTGTGTGTAGATACTAGACGACGATATATATAATAGACAGATACATTTAAATACTTAAATACATAAAAAATACCACAATGACTCAAGAACAAATATCTGTGCTCATCACACAAATGAATGCCCTGGGTTTACTAATGTATTGCCAAAAATCGTTACCCAAAGTATTACTTCCCAAACTATTTTCCGCAAATTATCACTTGGCAAAAAATCATTTCTCAAAACAACTTATCGCAAATAATCAGTTAGCAAAAGTTCTTATGGTAAGCTATTGTTTACCAAATAAATACTTGGTCAAAATTCATTTTACCAAGTATCATTTAGTCAAATGTATCGTTTGACTAAATACGTTAGTCAACGAATACTTTTTCCAAAATATTGAATGGCATATCATTTGATTACCAAATAATTTCTTACTTAACCTACTTTCGGTTTTTGTCGCAGTTCGTTTTTGTGGGGTCGCAGTTCTAATTTAACTTAACCCACTTTTCTGGTAACAGTTGTTGTCAGTGGGGGGTCACAGTTCTAACCTAACCTAACCCACTTCTCTGGCAACAGTAAGTGTCTATGGGGGGTCGCAGTTCTAACCTAACCTAACCCACTTTTCTGGTAAAAGTTCGTGTCTGTGCGGGTCGCAGTTCTAACCTAACCTAACCCACTTTTCTGGTAAAAAATCGTGTCTGTGCGGGACGCAGTCTAACCTAACCTAACCCACTTTTCTGGTAACAGTTGTTGTCTTTGAGGGGTCGCAGTTCTAATCTAACCTAACCCACTTTTCTGGTAACAGTTCGTGTCTGTGCGGGTCGCAGTTCTAACCTAACCTAACCCACTTTTCTAGTAACAGTTGTTGTCTGTGGGGGGTCTCAGTTCTAACCTAATCTAACCCACTATTCTGGTATAACATAATCATTAACTATATTTTCATCAAAAGTCAATTTGATAGTCACTTTCATTACAACAAGGATTCCCTTTAAAAAACATTTATCATTGGATTATTCGACGCTCATGCCATTATTGTTTCTTAATAATAATAAAACTTGACAAAGTAAAAATTATGTTAAATAATAATTTGACCAAATGAATAAAATGCGAAAAGTAAATTTGACCAAACAATTTTTTGCTATATAATACTTACCAAAATAAAACATTTGCATAATAAACGTTTGTCTTAATAAAACTTGACGCAGTTAAATTATGCCAAATGATAATTTGAACAAACGAATAAAATGCGAAATAAAAACTTGCTAAACATTTGGGAAATGAAACTGATGCCATAAGTTTATTGGGAAGTAACATTTGGCGAAAAATTATTTGGCTAAACGGCGGTATCCCGAATGCCCTGACTGGGATTCGAATCTAAGACCAGTCTATGTAAAAAAACGCTGGATTCGCTACGAGCGTAGCGGGCAGCGAACAGTGGTATAGATACAGAAGCTACACGTTACGGCGTAGAGCGTAGAGGTCTACGCGTGTTGTAGCATTATCAAATAACTACGGTGCCCACAGCGGTTATAACCGTCGCAAATGCGGTAAAAAAAATTGTTAATACATTACGGTTATCAATTTAAATTGCGGTTGTGTTTCTATTTTCTATTTTATTCTGCTTTTAGGAAAGAAAAAGAACGACACACAAAAATCTTAGAAGTAAACATAAACATAAACTTGTTTAATTGTTTTTTTTTTTCAATGGGAATTACTTATAAGTTAAATGAACATAAAATTTTGCCAAACTGTGGGCAGTTTGTTGGCGAGTAATGCGCTCTTTAATTACTATAAGCTGAACATCTGTTGTGTTATTTATATCTACAGATATGCACTTAGAAAATAGCTATTATTATTGAGAATGACTATTATGAAATCACCATGAATGATGAACTATTAATTCGTAATCAAACCCTCGGTATTCTCATTTTATTGCAACCAGAGTTTTTTGTACATTATTTATCGTTCTTGAGTGCCCTCTAACAATGTACGAAAGCCCAGTGGAAGATTTTAAAACCATAACGAGTGCAGCCATTACCTACTTGGAAAAATGCAAATTTTGATTATCAATAACTAGTTACATAGTTAGGGAAAGGACATGTAATATCAATTGACAACTGGTCTGGCCTAGTGGGTAGTGACCCTGCCTATGAAGCCGATGGTCCTGGGTTCAAATCCCAGTCAGGGCATTTCTTTGTGTGACGAGCACAGATATTTGTTCCTGAGTCATGGGTGTTTTCTATGTATTTAAGTATTTATATGTATCTATCTTATTATATATATCGTCGTCTAATACCTACAACACAAGCCACTAAGCTTACCGCTAGCTTGAATTTGGTCGATGTGTGTCCGGATATATTAATATTTATTTATGTCAATGCCATACGATAAATAAAATAAATAGAGTTATTGCTACAAAAACCTTCGTGGCACAGTTAGTAATTTAAAGCAATAATTCACAAAGTGGAACAAGCCATTACATAACGTTACTGTACCGATACAGTCGCCATAAAAATGTGTACACTTTTGAATTTTATTCCTTTGCAATAAAGTGCAAAAGTGCACACATATTTCTGATTTCAACTCTACAGTCAAGAGCATAAATATGTCATCGCTTTGTCACCTTGTTACAATGGCATAGGGTGAAACAGTGTATACATAGTTATGACCACGACCGTACCCAGCGTGTGCCCGCTCGCCGACAATTATGTGGAATATTTAATTTGCACAGGTCGTTACCTTTTATCGACCGAGTCCCGGGTAAACATTGTAACATTTTTGAATTATTTCAATTGAAACAAGGACAACATTTGTATACATGTTTTTTGGTTGTTTATGTATAGTTAAACAAAGATATACAGGCAAATATTACCTAAAAGCCACTGTCCGACTGGTTTAACTCTTAGGAAACAGAGGCTTTTATATTGTAAAATTGTATGTAGGCGTACAGATTGTACAGTATTAATGAAAATAATTTTAACACTTACTTACACCCTTAATTATATAAGCCTCTAAGGCTTAATTATTCCTAAAGCTTTCTATAAAAAGACTAGAACACAGCTTCTATTAGATTTTAATGTAAAAAAACAACATAAAAAAAACTAAAACCAGTGTCGCGTATAATGAATTTAAATTACATCATGACATTTACTTTGCATTTGTGGTCACTGGGTGGACTCAAGGCGTTATATAAATCATACGAGTATTTGCTTGATTAAACTTGTACATAAGCACCTTATAACAAAGTTGCGATTCAGTACGTTCAGCTCTCTAATTCGCTACCCGAAGCTAACAGGCACCCTGTACACCATTTAACATAAAGCCTTACGTAAGCCGGTCAGTATTTGTGTTTGCTCCAGCATGCAGACAACAAAGAACCTTTGTGCAGCTACTGTGTTACACATTGTATATCAAGAACGTAACGGCACGAATTCACTGAAGTATCGACGGGAATATCAACTTTAATGTTGCTGTGTAAGGTTTAAATTACAACTTACGCTGTTTATTGGAGCTTTTATAAGCTAAGCAAAGTTGATTACTATAGGGTGTTACTTACCTACATTTGAAGTTTTATGTGATGTCCTAGTTTTATTCGAACTATCTCTTAACTTGCTTTAAAAAGGCTAATAGTAGTTTATTTGGGTGGGACCGCTGGTCTATTGAACTTATCGATATACAAATAATCAAGATACACTATCGACGCTTGAAATATATCGTGAGCACAATTGCGCTGTCAGTTGCACGCCGTTCATTGTCAAGGCAACATGCCAAAGTACTCCTAAAAGAGGGTAAAAATGCAAAAATAATACTACAACTAGTTAAAAAAATATAGCATAGAGTCTGGCTAACCAATTATTACTCGATTGTTACTCTTAAAGTTCAAAAAATAAACTATACTCATCCCTTTTTTTGGGGTCGTAGTGCAAGCGAAAGAAAGAGACGGTATGATTCAATCGTCTATGCTTTAAGTGAGTAAACCAATTTTTTTCACTGGCCAAACTTCTATCATATTTTTGATAGGTACCTACTAATTAATATAAGTAGCTATATATTCGTAATGACTACTTATATTTGTGGCGAAATATGGCGTATAATTTGTTCTACATGTATCTAAATTATTTTGAATTAATGACTTTTTGGCGTTGAAACTGTCTCTGTCCTACACGAAGCGTTAGTGTTTAAGTGTAAAGGTAACGACAGACATAGGAAGAGATTCAGATTCTTTCTAATGAATAGAGTCGCCCATTATTATTTTTTTACCAATAAGATATTTTGTCAAGTACCAAGAAATAGTATCTAAGATATTTTTTCCCGCGAAACTTGAGGCCGTTTACACGTCCAGTGTTTTCACCGGACAATTATCCGTTTTTCGTGTCGAAGTCTTGTTTTCTTAGGACTAGCTGTCGATAGCCACATGTGACGCTGGACGTAGTCACGTAAAACGGATAATTGTCGGATAAAAATACGGCATGTCTACAAGCAGCTTAAGGCTGTTAAAAGGGAGCCCTATTTTAACAGCCTTAAGCCGGGAATAGATAATTACTAATTTTATTTACACAGTAGTCGTGGGAAAAAACTATTATAAATAAATGAAGGCGGTTACAACTTAATTCTGTAGCTCACAAAGGGACACTTATATTACAGACGTGTCAGACATATTCGTACATATATAATATAAGTCCCTTTGGAAGGTGTTATAATTTTGTTACCTTCCAGGTATTGCGGGTCAGCATTGGCGCGCGTCGGGACCTCTCGCATCTGCATTTTGAAAGAAGATTGCTCCCTCGCTGAATGGATGCCGTGGCGGCCCCGCGCGGACGGCGCATTAGTGCGAACGAGGCGTGTGCGCAGGTTACCGCATGGTAAGACTTGACAGAATTTAGGGATATTATAACTAGTTTACTTGTAGAAACAATAGATGGCGTTGAGAATGTATGATATCAGCAGTAGGGTGTAAAATAGGCTAGTGCATATGTCGGACGTGTAAGTAACTCATTTTTTTGTTGAAGAACTATATATTATATATTATTTTTTGTTATGATATGCAATCTAGTGTTTATACTCGTACGTGTTAGTTTTCAAATTATCTTGTTACATGGTGTATTATTTGAGCTTCTTATGTTATGTTGATTCAATTTTATAATTTGTGTAAATGTGAATTATATTATGGATGTAATTATCTGAAATAAAAGGATTGAATTACCATAACGCTTTGTTAATAAATGATATCTTATTCAATCCATATACATATAATATCAATATAAAATCGTAAAGTCAAGGTTGATCGTAGAAGTATTTTTTTAACTATAGGTACGAGTATGTACATAATATTTGACCATTATTTTGCATTTTTTCAAACCATGGCGTCATGAAGTCACTGCCTTTTTTCTGCCACACAAAGGGTTAATCTGATCCTAATAAACACCATGAAAATTGTCGCCAAGCCAATTCCGAAAGGAGTCGGATTAATCTGTACGCCTATAGGAAATGGCTTAGAGGGTGTTTGGAAGTATGCCAGTGTTGCGAGCTACGATAGAGTAATAAGGTCCATTTACGGGGTGCGCGTTCTTCATGCGGTTTATTAGGCGAGAACCAGCTAACTTAAGTACTGTTTTATGCAACAGAGGTCAAATATTACAATAATAGAGGTCAAAAGATGCTAGTGGCGTGGTTTACGATGCAGGGCTAACATCATAAAAGCGCTACGATAATTTATTGATTGCATTAAATAGTGTTTTAAAAAATAATTTTGCATCGATATCGGTGAATTCGCAATGTGATTTGAGACTCCGATGTCGCTAAAAAGTGTCAACACTTTTACGGTAGATGTCGCTAGGCGCCTCCTAAGCGCGTGGACAGATATGCTGGAGAAATTCGCAGCCTTTGGGCAAGCCTCTGTAGCTCAGTTGGTGCGATGGGCAATTGGGTATGTATTCCAAAGACGCGAGTTCGAATCTCGCCCGGGGCAGTTGCTTTTTTAATTTTCCTTTATTTTCAAGAATTATATATGATGCTGACATTGACTATTGTCAAATAAAACGTATACATATATGTTGGCTAAAGTAAGTTAATATATCTATCATGACTTGAGTTTTAAATTTATCTACCACACAGAGCTCTCTGCCAAAAGTCTCATGACAGATTTATTTTCCAGGAAATGGCAAGGAATGTGACGTGGTGGAGGAAGTGCGGCCAGCAGCCCTGGAGGCCACGGCACACTGGACGCCCGGGCCCTGGGGCGAGTGCCACGTGGCCTTGGAGATGACTGCTACGCCTAAACCTGGTGAGGACCCATAGACATACCATACCATTTAACTAGTTATCATATAATAGTTTATACTTTTAGGTAGTTTTAAAAAGGTAAACAATTTTGACATGTCATTTTATTGAAAATTAGTTTTGAAAAATAAACCATGACAAGTATGTGACAATTATGAACCACATATGGTTATTTGCATTATTTTGCTTTCGTAAGTAATAGTCACTGATTTTTTAAAAGCGTTTTTCAATAAAAAGACACGTCAAGATTAGTAGTAGGATAATGAGAGAACTGGACCACGCACTTATGCTGCATCTCGCTACGCTCGATTTCGCAGTGCGCGGTCCAAAATCTCTCATTATCTATCCATAATTTCCGCAGCTGTGGTCTAGAATCCGAGTTGTCTTCGCGGAAGTTCGCGGAACGTAGTCCATGGCAGTGGGTTAAATAATTTCCGTAGCTGTGGTCTAGAATCCGAGTTGCCTTCGCGATAGTTCGTGAAACGTAGTCCATTTAGTGGGTTAAAATCCGAATCGCATGTTTGGGATGGTTGTGATTCATATTTAAGATCGTCTGCAGTCTTTTACCTAATAGTGTTCCGATCTTGTTCATTACTGCGGTTAGTAATGTTTGAATCCTAAAGTAAAGTTCAATGATTTTTAAATATAAACTCAATAGCTCATCAAATATACTATTCAGATATGTTCTTCCAAGTCTGTTGCACGTGCCTATTGATAACATGAAATTCGTAAAACAGCCTCAAAGATTACAGTTAGATGTCGTTTGTTCTTCGCACAATAAACGCTATTTTAGACATGGTTTACTTTTACCTGACACTATTCGCTGTATAATATGTGGCCCGTCTAACTGCGGAAAAACTAATTTAATTGTTGGCTTACTGCTACATGAACAAGGTTTACGCTTTCAAAGTGTTTATGTATACTCTAAAACTTTATTCCAACCCATGTATCAATATTTAGAGAAAGTTTTAGAGTTGGTTCCCTCGGTGTCATTTCAAAAATATAGTGAAAATGATCAAGTACTAAGTCCTCATATGGCTAACATTAATTCAATCATGATATTTGATGATGTTGCATGTGAAAATCAAAATAATATACGAGATTACTTTGCAATGGGAAGACACAAAAATATAGATAGCTTCTATTTAAATCAAACGTATAGTAAAATACCTAAGCAATTGATAAGAGACAATGCCAATTTAATCATTATTTTTAAACAAGATGATGTTAATTTACGTCATGTTTATGATGAACACGTGGGTAGTGATATGTCATGGACTCAGTTTCGTGAAATGTGCAGCCAAGTATGGAACGAACCTTTTAATTACTTAGTTATAAATAAAGATTGCATTAAAAATTCTGGATGTTATAGAAAAGGTTTCGATACATTTATCGTGCTAGATTAACTATACATAAGGAACACTACTTACATGTACAACTTATTACTTAAAATGGAACCAAGTAGATCGGACATAAATCTTAAAATGAACGATGAAAAATTATATAAACAAAAATTACTCCGATCTGCTGAAGCAGTGAAAAAAAAAGTAAAACTTATTCGAGATGTTAAAACTAACAATAATATTATGTTGGAAACAATGTTAAAACCAATCACAGGCCCACTTAATGAAATGGTTAAAAATAATGATAGCAGCTTGAATATTAGTGACATAGGTTTTGATGATAATGAATATAAATGGAATAAGTCAGTAAAAACATTAAAATATAGTCCTTCTAAAGATGAAAAGAAAGGTAATTTTGATAATAAAACATTACTCAGAAAGTCAATTGGATCTGATTTGAATAATATTGAATATGAATCAACCGACAGCAATTCTAGCCAAAATGATTCTACGTCTCATGAAAGTGTCGATCAAAATGATTCTAATACAACAGATAATGTTTCATTTAGAACGTCAGAGTCGTATGCTTCTCCTCGCGAAGATCCTGCTTGCCAAAAACAATATATTAACATGAGCATTCCTTTTGGTGTAAGAATGGAGCGTGGTAAGCTAATGCTTGGAAAATATCCAATTTCTGTAAACAGTGAAGAACTCTCGATAAGCGGAGAAACTTATAGTTTAACGCCAGGTTTAAACGATTTATTGTTTAAGAGAGTACCTGATTTAAGTGTGGTAACTGAAGAGGATAAACAATGTTACAAAACCTTATTATTAAAAACAAACGCACATAGACGCGATTTTGATTCTAACAAGCCGATCAAAAGCAACAAAGGCATGAAATATTTACACATTATAAAACCTCTTTTTAAATTATCCAAACGACGTACAGTAAGTGGAGAAATATATAAATCTGGTGATGGTTTGCCATCAATGAAAAAAGTAAAAAGAGACGTCTCTTATGTGTATTGGGATGATCCAAACGAATTAGTAGAAAGATTAAAACTACTTATAGCATCGCGCGACGCCGGCAATACGGGACTAGATAACGAAATCATATCCATCATTGAAAACTACGCGAAGCAGGCTTAGTAAATAATATATAAATGAAACAATCTTTTATTTTTAACAGTTTTAGTTTAACCCTCAACGGTGCAAAATAAAAATGAATATTGACAAATTTGGTCATCATGTTCATAAACGTTTGCGTGCGAACGATCTCAAGTACAAGGCTCTGCTTCGAACAGATGCAGGATATTTTGAAGGAAGTTTACAATTAAAGGGAGTTGTGAAACCTTTATCACCTGATGATGCAGTAAACAAGCAGTACGTTGACGACTGTATTCAAAACATGTACGACAAGAAGTATATAGACTCTTTGTATAATACTATAAATAATCAACTTCATCATCTTGCATCTCAGTTAAAACTAAACTTTTACACAAAGAAGGAGATAGATATTATATTAAAAAATTTAAATAATGGCAAAACAACAAATAGTGAACGAGATCCATCGGTCAGCGCGAAAAAACTATAAACGACGATCAGTTCTATTAAAAGGAATTGATGATTTATGGCAAGCTGATTTGATCGATTTACAAAAATTACATACGGTTAATAAAGGAAATAAATATATATTAACAGTTATTGATACATTTTCAAAGTATGCATGGTGTACACCTCTTAAGTCTAAAACTAAAACGGAAGTCAAAGATGCTTTCGATCTAATTATAAAATCAACTAAACGAAGACCTAGAAATTTACAAACAGACTTAGGAAAAGAATTCTACAATAACGAATTTGACTGCTGTTTAAAATCCTTGAAAATAAATCATTACTCAACGTATTCAATTAAGAAGGCGTCTATTGTTGAAAGACTCATAAAAACACTTAAGTCTAAACTGTACAAATATTTTAGTTTCGTTGGTAACTATAAATGGGTTGGTAAACCGTTAGACGATATAGTTAAATCGTATAATCAAACTGTACATCGCACGACAAAATTTAAACCTATTGATGTAAATTTAGACAATGAAAATGAGGTAAAGCAAAACATTAAAAAATCACAATCCTATGTGAAATATAAATTGAATAAATTCAAGATTGGGGACCGGGTACGTTTAAGCAAATACAAAAGTGACTTTTGTAAGGGTTATACCCCTAATTGGTCTACAGAACTCTTTACAATTAAACATGTGAATCATACTCGACCTGTAACATATCATATCGTAGACCAACACGAAAATTCTATACTCGGTACATTTTACGAAGAAGAACTTCAAAAAACTAAGTATCCTGATGTTTATCTGATAGAGAAGGTGATTAAAAAAAAGGGCAGAAAGCTGTATGTAAAGTGGTTAGGACTCAGTGATAGCGAAAATAGTTGGATTGATAGAAATTCTGTTGTTTAATTATATTAATATACCTTCTCTAAATTGAATTTCTCATTATCATACGGGTTATGGAAGGAAGAGGACTTTTAAATAGTGCTATTAATAATTTACCTTTTGAATTACACTTACCTGGTTATAACTATTGTGGTCCAGGCACTAAATTGCGCAAAAGGTTACAAAGAGGTGATAAAGGAATTAATGCGTTAGATAACGCATGTATGAAGCACGACATAGCTTATGATAGATATTCTGGTTTAGCGGATAGACATCGTGCTGATTTAGAACTTTACAAGATGGCTAAACTAAGAAAAAAGTCTAAAGATGCAGGAAGAGGAGAAAAAATTGCTTCATGGTTAGTTAGTAAAGTGATGAAATCTAAAATTAAGGCTGGTGCAGGAATAAAACCTTTTAAACGTTATGTATCTAAGATACGCACTGAAATAAAAAAGAAACCTAAAATAAAAAGTAATATCATTGATCGAGCACTTATTGCTGCAAAAAAGGTATTTGGTAACAACACTAAGATACGGATACCTCGCTTAATACCGATTCCTAAAACCGGAGGTTTGTTACCGCTGATACCTATCTTTGCTGGACTTTCCGCGTTAGGATCATTAGCCGGAGGAGCTGCAGGAATTGCTAAAGCTGTAGGCGATTATAAAACAGCAAGAAAAAACTTAGCTGAATCAGAACGACATAACAAGATGATGGAATCTATTGCATTAGGAAAAGGGTTGCATATTAAACCATATAAAAATGGTAAAGGATTATGTATAAAAACTTCAAAAAACTAAATGAGAGGTTACCCAGACGCGCTCTTTCTAATATTGACATTTTAAAACACTCATCTGATATCCCTCATTTTCGTGGGGTTTTCATGAGAGATAGTTTGCCAAAGCATCCTAAAAAAGTAGAGTGTGGAATTTTTAACTTAGATAGTTCTAAAAACAATGGGACTCACTGGGTAGCCTATGTCAAAGATAACTGTTATTGTGAATATTTTAATAGTTACGGTGATCTTCCTCCTCCGCTAGAATTAAAAAGGTATTTAAATAATTATGATATTTACTACAATTATGATACTTACCAAAAGTTTGATACTGTAAATTGCGGTCATTTATGTCTAAATATTGGTGTAACCGTTTAAATACCTTCGTACAATAAAAATCTTTACATTCGCACGATGTCTTTCACTTTGTCTATAACTGGAACATCTTCTACTCTGATAACAAACCATTCACCAGCTCTTGAACTAGATGGTGAATATGAATGTGGACTGTTGTATATATCAACTTTTAATTCAATACCTAATGTAGACTATAGAAATAATAAATTGTATTATGGAAAAAACAAAGAAATTGAAATTCCTGAAGGATCATACGAACTTCAAGATCTTGATGATTACCTTAAAGAACACCTTACAGAATGCACGTTTACATTAACTTGCAATAATAATACATTAAAAACATCAATTTTGTGTTCTGAAAACATTTATTTTGATAAAGAGAGATCTATTGGTAGATTACTCGGTTTCGGAACAGAATCTATTCAAGCAAATATATTAACAGAATCCCCTTATCCTGTTTCCATTCTGTCTACAACTATAGTGCGCATTGAATGTGACATAGTGAGCGGATCATTTATTAACGGAAAACCTAGCCATATTATTCACGAGTTTGTGCCAAATGTACCACCTGGTTACCGGATTATAGAAACACCAAAAAACGTTATTTATTTTCCTGTAACCCAAAACAGCTTAAATTCAATTACGATAAGAATTTTAGATGTTAACAATAGTCTAGTTAATTTACGAGGTGAAGAGATTCAGATATACTTGCATGTTCGAAAAAAATGATAGACTTTAATAAAACTTCAGTCTCCCTTAAACACGTTACCAGTACTCATCAAGCAATCACGAAAAGAAGACCTAAAGTGAAACTTACAAAACAAAATAAGCAATTTCTTCAAAGCATAGGTCTATTAAAATGAGTATATTAAACTTAACAGAATCTTTTGTTGTTGACAACTCTATCGAGAGCTTTGAATATCATTCATATAAGCCGTACGTAACAAGTTTTAATTTCAACGATGAAATACGTATACCTATTAACCAGCAAGATCTTTACGTACTACCATCAGCAAGTTCTTTATACATAGAAGGTACTATAGCTGCGTTCAATAGAGAAACAAAAGCAGAGGTAAAAAGTATTCTTTTGACAAATAACCCCATACTTCATCTATTTCAAGATATTCGATACGAACTAAATGGAATCGAAATTGATAAAATTAAAAACGCAGGAGTTACAACAACTATGAAATCCCTTGTATCTATGAATGAACTGGAAGCATCCATGTCTAAGTTATGGGGATTTAATGTCAACGGAACAAAAAACACGCATGGTACATTTTCTGTGTCTATACCTTTAAACAAAATTCTCGGGTTTGCTGAGGATTATAACAAAATCATTATTAATTGCAAGCATGAACTTATTCTCTTAAGATCCAATACTAATTTGAATAGCGTTAAGCTAAATAAGAATGAATACATAGACAATATTACTATATCTAAAATAGTATGGCGCATGCCTCATGTTAAGGTGTCTGATCGGGAGAGATTAAACTTACTCAAATGTTTGGAAAGAGATCGTGCCATTCAGATACCATTTAGGACTTGGGATTTGTATGAGTATCCGCTTTTGCCAGAAACGTCAAAACATTCTTGGTCTATCAAAACTTCATCTCAAATTGAAAAGCCTCGTTACATTATAATCGGATTGAAAACAGCGCGAAAAAATGTTGCTGATAAAGACATAACACAATTTGATCACTGTAATATGAGAGATGTTAAGGTTTTCTTAAATTCAATCTACTTTCCGTACGAAAGTTTTGATGTTAGTTTCTCAGCTGAAAAATTTGCTATATTATACGAACAGTATGCAAAATTTCAGCAGTCTTATTATAACCGTCTCCAAGCGCCGTTGCTAAGTCCTCAAGATTTTAAAGATATAGCTCCTTTATTTGTTATCAACTGTTCACGTCAAAACGAAACCTTGAAAACCGGTTCGGTAGATGTCAGAGTTGAATTGGAGTGTGAATCAGATATACCAAAGAACACCTCAGCTTACTGTCTGATTTTAAATGATAGTATCTTTGAATATAGACCATTAAGTAATATTACGAAAAAAGTATCATAAATATTATAATGCAACATATATTTGTAGACCTTCAAGGTTTTAAAACAAAAGAAAATGAATTTATTGTCAAAGAATTCGCATACAGCACACTGGAATACACTCAAGTTTTTTTAATTAAACCCCTCTTCCCATTTTCTAAATTGTCTGAAAATGAAAAGAGACAGACAAGATGGCTAGAAAAACATTTAGGTATTTTATGGCATGAGGGTTATGTTGATTATAGAGAATTCAAAAGACTAATTGTTAACCATATAAAAGATAAGACGATCTATGTGAAGGGAATGGAAAAATTAAATGGGTAAAAGAATTATATCCAAACTGTACTGTTATAGATTTGGGTGAAAAAGACGTACCTAATTTACGAGAGCTGTATGAAAAATACTGTTCTAATGAATGTATTTTTAATTGTGTGTATCATAAAAATAATTGTGCTTTAAAAAATGTTATATGCATAAAAAAATGGTATTTAGACAATCAGTTACGCTTTGAATGTTAACTTGTTATTTTATTTCTCGAAATAAATGCTATTTAATAAATTTTAATATTTTTTTTATTTTTCAACCTTTACTAACAAATATTTTAATAAATAAGAAAAATATATATATAATAAATTTAAGGAAATTAAAGAAACATAGAATTACTTATAATGAAATTTATTTTACTATTTATAACACTTTATAAATTAACACTATAACCACACATTTTCTTCGAAATCTTATTGATGACCTCTTCTGCACTGTCAATTATTTCGTCGTATCCATCGTTAGCTACATACTGTGCGTTCAGGAGCACCCTTTCATTAAGGTTGTTTTCATCAGGAACGTCATCTTTTATGTCGATAATTTGAATTTTAATGAGCCTGCTTCCTTTAACGGATTTGTTGTTTATAACGAAGCATGGTGGATGTCCGATACTCCTTTTTACTATTTTGTTATCCAGGTTTCCTTTACGTTGCTTCTGTTTTGGTTTGTCAATAGTTTTCTTGATTTTTTTGTACAAGTCACTGTCATCAAATTCTTGCGGTAGTTCGAACGGATCTTGAGCGTATTGAGAAAAGGCAATGTGAATATCCTCGCTATCTCCCATTTTCTGAAAAACTAAAATACAACAGAGAAAAATAGTAAATAATCATAATTTAGGTGACACGGACGATGAAAAAAGAACTGATCCTTAATGTTTATTAGATTTTTTAAATATGTTATTGTTGTTAAAGGTCACTAGTAAAATAAATGGTTAGTAAAAAATAAACTTACCAAGTCGTAGATCGCGAGCACGTATTTATTGCAGAACACACTGCAATTCACATGTGAGAAAATTACTTAACATGCGCTTATAAAGGTTGGCTAATGTTAATTCAGCAAAATGTGAATGCGCAATCGTAATATGATAACTTACACGTGGACTAATGTATACCTAAAACAAGTCACAACTTGTTTCTAATTCGCCACATCATTTAATTTATTCAGGATGTGCATATGTAAACTATCAGCAAAATGTAAATGCACATATGACATGAATTCGCATACAGCACACTGGAATACACTCAAGTTTTTTTAATTAAACCCCTCTTCCCATTTTCTAAATTGTCTGAAAATGAAAAGAGACAGACAAGATGGCTAGAAAAACATTTAGGTATTTTATGGCATGAGGGTTATGTTGATTATAGAGAATTCAAAAGACTAATTGTTAACCATATAAAAGATAAGACGATCTATGTGAAGGGAATGGAAAAAATTAAATGGGTAAAAGAATTATATCCAAACTGTACTGTTATAGATTTGGGTGAAAAAGACGTACCTAATTTACGAGAGCTGTATGAAAAATACTGTTCTAATGAATGTATTTTTAATTGTGTGTATCATAAAAATAATTGTGCTTTAAAAAATGTTATATGCATAAAAAAATGGTATTTAGACAATCAGTTACGCTTTGAATGTTAATTTGTTATTTTATTTCTCGAAATAAATGCTATTTAATAAATTTTAATATTTTTTTTATTTTTCAACCTTTACTAACAAATATTTTAATAAATAAGAAAAAAATATATATAATAAATTTAAGGAAATTAAAGAAACATAGAATTACTTATAATGAAATTTATTTTACTATTTATAACACTTTATAAATTAACACTATAACCACACATTTTCTTCGAAATCTTATTGATGACCTCTTCTGCACTGTCAATTATTTCGTCGTATCCATCGTTAGCTACATACTGTGCGTTCAGGAGCACCCTTTCATTAAGGTTGTTTTCATCAGGAACGTCATCTTTTATGTCGATAATTTGAATTTTAATGAGCCTGCTTCCTTTAACGGATTTGTTGTTTATAACGAAGCATGGTGGATGTCCGATACTCCTTTTTACTATTTTGTTATCCAGGTTTCCTTTACGTTGCTTCTGTTTTGGTTTGTCAATAGTTTTCTTGATTTTTTTGTACAAGTCACTGTCGTCAAATTCTTGCGGTAGTTCGAACGGATCTTGAGCGTATTGAGAAAAGGCAATGTGAATATCCTCGCTATCTCCCATTTTCTGAAAAACTAAAATACAACAGAGAAAAATAGTAAATAATCATAATTTAGGTGACACGGACGATGAAAAAAGAACTGATCCTTAATGTTTATTAGATTTTTTAAATATGTTATTGTTGTTAAAGGTCACTAGTAAAATAAATGGTTAGTAAAAAATAAACTTACCAAGTCGTAGATCGCGAGCACGTATTTATTGCAGAACACACTGCAATTCACATGTGAGAAAATTACTTAACATGCGCTTATAAAGGTTGGCTACTGTTAATTCAGCAAAATGTGAATGCGCAATCGTAATATGATAACTTACACGTGGACTAATGTATACCTAAAACAAGTCACAACTTGTTTCTAATTCGCCACATCATTTAATTTATTCAGGATGTGCATATGTAAACTATCAGCAAAATGTAAATGCACATATTTTATATGATACCTTTACATATGGACTAGGGTATAGGTAATTAAAACGAGTCACAACGTGTTTCTAATTCACATAATATATATAAACTATATGGACAAAGTTTAAGGTTAATCATAAGAAAAACAATCGAATAATAAGATTATACATTTATTTATCATAAAAAACAGTTGTCAATACAAAATAAACACAATACACATAAAAAAGAAAGAAGAAGGAAGAAAGCTTTAATACATACTTATACTTCAGAACATATAATTAAATCGGTTATTATATTTAAATTGTATTTTTGGTTTTTAATAAATTCATAAAATATTGTGTTAATTATATGTTCTAATAAATTTAGTAGTGACCACTAACTGCTTATGAAAAATAGATTTTATACATGACATAACAATTAACTATCAATTAAACATTAAGTATCGTGGTATGCCCCCAAGCTTTCGTCAATATTTGGTTGTCAGAAATCATACGCTTATCATCATTAGCTGAAAGGGCAACTTTATTTACACTTTGGGTAAATATGTCGTGCTTGATGGACTTAAACAATATGTTTTTTCTCTTTATTACATCTCCTTGAAATAATGATTTCGTGTACTGCGAAAACTTTAAATTTAGTACAACAGGTTCTTTCACTCCTTTAGCTTTTTTAATAACAGGTTTTTTAACCCTGGTGGTTTTGATACAATAAACTTTTGAACGCAGTCCTACAAACTCTTTAACCATGTCTCCTTTCATTTCATCTTTGAAGAGTCCTGGTACTTTTTTATTTTGAACTGGTAACGAAAATTTATTATCAATATCGTAACAACTGGTGTCAAAATAAGACAAAAAATGTGTTTTTAAATCTTTAAAATAGTCTTTAGTCTGTATGTAATACACAAAACTGTCTGTATCCGTATAGCACATTTGTACACGATTATCATAAAACCTTTTAAATACTGAGTAATGAAAATCAAACATATGGCTTTTAGATAATTCTAATACAGCGAAACCGATGTAAATCGGTTTATCTAAAATAATTTGATCTGGTTTTAATTGCACTGCAACTAAATTTTCAGTAAAGACAGATGCACTATGAAAATTCGGACTTGCAATCAATTTATCGGCTGTAATTTTCTTTTTTGTTTTGTTATTTTTGTCGGTCCACTGATTAACTAACCGCACATCAACTCTTTTCTCGGTGTTTTCTAATGTTTTACCAAATATGCTATTATTCATCAATTTGCAAAAGTCTTGTTCAAAAACAGATGTTGCCTCTTGTCGTAACTTTGTGTTCATATCAATATATTGTTTTAAATAAGGTGACTGTTTGAATGTAATCACTCTATGTATCTTTTTTAATTTTAGACCATGTTTAAGGCACGTTTTTAAATGAATATAATGAATCACATACAAGAATTTATCATATAAATTAGGTATAAGTTTATATTGCGTTCCACCTGGTGGTATACATTTCTCAGGACAAAATGGTAAATCATTATGTTTATCATGTAAATTTTTTGGGTAAATAATATCTACTTCAAGAATAAAACCATATTCTGAATCATCAGCTACTTGGGTGATATTTAAAGTACTTATTTCATGATCTTCTAAAAATCTAAAGTCTGATAATGGCATATACTGACACATGCTGTAACCATATAAATTATTACAGTCGATATAAATAAGGTATGAGTCCTTCTGAGTAGGGTCATAGCGGGGTAAGTATATATTATTAGCCTTTGCATACCGTAGAGATGTCATACAGACCCCGCCTCGTATTCCAGATTGAATCATTCTTAGCATGTTAAAGTCATCTAAAAGCTCTAATTCTATACCAGTTTTCAGAAGCATTGCATCAAATGATAAGCTAGGTGTAGTTAAATAAAAAGCGGGATCCAAGTCATAGTGTTGTTTGCAAGTAGAGCGAAACTTTTCAAAAATATCGGTCAATAGAAGTACATCTGTTTTCAAATAAAGGTCAGTATATTCACCTAAATTATTAATTTTAAATTTGTTCCATACTAATTGCGCATGGTCATAATCTTTTTTAGAGATTTCTTCATTAGTAAGTGAGTTATTAAAAGATTCAATACATGGAAGATATTTTTCTTCAAAACGTTCCCATTTATCCATATATTCATAGGGAAACACACCTTTCCGTGTAAGTAATTGAAACTCATCATCATTACAAAAATACTTACGTAAATTAATAAAGTCAGATTTTTGCATAGTTTTTGTCAAATTCTCTAAACTTGCATTTAAAAATTTGAACGAATCTACGAAACGAAGCTGGAAATACTCGTTCTCGATCGGAATAAATTTAGTAATAGAAATATAGTTTTCCTTAGTTTTTGGTATAACTTTTATGTCACCTGGCGCCTCACCCAGTTTTTTAATAAATAAATGGCAATCATAACCAGATAAATTATGAAAAAATATGGGTATAAAACTTGGACGTTTATACTGTAAGTTACATAAATTATGTGCTGCGCCGCGATAACTTCCTGTAATGTGACAGTGATCACGAACTCGATCAGAAAATAAAAAATGGTTACAAATATGACACCGCTTCGCATTCAAAAAGTTTAGCTCATCGTTTTTATCGAATACTATCGGAGTATTTTTGGTAACAACCCTATGAATTCGAGCAACATCTTTATAAATTGATTCTATAAATCTGTCAACACAATCAGTACCGCGATAAGAAACATAACGATTGCGACTTGGATCTGCATTACAAACAATATAGTATGCAAAGGCAGCTGGAATATGATGTTGCAACCTAATCGTGTTAGGAGTATCAGAATAATCAGTTTCATAACTACTAGAAATATCAGTTTCAGTTGGTTGTAGCAATGATTCAAAATCTGCATATATTACAAATGAAACATTCTGCTTACGATCAAAATTTTTGAATTTGATCACGGTTCCCTTGTCCGGCAAAACAGTTACTACTCCAGTGCACAAGTGATTTGCGAGTTCGTTCTGTGTGGAAAAAAATAACAGACACGTTTCGCAAAAGTATATTCTACCATTATGTTTCGTTATTTGATTACGCACAAGACGACTCAAATCTTTGATCAGAACATAATGCGGTGGATGAGTGCCATCGTCCATTAAAAGCAAGTTTATGTTCTGTCTACTTTTTTGATATTTAGATATTTCAGACTTTTAGAGCGGACCGATTATAGTCTTTTCCTTTTTTAAACCAAAAATCGTTATAGAAATCATCGGGTTGTTCTTTTCAAATACTCTAATATCATCAAATGTAACTGGAAAAGAAATTTGAGAAATATTCAACACGTCTCGAAAATTAGGATAAGATGATACTCTTTCAGGATGATTGGTGCAAGGATGCAAAGCCGCTGTTACACACCATAAAAAACAACATTGATCGTTATTTTTTATATTTATGCATGCTTTCTTGCTTTTAACGAATTTTGGTAGGTCAATATAGCTTGAACCTCGTAATGGTTGATACTTGTTTATATTAATCTCTAAATGCGAATTACTAACAAATGTCCACCCACTATCACGGTCTTCAAACTCCTCTGATTTTTTCTTTAGACAGTTAACAATCTCGCAAAACAGTGCCTCAAAATCATAGCTAAGATATAAAATTTTATTTTTAGTTAGAAATGACTTAATTGATTGACTATTATCTTTAAACGTCATGAAAATTCCAAAGAGTTCAAAGTTAACTTTAATGCACGTATGTTTCATTAGAGAATCATCTAAAAGCCATTTTATTTTCTTTCGAATAGAGTTCATAAATGTATCGACGGATCCTAGACTTTGATCGTTTTTTGCTGATATACGATAAGTAACAATGCGCTTCCGAAACGCTGACTCGACTACTTCAACGTCATCATTAAGTACTTTGCTAGAATGTACATTAGTTTTGTGCGCATTGCTTCGAAGATGTCCCACCCAATTAATTTTTTCTACAGACTTACTACACGGAACACAATAAGGCATTTTGAAAAAATAATAATGAGAAAAAATATATATATTTCTAAACGAATGGTCTAATTAAACCAAAATATTTCTAAACATTCAAAGTTCTAAATATTTCAAATTTATAAGTACCTAATTAGCACGATATATGTTTATAAACAGCATACGTTGGCAAATACAAACTATATTTAATTAAAGTACGAACACTATGCACAGTATGGATACGTCTATATATGTAGTAACAAAATGTTTGTTAGTAACTAAATGTAGAGGAAACTATATAATATATTTATAAAATAATTTGAAAAAAAATTGACATTAATGACAAATGTAAACTAAACGCTAGATCATAATGACAATACAATATTTCTTTCACGCATTAATAATGTTAGGTTTAATCATAGACATATCCACCCTATGCTGTCTCTAACTTGAGTAGGTCAAATGTCTTTGCTATAAATCATGTAAAATATGTTAAATCATTACATTGACTACTAATCAACATTAAAATTGTATTAAAACATAAAAAAAGGTAAGAATATTTACAAAAACAAAACCTGTTTGAAATAGTTCGTACAGATTTGTCTATTGTTTTTTATAATTTTGAAAATAAACAGGCTCACAACTTTCAAAAGTAATAAAAGCTTGTCCCAGAAATTTTTGAATTTGATCCCATTCGGGCGAATTCTCCTTACATTGTAATCTAACTGCCGCTAATGATTTTTTATACCGTTCCTCTGGCTGAGTCTTTTGATAATCGTCAATATTGTAAATTTTTAAATCTATGAAAAAGTTACCGTCTGTAACTGCAGTACGCCGAGAAGAACCCGAGGACATACGACTGGTAAATGTTGATGTTGTCTTCGGGGTTTTCAAATGTTGGACACCGGCGATTACTTCTTCATCTCTGATGATTTTAAATATGTCGGTTCCAAACGATTGTTTGGAAAACCTATAAAAAACGTTATAAATTGTTAAATAATTATGATAAAAGTAATTAATTCGTCTGTTAACTTTAAAATATAATGTATTTACATAAAAATCAAGTTCATAAAATAATATAAATTATTTAAAAAAATAGGTACCTAGTATCAGAATTGTTCTTTTTCCTGTTGGATGTCGATCCTTTCGCCGCTTTTTTCTTGTGAGCACTAGGTGTCGGTGAAGGTGTGCGAGAGCGCTGGGTGGTCGCTTCAAACTCCGACCTAATATTATGAAAAAGAAAACACATTTTATTAAAAAAATATTAATAAATATTTTAGAGAAATCACATATCTCAGACTAAGAATAGTTTTATACTGTAAATATTAGATGAAAAAATAAATGTAAGAGGAAAATATAAAATACATAGAACACAAAACTCGAAAATAAATGTATATTTTGTTCTTATCAGGATTCAAACCAGAATTCCTAGCGCGAGAACTACAAAAACCGTATGATTTAACTACTTTTTGATATTAATTTAAAATATCGAATAATAAACACATACCTTGACGTTGAGGACGATTTCCTTTTCTTTATATTTTTCGTCGATTTCTTCTTCGCCTCGGGAGACGGTGTGCGAGCGTATACTGAATTTTCGGAGTCAGACCTTCACAAAAATTAACAAAAATAATTTTATCACATTTAAATCAAAAGTAAAAAAACAAAATAGAATACTTACTAACATTTTAAATGAAGGCTGCAGTTGATTCACTTATAAAAAAAATACGAACGGCTTCAGGCACAAAGCAGAATGGTAAAGAAATAGATCTATAAAAACCGCTATATTTTATAGTAAAATATTTGATGAATTGCTATTTAACCGCAATAAAAATATATGCCCAAACGACCAAATTCGAGCATGCAACTTAATACCTTATTGGTAACATTTTAGAAAAAAAAATACAGCGCTTTTATATCAGTACCTAAATCGTATTCATAATATGTTTATGTGCTGTTTGGTACAAAGCGCCGACAAAATAGGAATCGAATTATCAAATAATATCGCCGAATGCAAACTCAGCAACACGTGTAAAGACATGTTACTACGAGTCTAATTAGTTGCAAAACATAAAACTAGCGCCCGCCCCGGCTTCGCATGGGTATTTAATAAATACGACCTGTTACTCGGGGTAGTGTAGCTTTACAACAGTAAAAGAATTTTTCAAACAAACAAAAAAGAAACAAATATTTCTTCTTTATAATATTAATATAAACTAAGGAACAAACCTTAAGGCTCTAGTGTAAGTTTCTTTTGACGTAAAAAAACGTTTACGAACGCGTAAGTGATAATGATATTTTTATGGGAAACGCAAACGCGTTCGGGACGTAATGTTACGTTAAAAACTTACACTCAGGGCTCAGAATTATCCATTAAAGTCTAACTGAAAATCCAACCTTATATTTTTAACCCGTAGAATACATGTTTAAATAATAAATAGCAGCTTATTTCAATAAACAACAAAATAGTACTAAAACATAACCTACGTACTTAGAAAGTTGGTTAAATCACATTTATTCATAGTTCCGTAGTACAAGCTACCACGTGCATAAATAAATGGAACGTCATCATTTTTCGAATTCCACGCTGCCAGTCCCGTCAGTAATTCATTGTAATGAAATGTGATTCCATATGCAAAGACCATAGAAAACAGAACCGTCATTTGTACTAGTTTGCAGTGCAGACAAACAATTTAGGATTTACAAACAAATATTTAGTATGATATTTTATCACGATGATTCATTTAGTATAATCATCAATAAATAAATCATAAATAAAGACTAATTACAATTTAAAAATAAAAGGTTTTAACCCAAATTTTAGTTGGTTTAGAAATTGGAATAAAGTATCTTCCCTTACAACACGTTACGCGAAAACATAAGCAGAAGTTACGCACACACACAAGTTATTATCAATTATGCACAAAAAAGTAATTTTTAGAAACTATTATCCATGTCCACTTTTGATACATTAAGATTTTGATGTGGAAATAATTGGAGTTAATATATGTTAAAATGCCTTAGCGTTTTAGAGGATTCACATGACATAAGTAGAAAGTAACTGTCGGTCTATTAATTTTGGTCTTTGATCAGTTATCGCTTATTACGTACCATCGTTTCTGACGACTACCTGTATTCTCGCATGCTCTGTCTTTGTTTATTTATAGTGAACGGCTTCAAGTATGACAAAGACAAAACATTAGGTTTCACTATTTAAGTTTCGTTAAAGGTATAAATACGTACTTATTCTGACTTGTCTTGCATTCAAAGGTACCTATGAAACTTAAAGTTAAAAATAAAATTATGCTTTGTTTTCATATGAATAAGAGTGATCCTTTATTAACCTTATTTAACGTTTTGTGTTACACGTGGTTTTAAAATTGTATAGCTAATATACTTAATGTATTTTGAGCTTAAATACGATCGGACTATGTTTGATTTTGGTTACTAGCATACACAAATTACAAATGAAGTCGTCACATCTGCGTCATACGTATCATCCAATCAGAGGTTCGGGTCTGCATCGCGCTATTGAAGTTTTTAAGATTGGTTCATATAAGTAAAACATGAATTGTAAGAATTGTCGGAGTGTCTGAGACTATACCGAGCGGTAGTATCAGTGCTCTTACCACGATCTTTGTTGCGAGGCTTGGCCGACCTTGCGACATTGGCTTGGTAACGCGGTGGCGTGTGCAAACATGCTTGGTTTATAATAACCCTACCTTGGGCAGGGCATGTATGCACTACACACTAATAACGTGGTGACGGTTAAACACATACAGGGTGATCCATGTTTTCTAGACGCTCGTAGGAACTTTGGAGATCCCATCACCAATCTCAACCTGAATACCAAACTAAATCTGAATATGAAACTCAATAACAATTACAAAACTCAATCTCAATCCATGCTCATGACAGCACAGTTTCTGGCCAATTCTGTAATGTCTCGAGTGTGACAAACACCGTAATAAACCTAGCCCGACAAATCTCAACCGGTTGAAAATTTGGGCGATGATGGTCCGTTACGTGATCTGGTTCTCTAGTAGAACAAGATCTGGTGGATGCAATGCTAGCTTGTATCCGTTGTGTTAAGCGTTTTGCATTTTTTAAGTCCAAAAAAACGCATTGTTTTATTATCTAACGATGCTAAGGTTTACAAGATTTACAAAGGTGATCATAAATCTATTTCTCTCGTCAATCAAGAGTTGACTAACAATTGAGACTGACGCGGACTATACGTATCGAGAATAACTATCGCGAAGGCAACTCGGATTCTAGACCACAGCTACGGAAATTATTTAACCCACTGCCATGGACTACGTTCCGCGAACTTCCGCGAAGACAACTCGGATTCTAGACCACAGCTGCGGAAATTATGGATAGATAATGAGAGATTTTGGACCGCGCACTGCGAAATCGAGCGTAGCGAGATGCAGCATAAGTGCGTGGTCCAGTTCTCTCATTATCCTACTACTAAGATTGTTTACCTTTTTTTAAATACCTAAAAGTATAGACTATAGAAGACGGAGCGTGCTAATAATAATACCACGATCAAAGGGATGGTCTTATGTAACTTTCCATAGGCATGGCAGCGTCGGAGCTATTTTCGTCCGTCCTTGTCATAGTCTCACATATTTTTCTTCACCTTCATACTTAACCCTTCAGCTGTCAAAATTGGAGGGATACAAACACATACAATTGGAGTTTGCTTGTGTTTTTAACCAAAGTTGCGGTATTTAATACAAAATAAGCTAACATTTTTGTTATAAAGAGTGTCCTGTAAAGCAAAACTATAGTGAATTGTTACATTTTGGGCTGAAAACGCCAGAATGTCTTTATCCCTTACTGGCGCTCGCGGATGCATGCTCATGTCATCATTATTCCTCTAGTGAGGACGACATTCCAGCCAGTGACAAAGAGTTGCTGCCATAATACATCGCTTTCATAGCAATTAAATCTGAGAAAAATAGGGTACAAAGGTGTCGTTAGTACAAATTTGATATAAAATGTTTAATTTTATTATATTTCAAATTTTTATTATATGTAACTAATTTCTTTTAAGCTGTTGTCTTATTAAAAATCAATTTTATATTGTCTCTTTACTTATGGGACAGCCCAGTACATGTAGTTGATCGTGCACAAGATTGAGGATTTCTTGAAGGGTTCCGTTTTGCAAAGATGTCCGATCTATGATACGAGCTACTGTAGTTGTTTTTATTTTATGCTGTCACTCAGGAGATACACCGTATTCAGTGTGATAGAAAATAATCCACATTTAACTAATATGCTTGGTTATCTACCAGCTATTTAATCTTCTTTTTTATGAACCGCCATCTGCCCCTCGTAAAAAAAGCCTAATTTAATTTTAGTGCCATAACTCCAATAACGACCAAGAATATTATAATTATTTTTTACTAATATTTGCATAGCACGGTCGTATTTATTTACGTAAACTGTGACCGAACCAATTACAAGGACCAACTGTAGCAAATTTTTGTATTAATAACCAACTTATATATATATATATATATATATATATAAACAGTTAGTAGAATAATTACATCTTTATACCATTTACAACTTAAGACAGAACTTGAGAAAATGTTAATTGTCTCTATTTTTTTGAACTCACCTCCTCCTAGAATCGTATTTAGAGTAAGTACCTATAGGTGAAAAACTTAGCTAAAGCACCGTCTATGTAGTAGTAACGTGTCTGTACACGCATTTCGGGGTTCTATATTCAAATTTTGACGTAAGTTCCGTATTAATTCTCCGCACCACTACATCGACATGGTGACTTTCTTACGTTTTTCACCTATAACTATTGAAATATTAAAATAAATAGGTCAGGTGATACGAACCTCGCGGGGTCGGATTTTCGCAGTTTCAAATTTATAAACAAAATTTCACAATTCTAGCTAACGACGAGGACAACGACGAAACGGAAGATGACGCCATCTACGACGACGACGAGGCCGACGAGCTGGCCGACCGCGAGGCCGGGCCGGCGAGCTGCGGCGGCGGCGTGCAGCGCCGCGAGGCCACCTGCGTGCGCGCCGACGGCCGCGCGCTGCACCCCGTCCAGTGTGCCCACGCGCCGATGCCGACGCTCGTGCAGCCTTGCGAGGTAAGCGCTAAGCGAGAACGACTTTTTTATGATATAGGAGGCAAACGAGCAGACGGATTGCCTGATGGTAAGCAACTACCGCCGCCCATGGACACTCGCAACACCAGAGGAGTCACAAGTACGTTGCCGACCTTTAATATCTCTATACGCTCGTTTCTTGAAGGTTTGGATGTCATATCGGTACGGGAATACTGCACACAACAATTTATTCCAAAGTTATAGTATCGGCATGTCTGTCTGTCCACCCGTCCGTCCGCGGATAATCTCAATTCGCGGTGTAAATCGGTTCACGCAATAAAGAATTACCCCATAAAAATCATCTTCCATACTTTAAATTCGCGTGCAATAGTTTACTTAGTTTGCCGATAGATGTCGCTGTACGTGTACATGAAACGCTCATATCCTACGTACAATACGATTAAAATCAGTTAAGACTTCGGCCAACCTCGGTAATTGTCGTGAATCCCTCGTCTATCACATAGAGTTATCAATTTACAGATTTGACCTTTAATTATATATATTACTCGTTGTCTTATTGAATACAGTAGGTACAAGAACGATATGAGCAACGAAACCTCCTTTGTAGCTCAAAACTAACACAACCTTTATATTGAAATAAGAAAGATGCTAGCAAGTACTAGACTAGTTTGACAGTCTGCCTTCTTAGTGTCAAATAAAAACAGTTTGAGGTATATCATACATTTATACAGTCGTTAATGTGGATACATATATTCGATTCTATCAAATTTCATAAAACTTAACTTACAATAGTTACAGATCAAGGAAAAATTACGAAAAGTAGACATTTCTAACAAGATCAAACAAAATTTTTTTTTTTAAATTTTGAGCTTAGCTTTGTTGTTTTACTATATGAAAATGAAATATTACCAAAATCGGATAATAAAATAATCATGTATTTTATTATCAATGATTAATGCGACATAATATCGTACTTACTTACACCAAACAGTAAAATATTGACTCATACTCACTATGTATACATATATTTTATATACTGTATACAAGTATAGCTTCATTGAATAATGAATGTTCAAATTCATGTCGCTTCTGCATAACAAATTTCCTAGGTCTACCGGTTAATAATGTCATCTTGGCAGGTGCTTATACATTGCGTTTATGATACTTCAAATTAAATGCTACCTAAAAGTAATCGCGGCAATGTATATCGTGTCATTTCCGACTCTGGATTTAAGCGATGATACCCGAGAAAAACCGAAGTCTTAACTGATTTTAATTGTATTGTAGCGGTGTTAAGTTTTTTTAACGCTTAAGTGGGGACTCTTACTGTGAAAACTATGGAGCCCTACACTGAGCGTGGTCCGACACGCTCTGGGTCGGTTTTTTTTTTTAAATATTTGTTACGGAAGGAAATACAACATTTCACACTAAGATGCGCCATACAAAATCTGAACTCCGTAGGACTCTTTTTGTATTTAAACTTACGTGAGTCATTCTTTCATTCACTCACGTTCATTCTCTGATTCATTCAGTCAGTGAGATGTTTCGGAGAGCATAATTCTCCATTTTTATGCACTAATATTCTATTCAAATTAAAATATATATATATATTCAGGTCCCATGCCCGCGCGACTGCGAAGTGGGGGAGTGGAGTGAATGGGAAGCCTGCCAACCGACCGACAAGTGCCCTTTGAATCCGGTGCAGCAGCTAACGAGCAGTGGTAAATACGTCATTTAGAATTATATTCTCTAAACGTGGCTAAATAATTAACTGTTAAATATTTGTAACTTTTTTAGATAAAGATAAAGATAAAGATAAAAAACATTTATTTGTGACAACACATATACAAAAACAATGTCAAACAAAGAAAGAAAAAATAATACACCTGGTGTGCATCACAAAATGGAATGGATTTTATAATTTTAAGGTCTTTTTAAGCACGACAAGTATAGGTAAATACCTACCATATTTAGTTGTTTTACCTATAATCATCACTGCTTTGAAGAAATATATCACGTATCTCACACCTAAGTCGTGACTTGGCAAGTCTTCGTACATTCCACGCATCATTTGTGCCACAATTTTCTGTTGATGAAAAGCAGTGACAAAATATCACACAATTTTTTTTTTTTTTTCGGAGTAAAATTTACATCATCGAACATCGGTAAAAACATCAGTGAGGACTTAGAACAAATTACCCTCCCAAGTTGTGAACTCTAGTGTTAATCAGATTAAAAATAGATTTGACAAATAGTCTAAAACAGTGAATGAACGCTTAGTGAACTATGGTTTGGGCGTAAGTCATAATTAAATAAATGATAAAATAAATAATAAAGTTCCGTTACTTTCCGTTACTCCCGTTGGTTGACTGGTAGAGAATGCCTTATGGCATTAAGTCCGCCATTTGTACCTTCTTGTATTGTGCAATAAAGATTTAATAAATAAAGTAAGGAAATAAATATTTGTTTTGTTTAAAGCTGATATTTTCTCACAGGCTACAGCGTTCGTCGACGTCGCGTAACCGCAGCCGCGTCCGGCGGCGGAGCCCCCTGCCCCCCTCTAGAAGAGAAGAGAACTTGCGCCGCGCCGCGCTGCGCAGCGTGGCAGCCCCTGCCCTGGGGCTCCTGCGTGCTGAACCAGCCGCACACCACGTGCGGGCCCGGCCGGAGAACTCGCGAGCTTAGATGCGTGGGACATAATGGGGTCAGTGTACAGATTCTGCGGCGCTATCGCGAACAACGATATTCATAAATTTCGGACCATTGTCTCTGTCACTCTCATGAGTCCTTAATTGGAGTAAAGGAGAATGATGCCCGAAATATACGAAATTAGATGTTCGCGGTACCGCTTCTGATTTGTAGCTTAGGGTGTAACCTTGCCTATGAAGCAAGAGGTCTGTTGTTCAAATCCTGGCAGAGGCGTTTGTGTTTATCACTAATATTTATTCCTGGGACTTATATACTTTTCTTATTATGTATTTATATGTATCTATTATGCTTATCGTCCTCTAGTACCTGTAAAATTAACCTGCAGAACTATGTAAGTCGATTTGTGTAAGATTGTCCCAAAATATTATTTTTTCAAAAAGAACAGAAGTCAAGAGAATCTGAGCTGCGCGGTGTTCAGCAGCTTGGCCCTGTCATACATAAGTCAGATTAGATAGAGATCAGTGTTTGCTGCTATTAAGCTTTATTACCCTTTCAGGGCCAACAAATGTCCAATCGCTATTCAAGCCACCGTATTCTGCTACTTTGACAAATGTGTAAAAAGTAATAAAAATGTAACATACAGACATATATTGTAACAGAAAGAGGCCCCCGCGCATGGTGCAGCGACACGGGCGCGCCGGCGCGCAGCGAGCGCTGCCGCATCGCGTGCGCCGGCGACTGCGTGGTGTCGGCCTGGGCCGCCTGGGGCCGTGCCGCGCCGCCTGCGCCGCCGCCGCGCGCCCGCCGCCCACGCGCACCCGGCGCCGGCACATACTGGCGCACGCCTCGCCCGGTCAGTTACGACCTTAATCTACACTAATATTTTAAAGGCGAATGTTTGGGAGTGTTTTTTTTTACACAAGACTGACCAGCGTTTGACTTTAGTCGCACCTGATGGTAAGTGTCGACGAGTTTCTTCACGTCTAAACTGCTGGAGCCATTTTAATAAGATTTGGTATGGAGATAGCTGACACCCTGGATTGACACATAGACTACGTTTTTTTCCTAATAAACCGCGGGTAACACGCAGGGCACAGCTATTTTTTTTCACATTTTTTTTACAATCACATTCACGTTTTTCAAACAAACGCACTAGCATCATCTGTCATCATTTTTAACGCATAGTCATCCGACTAACGCTGTAAAAATATCTAAATTTACCTATGTTCAACAGACGATATGTTAAATCAGCAATTAGGCAATGTTAAACACCTATTGAATTCGTTAAAAAAAAAAACATAACCTGCACTATACCCATTTCATCTGGGGTAATAACCTGATCTAATCACAAATTCCAGATGGCTGGCCATGTCCACCTGAGGAGCAGTTAGTTCAGCACGAAACCTGCAACACGCACGCTTGTGCAACGTACTCCTGGCTGGCCACGCCCTGGGGGCCCTGCGAGCGCCGCCAGGACTACATGCCTGTCTCCAACTACACTGACTTGCTGGTGAGTTCTGTAACCCTATAGGGATTGACTTCAAAAAGTTACCGGTGTGTGATTTACAGTCTTTTTCCCTATTATTGTTAACTGATAAGATGTACTAGTAACTAAGTAACTGAGAAGGACAAGTGAGAAAATTGAACACTCATACGGAATATGATAAGATTGTGTATGTAGGTATTACAATCGTAAAGTTTTTTGTATTTATTAATCACTGATTTTGGTTTATTTTTACATTTTCACTGTACTGTTTACAGGATGGAGAAACGTTTAACGAAAGTGACGATGAAGAACCATGCGTGGAAGAAGGAGAAATGACGAGAGACGTGATGTGCGTGCAGAACAATGCTGACGTCGTCCGCGAGGCTTTGTGAGTACTTGCATTTCATTATCTTTTATTGATCCCTGTCGTTTCTTGTTTTGTAGGCTGATACCTGAAAGGGCCTCTCGATATGTCGATATTATGATATGTTACAACATTTATATGACTTTACAGATGTGCGCCTCTCCGGCGACCAGCTTCCCACCGCGCGTGCACGGTGCGGTGCCGCCGAGGCTGTCGAGTCGAAGCCTGGATGCCCTGGTCGCCCTGCCCTAACACTTGTGGTAAATTCAAGGAATATCACCAAATAATTAGTTTTACTCTTAATTGCGGATCAAATTGATTGGTTTGGTCAGATTATTACATATCATCGTCTATTATGTAGCCCATAAAAGAAAACGGAGTTTGTTACATAAAATGGACAGTTTGAATATGGTGCACTGCTTTTTGGTCTCGAAAACGCCTCTTGACATTCTGTACTTTTTGATTGTCGATGATTTAAAACGACTTGAGATGCAGTAAAATTGTATAACATGGGCATCAACAGACCCCGGCAAGCAGATCCGCGTGCGGGTGGTGCACGGCGGGCCGGGCTGCGGGCCGGCGCAGGAGGCGCGCGCCTGCCCGTGGCGCGCTCGTGCCGGCCGCCCGACGCGGGCTGGGCCGTCGGCGAGTGGAGCACGTGTCGGCTGCCGCCCGGCGAGCGCGCCGGCGTCGGGCTCCGGGTCCGGAGTAAGTTGACAAGATGATATTTTGAAAAGGGCTTCGGACAACTGGACAAGATTCGCGCGAAAAAAAATGACTAAGGGTTTCAAGATAATTTGACAGACAATCATGCATGCCCGAATGAGAAACTGAAACTAAAATTTAAGGGTGAATTGCAAAAACTGGTTAACCTGCAATTAGTCTAAAGATAATCATTTCATTTGAGTTACGACAATTAAGCAGGTGATATTTAAGTTACATGCATAAAAGTGTGTTGATGTATGCTGTAAACAAAATTAGTAATTGAGTATGGATTAAGTACAATGGACATAATAGGTACAATACAATTTAAATCGATAATTTTCGAAACACAATTGAAATAATTCCTTAACTAGGTACAATGTACACTAAACTCATCGATTCGTTGTAAAATCTCACGGTTAGGTTGGAAAGCATTATCAAAAATTTCTCATGGAAGTAGGTATGACCGTTTTATTCAACTTTTTTGCATATGTTTTCTAGTATAATAGAAGATCGCATCATATATATAAAATACAAAAATAAAATGTATATTAGATTTAATATATTACTATTTTCAAGAGATAAGTACCGATTTTTACCGTTGATAAAAAAAATTCCCAGGCCAAAGGATTTATTTTTACGTGCTTCTATATGTGCCTAAACAGAATTAGCCTTTATTTGTAGACCTAACGCATCTCGTCATTTACAACCCTTGATTAATAGTACAATTATATTTTCAGGTATTTGGTGCGGCTCGGCAGCGCACCGCGTATATGCCGGCGCGTGCGCAGGCCAGCTGGTGCCGCAAAGCGTCGCGGCGTGCCACGTGCCTTTTGACGCTGTCATCGCCTCCGTCACCTGTGAACACGTCTGCGCCGAACCGTTGAAGTAATTATATAATACCCTTCAAAAATTAAGCAGTTTTGTTTTTGGTAATTAAAATATTTGTCGTTAATTCAAACTTGTCATAACACCATTGGTGAACTACCACCATCTGTGGTAGCTAACTAGGCCTAGACTAGGAGTACGTTAAGAAATGTGTACAATACACTCTTGTTTCGCCTCATTTCCTATATTCTTACGTAATACGGGACCTTTCTGGCACCATCCATACTAATATTATAAATGCGAAAGTGTGTCTGTTTGTTTATCCGTCTTTCACGGCAAAACGGAGCGACGAATTCACGTGATTTTTTAAGTGGAGGTAGTTGAAGGGATGGAGAGTGACATAGGCTACTTTTTCCAGCGGATAAATATCTCATTCCCATGGGAAGACTCAATATGTTACATTTTCCTCTAACCATTGCAGGCGACATCTAGTTGTTAATAATAGTAACATCGACAATTTTGTTTCAGATATCTGGACGCATCTGACCCGGACGTCCCCACTTGCACTTGCAAGAACGTGTCTCTAGAACTCCTGCCAAGTGATTCTGACTGTATTCTTCCTCCTGGGTAAGATTATATTTCATTTTTAATGTCTTGTTAAAAAGGAATTTCAGGTAGGGACATAAACTGTATATGGCAGTACCTGCATGTTTATTGTTTATGGACGTAAAGTACTAATATATTTCTTGACAGATATCTATTTTAATTAAGGTAACAAGGTAATTGACCTCGACTTCAATTCTAAATGCACGGACCCTATAGACTAGACCGCGTTGCTCGAAATTCAGACAGTAATACCGACAACAGAAGTAAGCGCTGCAGACTGCAGTGCCATCTATACGTAGAATCGAAGTTATTAAATCGCCGAGGAAAATGTTCATAATGTCGAAATGTTCAACCCTTACCATGAATTGTCACATTGAGGTTTTCGATAATGATTATCGAGTTTACTATCATCTCGCTTGTACTATTTGCGAACGAAATGCACAGATAGTAAACTCGATACTCGTTATCGAAAACCTCAATGTCACAACTCATGGTGAGTATACAGGCAAACACACTACACAATCCTGCTGTTATTTTATGCTAACCAACCAATGATAGTTTCATCATTTTTTTAACGATTTGTGTGTGTTGCAGTATTGAATGTGGAGAAGGAAGGGCGCTGAGAGCTGCACGATGCATGTTCGGCGGACGAGATGTGCCCATGGATGTCTGCAAGAAATTCCACCCGCTTACCGGTATGAAAACTAGATTTTATCCTGTCTTTCTAGGACTTTCCTGACCGGATATGATGGTTAAGATTTTATCGCCTATTCCATCATGTGTCACTTACTTGAAGCTATGGTGCCAGTCGATGAAAGCCTGAGGCACTGCTCCCACCGCGAGCTAGTAAGCTATGTTGTGGATATTCCTTCAACCAGAACAAAGCACTTTGCTTCTACTTTTCTGATTCGCACAGCTAGGGAGTGGAATTCTCTTCCAGCTGATCTTTTCCCGGAGCAATACAACCTGGGTATCTTTAAGTCAAGAGTGAATAAGCACTTGCTAGGTAAGCATGCTCCATCATTGGCCTCATCGTCACTTACCATCAGGAGAGATTGGGGCCAAATGCTAACCTATCATTTATAAAAAAAAAAGGTATTTCAAGGGTCAAAAGATAATCGGTCCCGTGTAAATAAAAGAGAGATATGTATATTTATAGCTCATCGCCCGGCGATGAACTACGATCTCCCGGCTATGACATATATGTCTCCATTATTTACACGAAAGCGATTATGTTTTGTCCCTTGAAATAGTTGATAGCTTACTAGCTCGCGGTGGGACCAGTGCCTGATCATCTTTGGCTAGCATGTCTGGCAATAAGTTCATGTTTGCGACTTGCTCACGTGCCTTGTTTATAAAGTGTTACACGCTTATAATGTGCACGAAATGCAGCTCGGTTTGGAACCGCGGTTGCAAATTATCTTATATCCAGTGAGTTATATCCATCACCCACTTATCATACACGAACGTCCACTGCTGCATATAGGCCTCCCCATAGTCTGCCACAAGGGGTGATTTCTGTACAGGGGGAGGGGGTAATGCCATTGTCACCAGTCACCATGCTTAGGTGGTTGTCGCATTGACGCGAATTTTCATGCGGTGACGAAGCGGGAAAGAGATAGCGCTTTGCGTGTCTACCGCGTTGTATTTTTTAGGCACCTCCCTGGCATTCGAAATTCACAGTCGTGACAACCGAGCAATTGGGTGGAAATCGCAGCATGATCCAAAGGTAGCTGCTACCCGTCTTCCGATGGTTTTTACTTGCATGGTACACCATGTGTTTGCTAGTAAGCCGGCCATTCTGTGTACGTCGATGAAGTCAGTTAGGTATAGTCAACCAATTTGATTTCTAGGCCACTTCGAACCTTATCACAGTGACGTTAATAACTAAACGATCTTTTCCGTCTTTCATATAGATTTTCACTGTGACAAGGAACGAAGTGGCCTATAAATCAAATCGGTCGACTGTACCTTCACGTTTCCCGTCAGGGCCGAGCCGGGTCCGGGAAGCGTCCACGGACGGGTACACGTACGACGAGGAGTTCCCGGCGCTGCTGCGCGGCGCGTGCAGTGTGCGCTGCGCGCGCGACTGCGGCGCCGGCGCCTGGGGCAGTGGGGCCCTGCGCCGCCGAGGCCGGCTCGCGGGCCGCCTTCCGCTACCGGACCAGGTACCCAGATAAACATTTAAATTTGTCATTTTTTACATTTCAGCCGTATGAAGTCCACTGCTGGACATAGGCCTCCCACAAATATGACTTGTATCATCTTGGGAGTAGTTGCCATAGTCGCCACGCTTGGCAGACGGGTTGGCCGCAGTAGCTGTAGATTGGGTGTCGACGGACGCTTCTGCCCGTCCGTAGGATTTTTCTTTGTTTCACTTACGACAGCCGTGGGAGGAGATGGGATGGTCCTATTCTAGTTAGCCGGCATCACACGGCAATTATTTGTGATATTCACAACAAATACATACAAAACAGAGAGAAACGACAAGTATGTAAATAAAAGTGCATCACTAAATGAACTCAGCTCAACTTGGTAACGCCACGACAGGTCAACCATGGTGTTAACTTTCCCTTCCGTTCCATTTTTCGTAACAGGATCTTTAAATTGTGATGTTTTCCATGATGGGTGTGACTGATACTCGTCCTCTTGTCAACCCAACTAGTTAAGTAGGTACCTAAGTATAGCTAAACAATGCCAATTTTAGGAATTGTGTCATTTTCTATGATATTTATGCTTCTCTTTTTTTACTGGGTAATAAATAAGTTCCGGAGTTTTTTTTATTGAGATACTATAAATGGAAGGTCTCGCATGAGCGAAAGCGTGCAGCGAAGCGTAGCTTGACGTATGAGAGTAGACACAGCGCATGCTGAACAAACCTATTGGAAACTCAACAGAAACGCAACTTGCACTAACTAGTCTTTGTGATCGAATACTCACAACGCTAGTAACACATAGTTTCACGTTTAAAATAAAAATCACGGTGTATATGTTTCATATAATTAAAATTATTGTGTCGAGACATGTCGCCTAGTGCGATATAAGTTCACGTTAGTTGATCCGTTATAAGTGTTTTCATCCTCGTGTTTCACAGAGAAGTAGTAGAAGAAGGCTCGGCGGGCGGGCGCGAGTGCGGCGCGACGCTGCAGCGCGCCACGTGCGAGCTGTCGGAGCCGCGCTGGCGGCTCGGCGACTGGGCCGTGTGCGCGCCGCGCCGCGCGCTGTGCGGCCGCGCCCTCGTCAACCGGACCGTGGTGTAAGAAACACGACTACTTTACTCTAATTTGTTTGCATAGCTATGAGTTTAATCCGTTTTATTGTATTTCTTGCTATGGCATAGAGATTTGTCTAACGTCGTTTCTATTTGCAACTGCACAACATTGAAATAGGCATAGCGCCGGCAGGGGTTCAGAGTAAACACTGCTTGAGATTGATCACCATGTAATGTCATGGTCACTCCAGTATTAATAATAATCCTCATACATTAGTATATAGACTATGTTTATTATTTAATTTATTTATGTACGTGCTAATGAGAGGAAATTCATTATCATATGGAGAGGTGATTTATGTGTATTTATTTTTTATCACGCTGTCTACGTGATCAACGTGTAAGAATTTATACTCGCATATCACAATATTAAACCATTTTAAAACTTAACACATTATTTTTTTGTCAGAGTTAGTTTACGTAATTCTGTACAATATAGTCTCTTAATAAGGTAATTCTAGGTACATTTTAGTAAATAATAAGAAACACTACGCAATTTCACTCAGTCATCCGTTGCGCTTCATATCTTCGTTTACATTGCAGATGCGAAGATGGCGAAGGCAACACCCTAGAAGACCCAGCGTGTGAGGCAGCGGGCGCGGGCGGCGCGCCGTCACGCGATGCCGCGTGCCGCGCGCCGTGCCCCGGCGACTGTGTGGTCAGCGCCTGGTCGGACTGGAGCCCGTGCGAGCAGGTGAACTAACCATTATTACGTGTTTATTACCTGGTAATAATATGATATCATAATAATAACCGTTATGAATAGCCTGGTTTATTCTAAATTCTGTTCGTTACCGCTCAGTAAATTAGTGTAAATATGCCCTTTATTTTGTACAATACCATATTATTAAATATTTAGTTAAAGATTTATTAATTATTATGTAATACGAAACTTGGTGTCTCCAGACAAAGTGGGGCGGCAGACGCGACAGGACCCGAGTGGTGCTCCGGCCGGCGGCGGAGGGCGGCGCCGCGTGCCCGCCCCTCGTCAGCGCCGAGCCCTGCTCCCCGCACGCCTACTCCTGGCACGTGGCGCCCTGGGACGACTGCCAGCCGCTAGGTACTGTACCTACTCCACTAGAGGTGACGTGATCTGTTGAGGTTGCGTGTCCGCGGTAGGTTATTAAAGGAAACTAAACTTCTGACAATAGCCCTTATATTTCCAAAATGTTACAAAATGTTTATGTTCGAATGCATTCGCTCGTTACGATGTATATAATGCACTGATCTATATAGGTGGCTGCATCGCCAAACTAATCTAGGTCGCGGGCGGCCGTCACGTGTTTAGGGCATGTGTACTAAACATGATCAAACACTATAATCCATTTCAAATAGCTCTGCGACACCTGGACCGGTACCGCAAAAATCGAAGTTCGTATATTTTCGGCATCGTTCTCTATTATTCCGATTAAGGCGTCATGAGAGTGAGTGATTCTCGCCGCCGCTGTCACTTCCATACAATGTATAACCTCAAAACGTGAAATAGTTAAACATGACGTTTCTTCCAGGTGGCTCACCGTGTGGCGAAGGGACGAAGAAACGATCCGTCCGTTGCCTGCGGAGTGACGGGGTCTTTGTTAATGACACCTTCTGTCCCGTAAGTCAACCGCTTATTACAATCCCATTTGTGTTTCGTCAGTGGATCAAATACCGTATTAACCACGTCAATAAAGGTTACTCTAGCCTGATGTATCATAAAAATAGTTATTTGTTATACAAGGGAGCAAAGTTAGTGTTTACCTCTCGTGCTAATATTTTTCACTTGGCAGCAAAATTTGTTCCCCTTTCGTGCCTTGAAACCCTCCCAACGCTCCAGATTCCACTCAATTTTGTATTCTTTCGCTATCTCGGGTTTCAAGAAGGATTAATGCATTATTTGCAGAACATTCTCAAAATTGCGAGAAAGTCCTTTCAAGTTTCCGGGAACTTACACGAGAATTTAAAGTAAGTTTTCAAAAAGAATGTAGCTGATGAGAACGTTTACTGTAATTTTTATACTACTATACTGTAATTTAGGTAAAAGTAATAATAAAATATTCGCCGTTTTATTATCCAATAGCCCAGCTAATCCATCCTTTCCACCCAATAGCCTAGTACATTCTAAATTCCATTAAAACTCTATAGTCCTTACATCATGGCGGCAGCATGGGCTCTGTTTCTGTGCTCGTCCCATGATACGGACAGAGGCAACATCCGCTAAATGTAATCCTTACATTTCATTAAATTTTCGGAAGGGCCTCTGCGCGTTGGCTCGAGCCGGCTCGGCATACGTCTCCCAAATGTCCGGAACACTATTGTTCCGTGTACGGGAAAAATACACAAAAAATATTCATATAGGTAGTTGAAGGAAAAGAGAAAAGACCAAAACGGAAATTAGTCCATGCTCTTAAATGATTGATGATAATGATGATGATGCATTTAGAACATTCTCTACAGGTTTGAATAATCTGTTGTCTTGTATTATGGCACCTATTGAAATTCTGTGCTTTGACAGAACACGACGACAACGGAAGCCAGCGAGTCGTGGTGCTACGTGCCCTGCGGGGTGGACTGCGAGCTGAGCGAGTGGAGCGCTTGGGACGCCTCGGCGTGCTCCTGCGGGGACGCCTCCTCCGCGAGGCACATGCGCCGCGTCAGGTCAGGACACAAAACAGAAAAAAACAGTAGATGTGGCACCCGGGTATGTCCTTAAACTACGTCCAACAATGAGAGGTAGGGCACAGCGATGACCATCACGCTTGAATCTAGGGCAGCCCAACTGGGGAAGTACCTCCTCCTTACAGAAGACCACAGCCATAATAGCACTGCTACCTTTCAGGTATGTAGTGTTGTGTTCCTGGTGGTGAGTAAGGTTCCCAGAGCTCCAACCCCCCTTAAAGGCCGGTAACGCGCTTGCGGGTTGCGGGTGCCTATGGGCGACAGTAATTGCTTACCACCAGGCAATCCGTCTGCTCGCTTGCCGCGTATGTAATTTAAAAAAAAACGCGGTGATTAGTATGAGAACCGATGACTCCAAAACGCACACCGGCTCACGCATAAACACAACAGTTTCTGATAGGTGGTTGGCTCTGTCAACTTATTAAAAAAGTTTTTTGTGCCGTGACTGGTTACGATAGTTTAAACTTTATTATAAATACAACATAGTCGAAGTTTTTTTTTTTTTTTTAATATTTCGGGACAATTTTACACAAATCGACCTAGGCCTACGGTAAGCTCAGTAAGGCTTGTGTTGTAGGTACTAGACGACGATATATATAATAGATACATACATATAAATACTTAAATACATAGAAAACACCCATGACTCAAGAATAAATATTTGTGCTCATCACACAAATAAATGCCCCGACTGGGAATCGAACCCAGGACCATCGGCTTCATAGGCAGGGTCACTACCCACTAGGCCAGACTGGTCGTCAAAAGTTGAATTACAATACAATTTTTTTTGCAAACTGGCATCTAGCGTCAAGTAGTGGAACTACAATATTTGTGACATAGCATTTTTTCTGTGGGTCAGGTTCTTTATCTGTGGGGTCAGGACATGTTTGCTTCAATATCTTTTAACCATTAAAATTGTTGTGAGCCATTAGTACTACTAAATCTAACCGTAGACATACCATTTAACTAGACGGAGCGTGCTAATAATAATACCCCGATCGAAAAGGATGGCTTTATGTGACTTTCCAGTAATACGGCGCTATTTTCGTCCGTCTCTGTCATAGTCTCACATATTTTTGTTGCCCCTCAAACTGAATCCTTCAGAACTGTCGAAAGTTGGAGGGATGTAAACAAATACAATTGGAGTTTTCTTTTGTTTATCAAAGTTGCGGTAATTAATACAGAATAAGCTAATATTTTAGCTATAAAGAGTGACCTGTAAACTATAGTGAATTGTTACATTTTGGGCTACAAAAGCCATAATATCTTTGTCCCTTACTGGCGCACGCGGATGCGTTCTCCAGTCATTATTCGTCCTAGGTACCTATAGAAATTTTTCGATGAAAAGCTTCAAGTAAGTATAACTAGACTAAATTATGAGATGAGCTCGAACATGAGAGGTCCCTCTGCGTTTGTATAATTGTGTGACAAGGCCAGCAATGTAACCGCTCGGTCCTGCAGACAGCGGCTGACGGCGGCGGTGTGGCCGGGCCGCGCGTGCCCGGCGACGGAGCAGCGCGCGCCGTGCCCGCGCCGGCCGTGCCTGCGCCTGCTGGCGCGCCCCGTGCTCGGCTGCCACGTGCAGGTACACCCTTGGACAAATGATCCCAACCTTTTTGGTACCGTAAAACGGGGTGAGTAGGTTTCGCGGGGAGAGGTGGGTTACGAAAGGGGAGAGGTTTGAGATGGGGTGAGAAGGGATTTTTACCTTTTGAACGCTCTTCCTCTCGTGTACGCCATATATAAACCTTATGTGTCAGCAGGACAATTGTTTTGACAGCGTCCGCCATAGCCACTTTAGTGGTCAGTGGCGTGGCAGGCACATGACACGACCACATTAGTGGTGCTTGGCGTTCAAAAGGTTAAGGCTACCGCTACAAAAATAATGTATTCCAATTTAAAATGGAGCTATAGTAATACGCATAAAAAAACGATCCAACAATCTTCCAAAATCACCTTTGTATGAAAACCCCTGTCACCGTGTTTATCGTTAAAGTATGAAATAGAATTACACAGACTCATGAAAAAACTGAAATTCATACCTCCGAAAGACATTTTTTGTATATAAATTTATAGGTATGTGTTATAAAAATAAACTTTTAACCAGGTTTGAATTTCGATTTCCACCCAACTTACCCCGTTTTACGGTACTCGTATTTTGAGAAACGGTTCTTTTAAAGCGTTTATTTATATTTTACAGAAGACCACAGCCATAATAGCACTGCTACCTTTCAGGTATATTGTTGTGTTCCTGATGGTGAGTAAGGTTCTCGGAGCTCCAACCCCCCTTAAAGGTCGACAACGCGCTTGTGACTCCCCTGGTGTTGCATCCATCAGGCAATTCGTCTGCTCGTTTGCCATCTTTGTCATAAAAAAAGATTACCTGATTTGTTTTTTTTTTTCTCTCAGACATCATCAGGCCAGGAAGCCGACGGTGCTTGTGGTTGGGGCGTGAAGATCTCCCGCGTGCGCTGCGAGCTGACGGGCGGCGATGACGGCTCCGACGCGTACCTGGAGCCCTGGCGCTGCGCCCCCGCGCTGCCCGGCCGCATCGTGGCCCCGCCGCTGCACTATCAGGTAGGAATTTTAATATAAGTTTGCTCCTCATAGACATCACCAACCGTATCCGCCAGCGTGTTGTGAAGATCGAAAAAACCTGCAGTGAAAGTGTTTACACAAAAATTCTCAATATAGGTTCAACAGATGACGTTGCGCCTCGTGAAACCAAAAAACTAAGAAATCTCTGGTTAGAATCTTGGACGAATGCTATTTGGCCTTCATTATATTTCGAAATTGTATAATCTTGTTCGCTTGTTTTGTGAGAAACCATACCATTGTTTTGGACCCGGGTATGTTCTTAAACTACGTCCAACAATGAGAGGTAGGACACAGCGAAGTACCATCACGCTTGAGTTTGGAGAAGTCCAACTGGGGAAGTACCTCCTCCTTACAGAAGGCTACAACCATAATAGCACCTTTCAGGTATGTAGTGTTGTGTTCCTGATAGTGAGTAAGGTTCAGAGAACTCCAACAACTTTTAGAGTAGACAAAGCGCTCGTGAATCCTCTGGAGTTGCAGGCGTCCATAGTTTACGGTAACTCCTTACCATCGGGCGGGCCGTATGTTTGTTTGCCACCGTCGTTGTATAAAAAAACTGTCCTTCCTTTCAGGAGGAGTCGTGCGAAGTGCAGTGCGGCTGCAAGGAGGCGGAGCGCGGGCAGGCGGGCCCGTGGGGCGCGTGGGGCCCGTGCCGCGCCGGCGCGCGCAGCCGCTCGCGCACGCTGCTCGTGCCGCCGCGCCCCGCCTGCCGCACGCCCGCCAGGTACCGTCGCTACTCACTATAGTAGCTACAGGGGACAGTGCTCTGCAGAACTACCCCCTTCTAACCTAGGGATGGCCTTTACGAGCGGTATGTGAGGCTCTATCAATCCGGCCTCCTCTCTGATAGTGGGGATGAAAATACTTACTAAAATACTCCTGCGTTCACAACCTGCCGCAATTGGAGGCGTCGTGGGATCGCGAAAATTCTACCACGACACTATCTGGGGACTTGCTTAGGGGACCTAAGATTTAGATTTATTAAGATTTTGGAGACGCCTATGTCCAGCAGTGGACATCTTACAGCTAAAATTATGATGTTTATGACTCATTATCGATTTAACAAAAGTTTTTTATTTGAACATGTGTAAAATGTTTATAAGATACGTGACCATCGAGTGGGCGAACTGCACCGTGGGTGAGGAGACCGACCTGCTGGTGTACGAGCCTCGCGACGAGACGCCGCGCCGCGCCTGGCTCGACACGGACTACCACGACGGTTATATCGGTAGGTCTAATTAGTTCCAAGCAACAGACACTGACTATCAGTAGACCTTATGCCAATGCAATAGAGTTTACAAATGATTAATAAACAGTGTGGGCAATAATGCCTTATTTCAAGGCTTCCCAAACTGTGCGTCCCATGGGCATCACGAGGCGTAGCTTGGCTGTCTATTGGATTGACTCTTTCCAGTGAAAATCCGGCAAAATGCTTGTCGCAGCACGTGTAATGTCCGTCAATTTCCATCATCACAGAGCACATCACCAGAACCCCCCTCTGAGCACTCCACGTGGTAGTTAGTTTCAGGCTAGAGGATAGTAAGGAATCTCAAGGGCGCGGCATCAAAAAAATTTTGGAAAGCCCTGCCTTATGTATATAAGGGTCCGGGGTCTAGTAGGTATTACTAGACCCCGGATTCTTGTCGTGATGACATCGTATTCTCGGACAGAGTACAAGTTTTTTTTATCTATGTATGCAGTTTTTCTTGTCCCTAAAATAGATGTCACGGTTCCTAAGAACAAATCTTTGTATATAGTTTCAGACTTTCCCATAATAACCGATCTAAATTAGCCACATAACTAGCCTAAAGTGGTGGCATCCGTCTAAGTTTCAATAAGCTGCACCCTTACACTATGAGCATGCAATCCTAACTCATCAAACTTTGTTGACAGAGGGCAGCAGTTCCCTGCTGGCTGTGGTGTGGACAGCCACCATCGTGCTCAGCTTATATGGCGCGTTCATGCTGTACCGCGGACTGATGGGGTACGTCAATAATTACCTCCTATAGCTCATGCAATTCTCAAAGGCGAGTGCCAGGACCTGAGACTCCCAGCAAATTATTTTAAATCAAGCAAAACCGTCTGCTGATTTATTAATGGTAAGCGTATCAATATCGGTAAACTTGTGACTCTGATGCGCCGAAGTGTTAACACATTTGCGATAGATATTCGTATTCCTAAAGGCGTATAAAAAAGGGTATGGTGGAAAAATTCACAGCCAACTGGGTTGGCAGAGAGACGGGTATGTAACCCGAGATTTTGAGTTCTGGTGTCGCTCGAGGTCCTGGATTTGTCCAATTTTCCTTTATACGAGTATCGAAGAATTAAGACAGTATTATATTTTAAATTTTGGCCCAAGAAATCTATGTGGAGGAAGTGGATGAGTGGAGTGGAGTGAAGGGCGTGGAGAGTGGTAGGCGCCTCCTAAGCGCATTTAAAGTTATGGTGAAGAAATTTGCAACCTTTGGGGAAATCTCTAAGTCGTAGCTCAGTTGGTAGAGCGATGGGCATGTATCCCAGAGTCGCGAGTTCGAACCTCGCCCAGGGCAGTTGATTTTCCAATGTCCTTTATTTCTGAGAATTGAAGTGGAGACAGTTGGAGAACCGGGAGAGGACATAGTTTTTAAATTTGAATAAATAATTGAATAATTTTGGACGACCGGTCTGGCCTAGTGGGTAGTGCCCCTACCTATGAAGCCGATGGTCCTGGGGTTCAAATCCCAGTCAGAACATTTATTTGTGCGATGAGCACAGACATTTGTTCCTGAGTCATGGGTGTTTTCTATGCATTTAAGTATTTACATGTATCTATCTATTATATATATCGTCGTCTAGTACCTACAACACAAGCCTTACTGAGCTTACCGTAGGACTAGATCGATTTGTGTAGTGTAATATTTATTTATTTATCTCTGCACAGATGTCTTCGGAGCCGAAAGCTGAAAACCGTCACCAAGGTGTAAGCCGCGAGGGACTTACTCTGAGACCCGCCACCCTGGGCGCAAGTCAGGCCCTTCACTGTGGACCGCGTCAGGTCCCTTCTGTTGTCTGTTTACCCTTAAGTTTTCAACGTGTCTGTACAATTGTTAAGTTTAGTTCGCTTACCAAAGATTAAGTTTAACGTTTGTGATATTTTGCTCTCTTCCTTGTTAATAAGTATTGCGAATAAGGGATCCGTATCGCCATAAAGGGTGAACACTATTAAATTGTCGCCTACATTTTTACTTTGCTAGCGTGTTGCATCGAACCTTTTTTGAATATTCTTTTAAAATTTTAAATTTAGAAGGCTCGTAATATATTAGACAACCATAAAATGTTCATTTGTTTTTATTTATGAAAATGGCGTTACACGAAAAAAATGTTCGCGAATTAATTTTGCAAGAATTCAGTAAAAATCCTCATTTATCAACTTTAGATCTGGCAAAATCTTGTCAAACAACTCGGAGGACGGTTCAACGAACCCTAAAAAAAATTAAACAAGGTGAAACTATAGATAGGAAGCGGCGTGAAGGTCAACCCACCAGAAAATCTAATGTTAAGTTACAATCAAAGGTGTGCAAGCTATTTGATAAGAATCCGAGTATCTCTTCCCGGGATGTGGCGAAAAAAGTAGGCACTAGTCAAGCAAATGTCCAAAAATTAAAAAGAATGCGGCATTACAACATATAAGAAGGGAAAGGCGCCCGAGAGAACTGTGGATCATTATAATCGTGCGGTTTGACGTTCTATGTTATTGTATACCTTGTTGATTGAGAAAAATGTTGCCTAATTATTGACGATGAAACCTACGTCAAGGCAGATTTCAAGTCTTTACCAGGTAACCAGTACTATTCCTCTCGTGACATCTCGAATCTTGACGAATCGGAAAAGGTGATCCCGGTAGAAAAATTTGCAAAGCTATATGCCAGTGCGGCATGAGGAGCTCACCATTTATCACTACCGGGACAATTAACACCGATATTTATATATCAGAATGCTTGAAAAAGAAACTGTTACCATTCATAAAGAAACACACTTCCTCAACATTGTTTTGGCCAGATTTAGCAAGTTGCCATTATTCGTCTCGAACTTTGGAATGGTATAAGGCGAATTCAGTCGAGGTAGTGCCTAAGGAGAGTAACCCACCTAACTGTCCCGAACTTCGCCCCATCGAAAAATATTGGGCTAATATAAAAACTAAACTGCGAAAAACTTGCCAACCTGCCACTTCATTACCAGATTTTCAACGAAAATGGATTAAATGCACAAAATTGTTAAGCGATGATTCCGTGCGAAATTCAATGAATCACGTCAAAAGTAATGTCCGGAAATTTTCTCGTCGTTCGATGAAATAGCCCTAATATTTTTTAAAATGATTTTACGCTGTATAAAATTAGTCATATAAAGAATTTTGAGCACTTTGGATTTTTATTTTGTCGTCTGTAGCATGTTCGACCTGCGACAATTTAATAGTGTTCACCCTTTATCATCTGTAAACGATATGCATTTACACTGAGTATTGACAGTATGTAACGTTAGTATTATATTTGATATATCAACTATAGCCAGCAACAGTCTGTCCGCAGGAGTGCTTCCATTATACGACGTATGCTAATTTAGACGGTTTTGATAAATTTTCCAAGCAAACGATCACCCAGACGGAGATGGGTCTGGATTGACAATATGATCTTGTATGCGTGTCGGAGTCGTCCACTTCCCGTGGGTAGCCCGATGTCCCTCGTCCTTAAGACTTGTTTAATGGCTGCGTGCGACGGATTACACACGACATCTGCTTCCACAGTACTACAGTTCTTTGTACTGTAGCGTAGTACATTACTTCATTAGACGCGGTTTGAATAAGCTGTGGTGTGTGTCCGCCAAGCGTTGGACATAGAAGGTAGCGTAAGACCCGCAGGAGATTTGATTAGATTGTCCTAGTGACCAAGTAAGACGTGACACATCATTCCACATATCAGCTAAATGTATAGTCATCGTAGTCTTCTGTACCGACTGATAGGTCAGCCGAGCTTATTGCCCGGCCGCAGAAGACCTGACAAGCTTCTGATATCATTGTGTAGAGCTTTGGCGCACAAATACCTAACTAATTTACGAATAGATTAAGTACTTGTATTAACCTGATCATACAGTTTCGAGATAATAATCGTGTATAACACTTTTTTGTAGATTTTGCATTTAAACCCATGTATTGTGACGGGTATTTGATAATGTGAGTGTGTTCTCGACTTCTTTCACATTTCCGTTCTTCGGTCTTCGTCTGTTGAGGAATCTCTGCATCTATCGAAATGTCCCTATTTTAAGTCAAAGGTGTTATTTGAGCCATGAGGGGTAACATTCAATTACATAGTGCATATATATTATATTCAACTGCATGTATTATCAATATATAAAACTAGAACGGCGAACAAGTTTTAAATAATTCTTTCAACTACTTTTCGAGTTAGAGAGAAGAATCTACATTTCTACCCCCGTGTCGCATATGCAATTTGACGTTACGCATAAGTTATTATAAATGTCTATGATAAAGTCTTGTTATACTTGCTTACGACAAATCGTTCGCCTCATCTCGTTCCTTTACGACAATATTGAATATGACTTATTTTTATAAAGCTACATTCGTTTGAGAGATTCGCTATGTCTACTTTTCTATTCTTGTCACTTTACTATAGTTTCCGCCCTGTGAATCGTGTACCGTATTGTAACCGTGTATATCATTAGGTATGTACCTACGCCATACTACATATTGATGTGAAACATGATAGTTAAGGAATCGTGTTAGACAATACAATATTTGATATTTAATAAAATTTGATTGTGTTTTATAAATATGTATTTTATTTTCAACGTCAACAGTTAATACCTTATCATATTGATCTACGACGGTGCAAACAACCACCTCTAACTATTAAAATAAATAGAACGCAGTTTAGCGAGAAGGCCACTCTCGATTTATTTTATAGCAATATATTAATTTACTTCATTAATCATAAAAGACTTCAAATTAGATCGACAGAACATTGAGAATTGGATCCTTCTCCGTAAACTACTTCCAATATTTTTTGTTGCATCCAGCGTGACAGGCCGGCTACCGTGAACATCGAATTTCGAATATCTTTCTCTTTCACTTCAATCAAGGCGACATGAAAGTGATCGATCAAGACCATTCAAAAACAAATATCGATTTTCGCGGTAGCGCCGCAGACTACTGACACTATGATTCTTCCCAGCTCAACCCCATTCTGGGTTTAACCACTAATAAGATCTGAATATCTACGCAATAAGAGCGAAAAAGAAGACGAGTCGCCAGGTATTTGCGAGCCGATCTCAGCCAAGACATGTCTATTTAGATCTTATTGCCTGAACATTAAGATTCATTCTAACGGCAATAGCTGAGTCCGTCGATAAATATCAAGATACCCTTACCCCTTTGAACGCCAACCACCTCTAAAAGCGGTCGCAATGTGTCGTACCCGCCACGCCACCGACCCGTAAAGTGGCTAGGGCGGACGCTGTCAAAGCAATTGTCTTGCTGACAGATAAGGTTTTTATTAGTTCTTCACTAGTCGATACGTTGTCGTACACAACACATTTTGACGCGAGAGGAAAAGCGTTCAAAAGGTTAATGCCCTTCCTCGTTAATTGAGCAAAACTAATCCAAAGCTGTCTTCAAGGTCGAAGGTTCATAGCGAAGATCTGCCAAGCCCTTCCCGGCGATAGCGTTGACCCTCGCAGCCCGCAGCTCACGGCGTCGCATCTTCACATCTTTGGCGGCCAGCGCCAGGTTCTCCAAGTTGCTGAGGAGCACCTGCATGTGGAGTAACACAATTAATTATACAGATGATGATGATTGGCTTTATACTCAGCAGATATGTTACACCGTCATGATATTAAAAAAAATACAGGACATCCTTACACAACTTGACTGAGCTCAAGAAGGCTTGTGTTATGAGTACTCAGCCAACGATATAAATAATATGCAAATACTTAAATACATAGAAAATGCCATGAGCAATTATATCTGTGCTCATCACACAAACAAATGGACCCGGGTATGTCCTTAAACTACGTCCAACAATGAGAGGTAGGGCACAGCGATGACCATCACGCTTGAATCTGGGGCAGCCCAACTGGGGAAGTACCTCCTCCTTACAGAAAACCACAGCCACAATAGCACTGCTACCTTTCAGGTATGTAGTGCTGTGTTCCTGATGGTGAGTAAGGTTCCCAGAGCTCCAACCCCCCTTAAAGGCCGGCAACGCGCTTGTAACTCATCTGGTGTTGCGGGTGCCTATGGGCGACGGTAATTGCTTACCACCAGGCAATCCGTCTGCTCGTTTGCCGCCTATGTGTCATAAAAAAAAAAAAAGAAAAATGCCCTTACTGGGATTGGAAACCAGGACCATCGACAGGGTCACTACCCACTAGGCCAGACCTGTAGTTATTTGCGGCTTATCCCTAAATTATTAGGTTGTTATTACGGGAAAACAGTTTGTCCTAATAAATAAAGAAGGGTTAAAAACAAAAAGCATTTTTAAGAGTAATATTTATTATTTTTTTCTTGTCTCTCTCGCCAAGTCTTACGTATCAGATTTTATTGTAAGGCATTGACATAAACTTGATAGCTGCCTTCTTAGCTGCTATCATTGTGCATGAATTACTCGAGAAAATATCTGAGCAGTAGTAATCCGGCAGGACCTTCATACACACTTCTAAATTCTCTCTTGCTTTGACATCGCTAGTACGCTGACACATCGCCGCCAGACTATCCAAAAACAACTTCGGCTCAAAACTGCCCAGGCAATTGAAGTTTGGGCTCACTTGTCCCATTCTCAAATTCAACCCCGCTATATCGCAATAAGACAAGCAGAAACCACAAACTTCTGCTATAGCTCGAACTATCTTCCAATCAACTCGAGCCTTCCCAGGAGGTGAGACCGCGGGGTACGCGTACTGAGATCTGCACTCCATGTTCAGATACGTGCCTCCGGCTTCCGTATATGCGCAGCCTGGCAACACCACCGTAGCCATCTGAGCTCCACGGTCACCTTGGAAACCGATGTATATGACACTACAAGTAGGTGGTGGGCACCAGTTATAAAATATTTCATCAGCACCGAGAGAAATCACCACATGCGGTTCGTGCGCCGTCATTGCCTGCTGGACATTCGGTTTCCAACCAGCTTCTAAAGCTCCAGCGAAACTCGCGTCTTTAGTAATTATATGAATGACTTGCCAATCACTGAATCTTGTTTTAGTGTGTTTATATATGTCGAACATAAGTTGGTAACTCCCAGGCGTATCTAGCTGGGAAACGCCGACAAATATTAGAGGTCTTTTAGCTTTTTTTAAACAATTAATTGCCGATGGCAACTTTTTCACATTCTGTCCTAAGTGTGTGACATGGTAATTGTAGTCACAGCACGGTCCGAGTACATAGATATCACACTCGTTATTGCTGTACGCCTGACGAATCCACGCGTTTAATATGGGAGCTTCAAAGCGGGGATTAGTGCCGACTAACAGTATTTTGTCTGCTGTAGCGACATCTTTCATGTTAATATTCAACCCGTAAGCAGCCCGTATGTCTATACCCGCCCCAGTGCTATAGAAGTTATGGTCTATGTACGTATTCTCACAATCCATCATGTTAAGAAAATCTTTTGCAACTACTAAAGTTTCCACGTTAGTGTGTGGACCGGCTATAGCAATTATATTTTTGGCATCTGATTTACAGATTATTTTAGCGACTTCACATAACGCCGTCTCCCATTCGATGGGTTGCAAGCAATTGCCACGTTTAATCATTGGAGTCACTAGCCGCTGCATCTCTGTAGAATCTATAGCCCATCGACCTTTGTCTGATAACCATTCCTGGTTGACCTCTTCATGCTCCCGAGGCAAAACTCTTATTACTCTATTGAATCTGCTGTTAAGTACAATATTAGTTCCAGTAGCATCGGTGACATCTATAGAATTTGTTGTTTTTATCTCCCATGGTCTAGCTTTGAATCTGTATGGAATTGACGTCAGCGCTCCAACTGGGCACAGATCAATAATATTACCGGAGAGCTCCGATAGGAACATTTTCTCAACGTAGGTCCCTACGAGCATGTCGTGACCGCGGCCTGTCGAACCTAAGACATCTAACCCACATACCTGAGACGCAAACCTAATGCAACGAGTGCAGTGTATGCAGCGGTTCATCTCAGTATTAATAAGCGGTCCCAAATCTTTGCTTTCAACGGCTCTTTTCCCAGTGAAGTGGATCTCCGTGAACCGAGTACGGTCGTTCCCGAATTTCATGGATAGGTCTTGGAGATCGCATTCACCTCCTTGGTCGCAGATGGGGCAGTCGAGGGGGTGGTCGGCGAGGATGAGCTCAAGGACGCTTTCCTGGGCTCTGAGGGTTACGGCGTCGTTGGTACGTATCTTCATGTTCTTGGCAACTTGGACGGCGCAGGCTATCTGCGGTTTCCACATGCCCTCGACTGTGACAAGGCACATGCGACAGTTCCCGGCGACGGACAGCCGCTCGTGGTAGCAGAAGCTGGGCATGGCAATGCCCTGGCTGCGGCAGGCCTGAAGGATGCTGTAGTAGCTCGGCACAGTCACCGGCTTCCCGTTTATAAATATCGGCGTGGTTCCCGTCTGCTGCCGTCTCTTTTGTAGCGTTATCGCGTGACGTTTTAATAAGTTTCTAGAAGTTTTTAACATTGCTCAAACACGTTGTGCCTTATAAATTAAGTATTAATGATTTCAAATATTTGTTCTTGTTGTGTTTACGTGTTTCCAATGTGTAAAATTGACATGACAGTAATTGATAAGTATTATTTTTTTATTGTTGACAAGCCGTCATTTCCATCAATCATTAAAAGTCACATTAAAAAGTTTCCAAAAATTATTTGGTTTAGCTGAAGCCTAACCCAGAGACAAAATTACTAGGGGATTTTGTTAATAGTACTTTATGCAATAGTTGTATAAGAGGGTTCAAAAAAGGTGAGTGGCGTGTGTAACAATTTGAGGCGAAGCCGAAAATTGTTAATATAGACGCCATGAGCCTTTTTTGACCTCTTTATATAACGTTGCATACAATACTTTTTCTACGACTAGGGATTAAATAAAACGCAATATATAACTATTCCAATGCTAACCAAACACAGCAATACAGCATAAAAAAGAGCGGGAAGTTCGATACTGGAGCGGTACCGCGAACATCGAAGTTCGCATATTTCGGGCATCTTTCTCTTTTACTCCAATTAAGGTAGCATGAGAGTGACAGAGACAATCGTCTGAAATTTACGAATATTGTTGTTCACGGTAGCGCTGCTGACAAATGACAGCCGACACAACGTAATAGACACAGTATAATATATCATTTTCAACTGTCATTTACGTACTTGTGTTTATCCTTATGTTGGCAGCAATTATTTTAGTTCTGTTACTGCTTCAATCAAACCATATAAATTCAGTTGTAGGTTAGGTTGGCAGTTTTGATTTTCGTTCTAAATTTAGTGTTTCCTTATTATTTTTATCTGTTGGATTCACCGCGGCCCTACCGCGAAAAACTGTATTCGTAAATATTGGACAATTGTTTCTGTCATTCTCATGATGCCTTAATTGGAGTAAAAGAGATAATAGACGCTCGAAACATACGAACTTCGATGTTCGCGGTACCGGGCCTAGACACCTCTAGTAGTTGCATTTTATCACATAATAACTCTAGGGTCTTTATGAAGTATAGACTAGATAGAATTTTGAGAAATTGCATAAGACATGTTTTTATATTCGTTCGCGGGAGCATATAATTTACAGATAAAAGTACCGGAGTAGAAAAATAAAAAAATGCGATCTATTTAATTAAAAAGATTATCTTCCGTATGAACATTTTATTTTTAAGGGTCGTATTTTCGTGTGACTCCGTTGCCATGAAAAGGCACCAAACAAACTTCTAAAAATGTAAAATGTTAAAGTTCATCTAATTTTTTTATGGTAAGAACTTATCTCTTACGCATTTTAACGGACTTAAGTATTGATATGAAATGTTCATTTAGTTTTATACTATTAGCTGTTTACTTTTAGATACGTATTGAATAAAGTACCTATTTACAACAATACTTACTTGATGAATGGAGTTTATCATTTGCACAAGAGCTTCCTTAAATTGTACGAAAATCTCCGTAGCTCTTTGGTATCTGAAAAAAATAATCATTTGTCATTTAGAACATGAGAAATTGTTTTTCAATTAGTTACAATTTCCTAACCGCCACTTTTGGCAAGTGGCTCTATAATACAGGGGCCTGTACATATTTACAGTGACTTAGAATTATTTTCCGTAGTACCTGTAAGTTTACAGCCTCAATAGCGAGCATCCGGCTCCCATACATATACATATGTTTATTATAAACGTACTTGATCGTTCTCTCCGTTTGTACAGTCAACCAATATGATTTATAGGCCACTTCGTACCTTGTCACAGTGAAAATTTATATGAAAGACGCAAAAGATCTCTTATTAACGTCACTGTGACAAGGTTCGAAGTGGTCTATTTAAATCAAATTGGTTAACTATACTTACTTGTAGTCGTGGGAGGTGTCCGTGAAGGCGTAGTCCAGCGCGAGCCGCAGCGCACGCGCCGCGCGGGGCGCCGCGGGCGCTGACAGCACGCGCCGCGCCCCGCGCTCGAGGCAGCGCGCCTGGACGAACAGCCTGCATGCGTCTGCGCACGCTGCTGTGCGCTCCCAGCCTGTTCTGCGGAAATAGATAGAATCTTCAGCGGCGTTCCAATATTTAGAAGTGACAATATAAGCTATCCTCATATTTAAATGAAATCATCATCATCTTCCTCGCCTTACTCCGGCATTTGCCACGGCTCATGGGAGCCTGGGGTCCTCTTGGCAACTAATCCCACGATTTGGCGTAGGCACTAGTTTTACGAAAGCGACTGCCATCTGACCTTCCAACCCAGAGGGTAAACTAGGCCTTATTGGGATTAGTTCGGTTTCCTCACGATGTTTTCCTTCACCGAAAAGCAACTGGTATTTAAATATCAAATTATATTTCGTAGGTACATAAGTTCCAAAAAACTCATTGGTACGAGCCGGGGTTTGACACACATGGAATACTGCTCTCATCTGTGGGCAGAGCCTCCCCAGTACCGGCTTCTTCCTCTGGACCGCATCCAGCAGAGAATAATCCGAATCGTCGGTTGCCAGGATCTCTTAAATCGCCTTGATCCTTTAGCGCTGCGTAGAGATATAGCCTCGCTCTGCATCTTCTATCGCATTTACAACGGAGAGTGTACTGAGGAATTGTTCGGATTTATCTCTGCCGTCTCCTTCCCCTATCACTCTACGCATTTCCAACCCCACCACCTGGATAGTTGGAAATCCTACGTACTCAATAATCTACGTAATCATACGTAGTACGTCCGAGCGTTCCTAATGACAAGTCATGCGTTACACAACTTCATATCAGGATACCATGCTTCTACCATTATGGAGATATGGAGTCATAAATGCATACCTGGACGTGTGAAATTTTCAGATCGTCTTTCATGGAGATGCCTTTAAAGACATCCTGCTAATTATATTGGTTTCGGGTAAAACAAGTGCAGAAATTAAGCTACAAGATCCTCAAGTTCCAGGTATCAAAAGAGACCATTAGAAAATTGTTTTAGTCAACGACGTTAGTAAGACACTAACTTGCCCACTCCACTGAGCTTCCAAGCCGGCAGCGCGTCATCCAGTAACCTGACAGCGGCGTGCGCGTACTCCGCCGCCGCACGCAGCCGCGCGCTCACGGCCGCTAGAGCATCCCGTAGGCTGCGCGCGCGTGACAGCGCGTCTTCTAGCGGCGTGCCGGGCCGCAGGGTGTTGGCCCAGACGCTGTCTACATCACCACATTATTAGGAAAACAAATACTACATTTGTTATTGGGGATGATAGTGCTAGGGTAAGGAAAGAAGACTGTAATTATTATCACAGCATAGGGTTGTGTGAGCGCCTCGATAAAATGGTCAGAGACTAGCTAGACTCCTAGTTGTCTTTGGCTATATCTGTAAATAACTAGAGTGTCTCCCTGGCAATATTTAGGTACAGTCGCCATCAGATATATTGTCTGGGAGGAAGTGTGGGCTTGACCTTTTACCCGAAAATGATTGAAATCCGTCCATAAATAACGCAACAGCAAACTTCCCCCCTTTCCCCCTCATTGTAACCCCTTTGAATAAAGAACGCCGACATGTCTGTACACCATGTCACCTTACTACTACATAGACCAGGTCCTTAAGCCAAATTTTTCACCTATAAAATTTCCTTTAACTTGTCCTACCTAATAGTTTTTGCAACTGCGCGTAGAGCGATCGCGTGCGCAGGATCTGTGCGTGCAGCGTGCGCCGCTCTCGCTGCAGCTCGCCCAACCTCGTCTGCAGCCAGTTCAGCTCCAGACGCCGCATCTCCTGGCCACAACACATCCAATGTCATATCCAACGGGCAGATCTCAGTCTAGTCATCGCCATACGTTTACATATTTGTCCGTCAAACACATTGGACAATCCGGCTAATCCATCTGTACATGTATGGTGTTAAAGAACACGGACAGTGGACAGATATCTGACTGACATATCCTAGCATAGACACACGTCCGCTAGACTAATCGGGCAGGCAAATCCTACAAATTTTGCACACCCATGATCTGCTAGACTGATCCGACAGATCTTGCACTGAACTTTAACGTGAATGTTGAGGGGCGTAGAGCGGTGGACGGATTGTGTGAAACAAGATGAAAAAGAAAGGAGTGATTGCTGAGGAGACGAAAGATAGAAGGGAATGGAGGAGGAAAACATGGTGTGCCGAACCCACATAACCTGGGATAAGGCAAGAAGAAGAAGACTGAAGTTTAACGTGCCTGATTGATTACTTAATAGGTACTGTTGCTAACGGTTTCAAGCGTGTTATACCCGGGTGATTTTCTCAACGTAAAAAAACAGCGGCGGAGCTGAAAATTGCAGTGTGGACTAATTATTTCAGAATTTTTTTTTTTTCTGAAAACCTAACACTTACTTTAATATCAAGCCAAATCGTAAAGTGTCATATAAGTTAATGATATTTAATTAAAAATATATTTTCGTCAAAATAATAATTTTGGTGTAGTGTCCAGGATCCCATGTTCTTGAATAATCTGTATTTTAAAACCATAAAACGCACCGATTTTATAAAAACGTTTTGCGTAAGTGTACCTATTTGTTATTAGTATACGTATATTATAAAAATACATTATTAAACACTAGTACATGAATTGATACTCCAAACTGGGCATTAACAGTCGTCCGGGTAAAATAGTCAATTTTGGTGGTAAATATTGAACATCATTCTGTAGTCGAACGAAACGCAGCAAGAACAACAAACGTGTAGTAGCTCGTTCATCCAGTTCCGCTCCTGCCTTGAGTGGTGACACTGGTGCCGTGTCTTGCCTAGATCAGTCACCAAGCGCGTAAGTATCTAATTTTGGTGTGTTAAAATACTTTCTATTGCAATTTCGGTGGGGTATCTAAGTAAGGAATGCAAAGTAGTTGTTTTTGTGTGAATTGTTTTATAAGCATGTTTATTGTTGCTCTTGTAAAATGTTAGCTTGAAATGGAAGTGAATGTTACAGTTAATTTTTAAATGAATTTTAATGCAGTTTTTCTAATTTTGGTGGATCAATTTTGGTGGTTTTGGTGGTAATTTGAAAACCACCAAAATTGTTTATTCTATCCTGCTAATATTATAATAGCAAATTATATGAATGTATGTTGGTATGAATGTTTGTTGCTCGTTCACGCCTAAACCGCTGAACCAAATTTTTAAAAGTTTTAGCCCTGGATATCACGAAAATATCCTACGTGTCATACATAGGATTTTTCCGTGACATGTATCATGGAGATACATAACAAATGCAGACAAAGTCACACAGAAGCTAATTTATTAAACGAAGTCGGCACTGGCACTGATACAGATTCCAGTGCAACAAAGTTCAGCTCTTCGAAAAATGGGAGACCAAAAAAACAATTTCGTTTAGATATGTACGATTTTCATTATGATGTTGTTCGAAGAATGGTGTACGATTTTCATCTTCGTTACAAGGAACTGCCTACAGTAAAATCTTTAAAAGCTTAATTGTCTGAGGCCATTCATTACAATGGGTCTGAAAAGACGTTAAGGAAAATTCTTCATGAGATGGGATTTGAGTTCACTAAAATGAAAGACAACAGAAAAGTTCTGATGGAAAAGCAAGATGTAGCTCTCAGAAGAATTGAATATCTGGACAAAATACGCAAATTTGGCGATGCAGGAAAAAAACATTATCTATATGGACGAGTCCTACATACATACAACCCACACTAAAGGTAGAACTTGAGTGATAATAAGCAAAAAGGAGTAAAAAAGCCGATTTCAAAAGGTCAACGTGTGATAATTGTTCACGCAGGAAACGAAAAAGGCTTTATACCAGGAGCCTTTTTAACGTACACATCCGCGGACACTAAAGAATGAATATCACAACGAAATGAATAACGATAACTACGAGAAATGGCTGGTTAATCAATAAATTCCAAATATACCCAGTTATTCTGTTCTGGTTATCGACAACGCACCCTATCACAATAAATATGTTAAAAGACCCCCCAACTCAAACACCAATAAACCGGAAATGATCAACTGGTTACAAAGACACGAAATTTGATCATAAATTGACAAACACCCAGATATATAATATGATATGTCAGCACAAGGAAAGATTTACAGAGTTTTCCGCGGACAAGATACTAGCCGAACACGGACACACTGTGTTGCGATTGCCACCATACCATCCGGATTTTAAACCAATTGAAAATATATGGTCTCAACTGAAAGGCTATGTAGCCGCGAGAAACGTGTATATGAATTTAACTTCAGTAAAAAGATTATTAACTGAAAAAGTAAATGATCGGAGCTGATGAGTGGGAAAAGGTTTGCGATCATGCGGTCAAATGCGAGAATGAATATTGAGGAATTCAACACATAGGACGACAAAATAGATAGATTAGATAGACTAGTAATAAATACAGCTGATAGTGATAGTGACATAGACCTCAATGAGAGCACAGATAGTGAAATGGAAGGACTTGAATATATATGATTTAATTTCAATTTTATGTGGGCCTAGCAACTTGTCGATCTTTAAACCCACATTTAAAACACATCAGTTGCCAAACCTTAGAGGATTGGGAGGGAGGTACTACAGTCGGAGGTCATAAAATCTCAAACCTTCGGTATGGCAACGATACAACACTCTGCTCCGTCTGAGATCGAAATGAGAGCGCTGTTAGACCGCCTCGAGAAGATCAGTAGCGAGTATGGCCTCACTGTCAATAAAGCTAAAACCAAAATAATGATAGTGTACAGGTTCAATAATCTTCAGACAACGGACGTCCTTAAGAACTACGAAATAGTGGACGAATTTATATACTTAGGCGCAGTTCTAAGCAACAAGGGCGGCTGTGAGGCTGAGATTCGACGAAGGACCGGTATGGCGAAATCTGCAATGTCCCAGCTACAAAAAATATGGAAGGACAGGAACATTCTTTCCCATATTTCTTTATGGCGCAGAAACCTGGATCTTTCCGGAAGAAAATCGATGATTTCGAGATGTGGGTGTGGCGAAGAATGCTCCGTATACTATGGACCGCACGCAGCACAAATGTCTCGATACTAACCAAACTTAAACTGGAAAATCAGCCGAGGCTGTCCACCGTCTGTCTCCAATGCGTGCTACAATACTTTGGTCACATAGCTCGCAGAGACCCTGGCCACTTGGAAGGACTGATGGTGGTGGGGAAGGTCGACGGTACTAGACCACGAGGAAGAAGCCCAACAGGATGGGGCGACCAGATATCCGACCAACTGGGTACGACATTGAGTGACGCTCTCCATAGAGCAACCGACAGGGAGAAATGGAGAGCGGCCGGTAAAAATATTCACGATCCTCAGCAGTGAGGGACCGACTTAGAAGAAGAATAAAAGTGGTAACGAAATTATTTTCCATTTATCATGTAAACAGCAGCAATCTATGCCATTTTAGTTTATCACTGATGTCACTTTCTTGTTATATTTTTTTTTAGTAACAAAAAAGTTTGGGTAGCTATCAGATGTCAAGATTAAGATTTTTCAATGTGACATTTCTTGGTTGTAAACAAATAATAGGTACTGGATGTTATGGAATTATAAATTAATCTAATTATTATTTTTTGTATTAGAATTATAAATTCGAAAATTCGATATAAGTTTAATTTCATTTGTATCATTAATTTGTATACCACAACCATATTCATCACCTAGCCATGCCCGGATTTCAATAAATGGATTTAGTAAATTCACATACCGTATATATTTATTATTAAACCACGAACAAATCAAATTATTTTTTATGAAATATTTTTGATTTGCTTTGGTTTTAAGTAGTAATACTACTATATAAATTAAAAGTTGAAATAGATAACATATACTTAAGAATAAACGACGGGGACCTCCGGTATTCGAGACGGGATTCGAACCCGCATCTCCAGCTATCACGGCTGACGCCTTAACCAATTTGGCCACCCGTACACAGCGGACCACGTCGAAATTAATCAAGTATATGTGATCTTGTTTATTTTTACACGGTCTCGAACACCGGAGGTCCTCGTCGTTTTTTTTTTTCTTAAGTATATGTTATCTATTTCAACTTTTATATTTATTATTGTTTTTCATTCCGTTTTTTTTTTATCTTATAACGAATATGTCAGAATCTAACATTATTTGAATAGTTCTAATGAACAGGAATATATGTATTCCTTCGTTTTTGTTACCTATAAAAAAGTATTCTTTGGTATAATTAAAACGAATCATAAAACTTTTGTTTTCGTTTCATTTTCAGTCGAAAATTTGTTAAATTTTCAGTAAATGAGCACAAATTATAAATTTTGGTGCGGACATACAATTTTGGTGGGTAGACGCAATTTTGGTGGTATCTAATTTATTAAAATCTTAATATCTCTAAAACTACTATGTAGAATGTAAGGCCATTACTACACAATATTAATTTTGACTAGTTACGTACAATGGATACATACTTTAGTCAAAAAAGTCAAAAATGAAAAAAACCACCAAAATTAGGCAAATTCTGGACCTGTTGAAATTCACCCACCCGTACGTGATACGAGTAGAAGTAGCTTGCACTTAGCCTACTTAGTTGATGTAGCGAATTTTCTCTACCTTCCGATTTATGTTAGCCACAAAATCTTCGTTCTCTGAAGCCAGCACCGGTCGTCTGTAAATGTCCAAGCTGACGAAGACCTGAAAAAGACTATTCCATAAACAAAAATATCATCGAGGTTTTAGAATTAAGTATATTTTCTCAATAGAAAGGTCCATGGGGTCCCAGCGAGCACAAACTTTTTGCAGAAATCGCGAAGCGTCTGGTTGACGTAACTGGTGACCGAAGAGCTGACGGATTCTACGAATCAGCATTGCGATACAACAAGAAAATGCTGCCAGAATCCTTTGTACACTACCTCAAGAGCCTCGCACTATTCCTAAAATAGTGCGATGCTTTGAACATCGCCAGTAGTGGGCAGTCAATGATAAATTATGTTTTTTTTTAAACCGTAATACTTATCTTTATTAGCATTTAAAATACAGCTAAGGTAGGCATTACTAAAGACACCTTAGGGTGCCATGAGCATAAAAATAAATCAGAGCCCTAAAAAAATGACCTGTTCATCCCGCCGGTGACCATTGCCACGTGTCAATCTATTTACCTGATGAAGTGTCTTGGCGTAGTTATCTTTGTTCGTTGTCGTAGATGTGACGTCCTCAAAAGTCTTGATTTCCTGTAAAAAATATCGATTTCCTGAAAATGCACCCCTACTATTCAATACGAATCGGAAGACGCAGCGTGGGCAGACCCGCCACAAGGTGGATCGACGACTTTGTAAACGTCGCGGGAATCCACTGGATTGGTGGCGCAAAACCAGTCACTGTGGGTCGCTATGGGGGAGACCTCTATTTCCAGCAGTGGACGTCCTTCGGCTGATATGATGATGATGATGATGATGATGTCTTTGATTACGTATCTATTTGCTAAGAATAAAGCGTTATCAATGAGACATGGGATATGAATAACAATTTAGGTACAATAATGGTTTTTGTCGGAAAGTTTACCTACACAGTCGATGATCGTGGTCTCAAAGGAGTCTGGGCGCACAATGGACGACACGCTACTTAAGGGTCGTCGTAGGACTACTAGCCACCAGTTGACTATCACGCCATCTGTTGAAAACACTATCTAATGTATGTTACCTCCTGTATGCTAGCCAGCTCGGAGGATACGACTGCGAGCCTAGCGGCTGGGTACGTGCGCTCGCTGCTTGCGATCTCGTCGTCCAGCCGCGCCAGCGCAGACACCAGCGTCTCCCCTTTACCTGCTGACTTCCACGCCATCTGTTGAGCAAGTTATCTAACATGAAAACAATCAGCACAACAAGAGAAGCAGTCGTAAACCAAGGACATATGGATTAAATAAACAGCTTTATTCTATTAATATTCGAAGTATTTAGCCTCTCTTTTTTATAAAATCTTATAAATACAGACAATGTCACTGCAATAATTAAAACACCCGCGTCAGCAATATCGATTTAAGTAGAAGTTTGTAAGTTTTATAAGTCTTGTTTCAGCATTCGCTCAATACACTGTATATATGTATTTTTTTTACACGAACGCAAGCATGGAACGTTTATCGAACAACCGCCCGTAAACGTCTTCAAATTCTACCCTCAATTTGCCACATATAAGTGACGGAACGGCGTTTAAAACAGCTCTGAACTTTAGAACTTACTGGTGAGGACATGTCTGTGTGAACCTTCGGTGTGCTCGGCACGCAGCCCATGTCAGCACCATCCCCAAAACACCACTGAGAACTACGTAAATACAATCTTATTCACGAGACAAGTAGGTGTGCCTAATGAGTAAATGTGCCAAGGTCATCATATTGTTTGGCAAATACGCGAGGATCAGCGGACAATAGAACAGCGGTGTCGGGTGGCACCGAGTGGCTGCTATTTTTTTAATAAATTGCGGCAAGGATGTGCGAAGGGTTTGTGTGATGCGGTAAGTATAGGTAAAAAAATTAACTGAAGAAACATATCTATGTATAAAAACATGGCAACGGCTTATAAGGATTTTCATTTAATTTGCGTTCCTAGTCATTTCCTAGTACTATGCATTTGAACAATGCAAATAGGAAAGTGATTCATGAAACTCCTATTATTCATGTGGTATTGACCATGTTAGCTTAAATTAATATATTTAAAGGAATTTTGTTAAAACTTTTTTGTGTAACTACCTACGTAGTTGTGCAGAGAATTAATATGGAATATACGTCAAAATTTTAATTTTGACGCCAACATGCGTGTTCACACACGTTACTACTAGGCCAGGAGCTTTAGCTAAGTTTTTGACCTATATTTAGGTATTCACCCTTTCGTATTATACATGCAAATTTTGACGCGTCGTTGATGACACTTTATTATCTTAAATTCAAAGTTTTACAGGAAGTTGAGATGAGTTAAGTACTATTCCTGATAGTGACTTCAGTAGCCTAAAATTGTTTCAAGCCATACCCTAATTATGATATATATTTTTATCACCCAGTTCTAAATAATAATATGTTATTATTAATAACCGAGGGATGGTTCATGGAAACCGAATCAACAGCTACTACACTTGTTTTATGACTGCACCAATGCGATAGCTAGCGGCATTTTTTTTTTCTTTTTTCGTTTACCACTTTTGTGGGCATATATCAATATATCAAAAGTACATTACTTGTAAATAATTATATTTATATATATTTAATGTAGTTTTCATATGCCCACAAAGTGGTATATCGAATGAATAAGCGTGTTATCCTATCCAATCATTTTCCTATATTTGTAGCTCCATGTGACAGTGTAGCAAATAGTTATAAAATTAGTCACAATCACGAAACATCATTAGTGAAATAGGTGAGTAACACGTTTGTTGGAACTACATCTAGTTATAGTAACGTTAGTCACGAACCATGAATATTGGTGGTACAATTAAAATATGAACTTTAGGCTCAATTATATAAATTATTAATAAATATTATAAGACATTCTTACACAAATTTACTGAGTCTCACGGTAAGATCAAAAGGCATGGGTTGTGGGTACCTACTCAGCTAACGATATTTTTTATATATAAATACTTAAATACATAGAATAGTATACGTACCTACACTATTATAATATCTACGAGTACAACTTATTACATTAAATCTAAACAAGGCCCTTGAGGCATTGTAATAAGGATGCTGGCGGTATTTCCTAGTTGTATCGCAATGCTGATACGATGTACCTACGAGGAAGCCGCCAGCTTTCGGTCACCAGTTAAAATAAATCGAAATTAATAAAAATTAAATTAATTACACAGATGTACATAAATATATACTCATACTAAAATCATAAATAGCTATAAAGCTGCATAATATGCTTTAAGTGTTTACAAACACAATCATTGAATGAACTACGGACGAAAAGACGGACATAAGTACGGAAAATGGCGAAAGATTAAGTGTTCCTAGTAAAAAAAAATTGATAAATTATCATTAAATAATATCTTGTTATTTATTATTAAAACAACCATTATATAACCAATAGAAATAATTTAAATAAAAAGTTATTTGTTTGTATAGTTTAAATAATTTATTTTGAGGTGAAAGTTTGTCGTTTTTAACAAAGTCTCAAACGCGCGCACGCTGTCAACGTCAAGCAGTCGTCAACGTTGACCTCCTACCCCTCATCCGATTCCGGATCATCTTGTCATACAGCTTAAGTTTTTGCAATAAATTCAATTTATTTCGTTTCTTTTTTTTCTACTCGTAGTATTTCATATACAAATAAAAGTGCTCAACAAACCAAGCTAGTGGTAAGTAAGAAACATTTACTCTTTAGCGCATAAAGCTCCACGTTGATTAATCATCATTTCAATTTCACCACATTTGATAAACATCTGGTTTTCTTGATTTTCAGACTTGGTAGCACTCGATACCCGAGGCCTCAGGCCTCGGCCTGTGGTCACAAAACCATAAATTGCAAAACAAACCGCAAATCAACTTTAAATTCTTAGTTGCAATTCACCCCTCCTATATAATTTCACAATATTTTTCTACCGTCGTTAAGATGTCTCAGTGGAACAACTCTTACGCCTACAACCAGGAGTACCAGGGCTCCAACACCTGGAACGGCGAAGTAGGCAATCAGTATTCAAATCAACAGTACTATCCCAACACACAACCTACTTATGAGCAACCTAACCAGTACGTAAACTTTCAAGAGTTTCTCTCTCAAATGCAAGGCAGTAACGCTGGCGCGGCGAATTCAGCCTCATACAACAGCAGCCAGTACCAAAATTACCCAAACACCCAGTATGAATACCAGAACATGCCTTCAACATCTCTAAATGACACTCAGAACTCTTACTATCCAACATCAAATGCTGTCAACGCAGATTTCCAAACACCACATAACCAAATGAATGCAACAGAACCTAGCTATAACAACAAAATGGTATTTAAGTCAAATCTCCATGCAACAGCAACTGAATTTGTGCCAAAGGGTACTCAGAAACAACCAAGTCCTCCAGACAACTCTTCCAATTACGATGCAGCATCAGAAAGCAAGGGTCAAAATGCAGCAAACTGGAGGGAAAAATCTGCCCAGCCAAGTAGTTCACGTAGCTATAACGAATCTGGGAATGATCAGGAACCAAAAAAAAGACCAGAAAAAGACCGCAGGCGGCGAAATGAGGGGCATAACAATAATTTAAGTAGTCAAAATGAACCTAATAGTCAATATAAAGAGCTTAATATTCCAAATGATCCTGATAGTGGCAAAAATGAATCAAATACTCAGAGTTATGATTCCAACAAACATAGTGCTGAGTATGGCAATCGTAATTATGAATCAAGTAATAGAAAATATGAGTCTAATCGAAGCAGTCGAAAAAAGGACTCTAGCCAAACAAACAGTTACAAAAACGAATCAAACAGTCGGAACAATGATTCAGACCGTAATGACTCTCAAGATCGTAACTTCTCAAATAACGATTCTGATACACGCCACTATGACTCCAGCAGTCGTAACTATGAAGGCAACAGCCGCAACTACAACCAAAAAAAGCGCTATGAATATAATAATCGTAACTATGACTCGAGCAATCGTCAACAAGAGGGCAGCAGTCGCAATAACGAGTCTAACAGTCGTACTTACGATTCTAATAGTCGCAACTACGATTCGAATAGTCGGCACGATAGTCGCGGTACTGATTCAGGCCGTTCCGACTACAATCGTCGCGACTTCAACGGCCGCGACAGTGACTACAACAGTCGTAACAACGACTACAGTCAAGATCGGGAATATAGCGGCCGTAACCAAGACTATAGTCGTAATGAGAGTAATAGTCGTAATGACTACAATGCTCGCGGCTTCGACCGTTATGACAGTAGAGCAAATAAATCCAAGCCTAAGAGTAAAGATGCTGACAATCGAACATTCTACAACAGTACAGCGAAGAGTAGTCAGGATGTCAGGAGTGGAAGGGTGGAGCGAGAAGGCAGTAGCAAAAGCAGGTAAGACCACAGTTATAACGAAAAACGACTGAAACTGTTTGATATTGACTCTGCCTACAAAAGGTCCTAGGCTTCAATCCTAACCAGAGCATTTGTTTATGTGTTTAGGACATGTTTTAGCTTTATTAAGCTTACTATAAGACTAGATAGATTAGTGTAATTTATCTCAACATTTTTTCATCGCACTAGCTCGGAAAGAACTGTTTTATTCTTCAAATACAGATAGCAAACTTGGATGTTCTCACTAATCAATCTGAATGATAGTCCTGTAACCTCCTTTACTAATACTTATCCTTATGTACACAGGAACTGGCCAGGTAGTCAGCGGGTGAAACCGGCAGAGAGGCCTGATGATGAGCAGTATGCTAAAGGATATTTGGAGAACCGGGAGGATCGGTACAGCAAGGGTGCCAGAGCAGAGTCCAATTTCAGTCCTATGAGGAACAGGAATAAGCAAATAGATCAAGGTGGTAAGTTGTATTTTTAATCCCCTTAAGGTTTATCTTACCCTGTTCCGCACAACGGAGACTTCCTTATGATGCTAATGTATTATATTTTGTATTGCTTATATATTAACAAGTTTTTTTATTATTCTACTTGAATTTTTTCGATAGTACAAGTGATAGTATGGAAAAAAATAGTCATTCGTTTTTTATCACGACAGTGATTTTTTCACATAGCCAGTATCATTAATTTATTGTCACTGAATGTACAAGTATGTACAGTAGCCATCAGATGTATCTAGTGTTAAGGCGGTAAAGTGCATGTTCCAATATTTATGACCACCTCCACAGCTCCCGAAATATCTGATGGCGACTGTACTTATGATATAAAAATGTAATATTTGACATCATAAGGAAGTCTCCATTGCACGGAACAGGGTTATGTTTACAAATTAATGGGCATTTTTAACCTGTTTATTAAAACAACTTTGATGGAGCACCCCTTTTAACCTCACACCCCCAAAAGTACAATATGGCACATTCAAGTTCACTTAATAAATTACCACTTCTAAAACTTCAATATCACCGTAATTTTCTCTTTCGTGTATACCATCCGTTATGTGTAAAATGCTACGAGGAATAATGACTGGAGAACGCATCCCCGTGCGCCAGTGAGGGAGTAAGATATTCTGGCTTTTGTAGCCCAAAATTTAACAATTCACTATAGTTTTGCTTTACAGACATTCTTTGTATCAAAAATATTAGCTTATTCTGTATTCATTACCGCATTTTGGTCGAAAACCCAAGAAAACTCCAATTGTATTTGTTTGTTCCCCTCCAACTTTGACAGTTCTGAAGGTCCAGTTTGGAGGGGAACCAAAATGTGTATGACAAGGACGGACGAAAATAGTGCCGTCCCTGCCGAACCTATGGAAAGTTACTTAAGACCATCCCTTTTGATCGTGGTATGTCTTTTCCGTACACGGAACAATGGTGTTCCGGACATTTGGGAGGCGTACGCGGAGCCAGATCGAGCCAACGCGCAGAGGCCCTTTCGACAATTTAATGAAATGTAAGGGGTACACTAAGCGGATGTTGCCCTGTACGTATCATGGAACGCGCACAGAGACAGCACCCGCCATGGTGTAAAGCCTATTGAGTTATAATGGAATCTAGAATGGACTAGGCTATTGGGTGGAAAGGATGGACTAGCTACTAGGCTATTGTATAAAACCGTACGTCTGCCTAATAAAATGGTATTCAATTTTATTTCCGGCAGACGGTGACTCGTGGTATTATTATTAGCACGCTCCGTCTAGTTAAATGGTATGTCTATAAATAATGTAAAATGTTTTTATTTTTAGGAAGCACAGACATGACCCAACGGGAGCGGCTCTCAGAGCAACTGGACAAGGGCACCCTAGAGTGCCTGGTGTGTTGCGAGCGAGTGAGACAGATAGACCCGGTGTGGTCCTGCGGTAATTGCTACCATGTGCTGCATCTCCGGTGCATCAGGAAGTGGGCTATGAGTAGCATCATAGGTAAGATATAGACGATTAACATTAGTTTGTATTGTTTGTGGGCAGCAATACGCTTTGTTCAGCTATAATCTATTTTAGTCTTTCGTTAAGTTTTTAGGTGAAAAACTTAACTACATATGACAATATCAATTAAACATCTTAACCTACTTTTATTTAGTCACTCGTCCAACATATTTCAGAGAATATCTCCCATTTACAAGCACTAAGCGTACCGACCGTACTTCCACGACGTCGTTCGCGTCGCCGGCACTGTGCTGTTGGGTGTTTAAACTTGAACAAAAACGATGTCGCATTCACATATGTTAAATAAGAGTATTCACTTTAAACCAACCATAAATACTTGTATATAATTATTGCTTGTATAAAATATAAATAACTTATGGTGTTTAAAGCTTTAACAATCGTAGTTTTTTTATTTGCTCCATCGTCGGCCTCATCGTCACTTACCATCAGGTGAAATTGAGGCCAAATGCTAACCTATCATTTATAAAAAAATATCTTCGTAAGGCCCGTGAGCATATATAGACGGCCGCACGTAGTGACGCCAGATTGTTACGAGGCAGACAACCCTTTTCACGCCGAGGTATGGTGGTGCTTTTCTCAAATATGCAATACAATAGTAAAAAAGTAACACCGGACTTACGAAAATATAGAAACTTGTTAGCATTAGGAGAGCCTTTATATAAACTATAAGTGTTCGTCATTGTTGTGCAGAGGGCAAATGGCGTTGCCCGGCCTGCCAGAACACGAGCTCGGAGCTCCCGGCGGACTACCGCTGCATGTGCGGCGCCGTGCGCGGGCCGGAGTACCAGCGCGGCCAGCACGGCGCGCACACCTGCGGCCAGGTACCACCAGCGTGCTACTGTCCAGTGTACTGCAAAGATATGTATACATTTTTTCACCTTAATCCTTTGTAATAAGGTGCAAAAGTGTATACATATCTTTGTAGTCGATTGTGCTAGTGCCATGTCTACATCGATGTATAACGTTGATTCACAATTAGCCCCAAAAAAATGTCTCTAAAAATCAACTGCTTGAACAACTTGGGCGGTACATTTAGTTAGTCTACTTTGAACCGCTGTCAGTGCAAGTGTCAACAATAGCTAAAAAGTTATTACTTTATCAATGGCGAAGTTTGATACTTAATAATTAGAACACAAAGCTCTTTTTTGTTTGATTATGTTATCTAAAAAAATATTTTATAATATTCTTGTGGGTTGGAGTCCCGCTGCGAGTAATTTTTTTTCTATTTTTCTTTCGATTTAAATATCGAATGATGACATTGTTGTAGACCTGCCAGCGGCCGCGGTCGTGTCCTCACCCCTGCACGCTGCCCTGCCACCCCGGGCCCTGCCCGCCCTGCCAGGCCACCGTCTCCAAGTGAGTACCGACACCTGAACCACATTGTTGTAGACCTGCCGGCGGCCGCGGTCGTGTCCTCACCCCTGCACGCTGCCCTGCCACCCCGGGCCCTGCCCGCCCTGCCAGGCCACCGTCTCCAAGTGAGTACCGACACCTGAACCACATTGTTGTAGACCTGCCAGCGGCCGCGGTCGTGTCCTCACCCCTGCACGCTGCCCTGCCACCCCGGGCCCTGCCCGCCCTGCCAGGCCACCGTCTCCAAGTGAGTACCGACACCTGGACCACATTGTTGTAGACCTGCCAGCGGCCGCGGTCGTGTCCTCACCCCTGCACGCTGCCCTGCCATCCCGGGCCCTGCCCGCCCTGCCAGGCCACCGTCTCCAAGTGCGTACCGCCACCTGGACTACATTGTTGTAGACCTGCCAGCGGCCGCGGTCGTGTCCTCACCCCTGCACGCTGCCCTGCCACCCTGGGCCCTGCCCGCCCTGCCAGGCCACCGTCTCCAAGTGAGTACCGACACCTGGACTACATTGTTGTAGACCTGCCAGCGGCCGCGGTCGTGTCCGCACCCGTGCACGCTGCCCTGCCACCCCGGGCCTTGCCCGCCCTGCCAGGCCACCGTCTCCAAGTGAGTACCGACACCTGAACCACATTGTTGTAGACCTGCCAGCGGCCGCGGTCGTGTCCTCACCCCTGCACGCTGCCCTGCCACCCCGGGCCCTGCCCGCCCTGCCAGGCCACCGTCTCCAAGTGAGTACCGACACCTGAACCACATTGTTGTCGACCTGCCAGCGGCCGCGGTCGTGCCCCCACCCCCGCGCGCTGCCCTCCCACCCCGCGCCCCGCCCGCCCTGCCTGGCCACCGTCTCCAAGTGAGTACCGACACCTGAACCACATTGTTGTAGACCTGCCGGCGGCCGCGGTCGTGTCCTCACCCCTGCACGCTGCCCTGCCACCCCGGGCCTTGCCCGCCCTGCCAGGCCACCGTCTCCAAGTGAGTACCGACACCTGAACCACATTGTTGTAGACCTGCCAGCGGCCGCGGTCGTGTCCCCACCCCTGCACGCTGCCCTGCCACCCCAGGCCCTGCCTGCCCTGCCAGGCCACCGTCTCCAAGTGAGTACCGACACCTGAACCACATTGTTGTAGACCTGCCAGCGGTATAGTTCGGCTTCGCCTCAAATTGTTACACACGCCACTCATTTTTGACTTCTTTATACGTTGCATACATTACTTTTTATACGACTAGGGATTAAATAAAACGCAATATATAACTATTCCAAGAATGCTAACCAAACACAGCAATTACAGCATAAAAATAACGGGAAGTTGGATAGTGACGCGGTTTAATATATCATTTTTCAATTGTCATTTACTTGCGTTTTTCCTATGTTGGCAGCAATTATTTTAGTGTTTCTGTTACTGTTTCAAACCATATAAATTAAGTTGTTTGTTAAGTTGGCAGTTTTGATTTTCGTTGTAAATTTAGTATTTTATTTTTAGCTGTTGGATTCACTGGACACATTTGTTAGCAGTTGCGTATAATAACTATACTGTGTTTAGAAAAATTGCGGGACCAAATAATTGACAAGATTAATAACCGTATGCCCTATGACCTACGTCCAGTAGTGGAAGTCCTTCATGTTATGATGATATTAATAAAATTCCATAGGCAATGCGGCTGCGGCGCGGAAACCCGCTCCGTGCTCTGCAGCAGCAAGCTGCCTCAGGTGTGCGGGCGCACGTGCTCCCGCAAGCTGGAGTGTGGGGTGCACGAGTGCGCGAAGGAGTGCCACGAGGGCCCGTGCCAGTCCTGCGAGGCCACCGTTGAACAAGGTACGTGGGGTACATGGGTAGAGGATCCTGAGTCTAAAAACTCTATGTAAATCGAAATAAAAATCGAAAAAAAATGAATCGAAGCGGGACTGGAACCCACAACCACTGGATCACTAGCCCAGTTCACTACCAATTGTGCTATTCGAATACCGCTTACACTTTGTAATAACTTTTATTTTCCTTAAATCATTATATCGATTTTTGGTTCCGTGAGGTACTAACAGCGCCATCTAGTTGTCCCGTGGAAGTTTGGACTAGCTATCGACGTGGTAGATGGCGCTGCGAGGCTCAAACGTAATTTAGTTTGACTTCATAAAATAATTAGCTTCATAATTAAATACATATATTTACCGTCTAGGGACCCACCCTTAGGGTAAAATCCATTACACGAAAACAAACAAAAAATTACACTTTGTAACAACCTGTAATTTTTTCTGTTTTATCCTCGTGGTATACGTTATCATGGGTGACGTGTAGACACATCTACCACAAGCGTATTGAACACAACGGCATCGAAGTTTCAATTTTCATTTTGAATTCATCGATAACAATGTGCTACCCCTTTCTAAATTACTTTTCTATTTTTCTTTCGATTTAAATATCGAAGATATTCGCCAGCAGACGTTTCTGCATAATAAAAAATAACTATATCATAATGAGGTCTTTAAACTCACTAAACTTATTGACGGGTGTGTCAGTACGAGCAGTGCTGCGAGGGTCCGTGCGGGTCGTTGTTTGCGGGTTTGAGCAAATATACCGGTCTTGCTATTGCCCCTTTTTCTTTGTCAAATCAAGTTTGATTATTACTCAATTTACCATTTGGCTGTAAAGAAGTTTCTTGAGAGTTGAGATTTTAAGACCGTTGTAGACAGCTATAGTACATTACTGCAGCCGCCGGAAAAGGGGTTGAAGGCTGAGTTGTATATACGGCCGACCCTACGGAGGCCGGATAGTATACGAAGCCTTCAAGACCCTTTCACGGCTAGGCATGTATAGTGCTTTTCTCAAACTAATGCAATGAAATAAATAAAAAATACCACTGAACAAAACAGCTTCACGACATAAGTTTTTAATTTTCCCTCCAATCCCGCTTTGTAGTATTTTTGCCTTCGATGTAATAATTAATGACTATCATAAATAGTCTGGCTATAATTACTATATACAACATTTAGAAAAACCACCAAAAAATAATGCACTTACCTTTTAAATGATGGCGCTACGGCATCTGCCTTTGGCGGTACACAATAACAAAATATAGATAAATAAAACCGGGCCCGGTTAGATTATTCAATTTTTATACACCCGTAACACTATATCTAAGTCACAAAAGCATTGAATCACACCATTTACCACTATTTAGTCTTAATAAACAGAGTTTTACACCCCGAGAAACTTTTCCATTCCGCCATTATTAAAACAAGTAAAAGTGTCCTGTGATTGGTTGACTCAAAAATGCGTTCAAAAACGCGCATGCATGGTGTTGCCAATACAATTTTAAAATTGAGAGCATGAATAATAAATATAATAATGTAATAACCTGACGATATGAATATTCATTTACATGATAAATAAAATAAATCTCTTCATACCATTTCGTCTGAAATAGGCGAGATTATTTTTTAGCCTGCTAATCATTTATTTAGTCACTAAAAATGATAAAAAAATTTAATTCAGCTGTTTGAACAGGCTTCATGAACACAGACGCCAGGTATACATAAAAATTTAAAAAAAATTACTTCCCGGCCTAGGTTACCTGTCCGTTACCTGTCCTCTGGAGTCGATCCGCCCTAAACGTGATACTTCGAAGCCTATTATGACGCACGTAACGAAGACATTTCATTGCATGTTTGAGAAAAACTCGTTTGCGAAACACACGCGGTACTAAGGAAAATAGCGAATCGAACCCGGAGACGTGAGCGTTGTTTGAGCAGGTCGTCCATATTCCACGTGAAAAAGATAGTTAATTTGACGCATTAATAGGCCGTTTCGCTATGTTTCGCCCGCTATACTCCTCGCGGCGAATCATGATCCCTATGACACTGACAGATATTCCCACGACACAAACTTGTAGTGGCGCCGCCGTTACATTAGAATCCAATTGGAGGCGTCTAAAAATGCCGTTTTTATTTTAGGTAGATATATGCCATTACAACGATTTTCCGTTGGAATTGTAACCATTCTTAACATTTACAAGAAATTATCTCAATCAGATATTACGTTTACGCCCTGCTAAACTCACTTCGTTTGGAAGATATCGACTAGTGTAAACAGTATCAAAACAAATATCGATAATGAAAACTAGTGTACAAAAGAAATAGTACGTTTTCACTGTCCGATGTACCTATAATCGTTTCCAGTTATAAATGTAGTAAAGGTATTTTGATATAATGCTATTTTTAGGATAGCACTATATTTAAGAAGGATTTTTATTTTTACATTCGTCAAGCGTGACGTAAAATACTAGATGCTAAATGTTAAAAAGTTACATTTCTCGGCCAAAAAACTTAAATCATTACTATAACAAGAACATAACAAACGTAATAAATGCAATTTATATTTTTAAAATCATGTTTACCGACGTGGCTGAATGCAAGTCACGCCTTTGCCTATAAAAAAATTTGTTACATCGACACGCACGACCCATCACTAAAATGAACTGTCATAGGGATCATGATTCGCCGCGAGGAGTATAGGCGGTACCACTACTTGAATTTCGCGGCGGAGATGTGCTAACGCTCAAGCAATATTTTTTTATCTATTTGGAGATCCAACAGCTGTTACATCAAAACATATTAACAATTATAAGATACAGAAAAGCCAATTATAGAAACTCACAGGTAGTTAGACATTAACGTTAAGCCTCTCCGCAGTGTGTTTCTGCCCCGCGGCGCAGAGCCGCTCCGTGCCGTGCACGGCCAGCACGCGCACGAGCACGTGGTCGTGCGGCGCGGCCTGCGCGCGCGTGCTGGCGTGCGGCGCGCACGTGTGCCGCGCCCCGTGCCACGCGCCGCCCTGCGCCGCCTGCGCGCTGCTGCCCGCCGCCGTGCGCACGTGTCCCTGCGGCCGGACCGAGTGAGTATATACGTGGTCGTGCGGCCGCACGTGTGCCGCGCCCCGTGCCACGCGCCGCCCTGCGCCGCCTGCGCGCTGCTGCCCGCCGCCGTGCGCACGTGTCCCTGCGGCCGGACCGAGTGAGTATATACGTGGTCGTGCGGCCGCACGTGTGCCGCGCCCCGTGCCACGCGCCGCCCTGCGCCGCCTGCGCGCTGCTGCCCGCCGCCGTGCGCACGTGTCCCTGCGGCCGGACCGAGTGAGTATATACGTGGTCGTGCGGCCGCACGTGTGCCGCGCCCGTGCCACGCGCCGCCCTGCGCCGCCTGCGCGCTGCTGCCCGCCGCCGTGCGCACGTGTCCCTGCGGCCGGACCGAGTGAGTATATACGTGGTCGTGCGGCCGCACGTGTGCCGCGCCCGTGCCACGCGCCGCCCTGCGCCGCCTGCGCGCTGCTGCCCGCCGCCGTGCGCACGTGTCCCTGCGGCCGGACCGAGTGAGTATATACGTGGTCGTGCGGCCGCACGTGTGCCGCGCCCGTGCCACGCGCCGCCCTGCGCCGCCTGCGCGCTGCTGCCCGCCGCCGTGCGCACGTGTCCCTGCGGCCGGACCGAGTGAGTATATACGTGGTCGTGCGGCCGCACGTGTGCCGCGCCCGTGCCACGCGCCGCCCTGCGCCGCCTGCGCGCTGCTGCCCGCCGCCGTGCGCACGTGTCCCTGCGGCCGGACCGAGTGAGTATATACGTGGTCGTGCGGCCGCACGTGTGCCGCGCCCCGTGCCACGCGCCGCCCTGCGCCGCCTGCGCGCTGCTGCCCGCCGCCGTGCGCACGTGTCCCTGCGGCCGGACCGAGTGAGTATATACGTGGTCGTGCGGCCGCACGTGTGCCGCGCCCGTGCCACGCGCCGCCCTGCGCCGCCTGCGCGCTGCTGCCCGCCGCCGTGCGCACGTGTCCCTGCGGCCGGACCGAGTGAGTATATACGTGGTCGTGCGGCCGCACGTGTGCCGCGCCCGTGCCACGCGCCGCCCTGCGCCGCCTGCGCGCTGCTGCCCGCCGCCGTGCGCACGTGTCCCTGCGGCCGGACCGAGTGAGTATACTACGTGGGCGTGCGGCCGCACGTGTGCCGCGCCCCGTGCCACGCGCCGCCCTGCGCCGCCTGCGCGCTGCTGCCCGCCGCCGTGCGCACGTGTCCCTGCGGCCGGACCGAGTGAGTATACTACGTGGTCGTGCGGCCGCACGTGTGCCGCGCCCCGTGCCACGCGCCGCCCTGCGCCGCCTGCGCGCTGCTGCCCGCCGCCGTGCGCACGTGTCCCTGCGGCCGGACCGAGTGAGTATATACGTGGTCGTGCGGCCGCACGTGTGCCGCGCCCGTGCCACGCGCCGCCCTGCGCCGCCTGCGCGCTGCTGCCCGCCGCCGTGCGCACGTGTCCCTGCGGCCGGACCGCGTGAGTATACTACGTGATCGTGCGGCCGCACGTGTGCCGCGCCCGTGCCACGCGCCGCCCTGCGCCGCCTGCGCTGCTGCCCGCCGCCGTGCAGTGTCCCTGCGGCCGGACCGAGTGAGTACGTGGTCGTGCGGCAACTGACGTAAGCAGCACTTCGGTCACCCAACGCCCTATGCGAGCGTGCGACGGCGTGATCTGCGGTGTGTCCAACATTCCATCAAGCGTCCAAGGGATTTTCACGGCATACTACGGGCGGCTAGGGTGTTAGTGTAGGTTAATTCAATACTGCTATATATGACTTCATACGCAGAAAAACGCCATACCCTTTACGCGAGAATCACAGTAACATTTATTTGTCACAGGTTGCCTAAAGACAAGCGCAAGTCGTGCACGGACCCGATCCCGCTGTGCGGGAACATCTGCGCCAAGCCGCTGCCCTGCGGGCCCGCCGGCGACAAGCACTTCTGCAAACTGGATTGCCACGAAGGTACGTCACACGGCACCAATATTTATTTGTTATACAAGGGGGCAAAGTTAGTGTTTACCTTCTTGTGCTAATATTGAGACCCGAGCTAGCGAAAGATTCCAAAATTGAAGCACAGCGAGTGGTTCAATTTTGGAATCTTTCGCTAGCTCGGGTCGCAATATTAGCACGAGAAGGTAAACACACAATTTTTCACCTCACTACCGCAAAGAAAAAAATTACTCTAAAACTATAAAACTGTAATGAAAATTATATATAAATATATAATAAAAATAAATCTCTAAAGACCGCCACGGGGAGCTGTCTAGTGTGCGGGTTTATTAGCCATTATCGCTGCTCCAGCGTTTTCTGGTTGGTTAGGGACCCACTATCCAGGTCGGTAGATTCACACGCTGTCCGCCCGCAGGTGCGTGCCCGCCGTGCCCGGATAAAACGCTCCTGCCGTGCCGCTGCGGCCACTCCAGCCGCGAGGTACCCTGCTCCGAGCTGCCGCAGATGCTGGACAACGTGTTCTGTCAGAAGAAGTGCAACAAGGTGAGGCGTAATGCCGGTTTTTTACCAAATATGTCTCATATATGTATGTTGATTAGCAGTGATCGGATATAGGATGCAATATCCTGGGGTTTTAGCGATATCTTAATATGGATATGACGATTATTTTTGTTACCTACTTTTATAAAAAGTTAAATAACTAAATAAGGTAAAAAAAAGGTAACTCGTTTTATAATAGCGGTTATTTTATATCTAAAGTATTTTTTAAATATATTCTTAAACCCCAACAACGATTTAAAGATTTATTGAACTTCATAAAGCAAGTTTTACATGAAACAAAACAATCTTAATCAGCTGCAGTAGTCGGAGACCGTGTCGCAGTGATTACGCCCACCTCAAGACATTAAGGACTTACGTTTTATATCTATCTTATTAATTATTAACAGTTATCAATTTCCCAAAATCCCGGGACATCCCGAGTCACACCCATGTTATGTATAACGTTTGAAGTCGTTTATCTATTGAATGACGCAAAACACAGCCTAGAATTTGTATGAAATCGCTAACCCTACTCACCCGAACACTCCGCTGATCCGAAAATGTTGGAAACGGGCCTACTAGCTACGCTGTGGTAAAATACTTCTACCTGGATACTCTTTGTGACAGAAACTGTCGTGCGGCCGCCACCGCTGCCGGGCGGCCTGCTGCGCGGCCAGCACGCACCGCTGCGGCGTGGTGTGCGGCCGCCTGCTGGCCTGCCAGCTGCACCGCTGCGAGCAGTTCTGCCACACCGGCCACTGCGCGCCCTGCACCAGAGCCAGTGAGTCTCGGACAAATATACATGTCGCCTTTGTGTCACCATATACTCTATAGATATAAGAGTCGGCCAAGTGCTAATTAGACTCGCGTTAGAAGAAGCGTACTATTAAAAAACCCGGCCAAGAGCGTGTCGGGCCACGCTCAGTAAAGGATTCCGTAGTTTTCCAACAGTCACAGTAAGTGTCCCACTTAAGAGTAATAAAAATGAACTATTTGTTACATTGAGTTGACATATTAAGTACGGAACCCTAAAAACGGGCCCACAAAGGACGGTGATATCTTAAGTAAGAGGAATGAGTTTTATGTCTTTTCCGTACACGGAACAATGGTGTTGACAAATTTTCGACCTTATATATGGGCGCACCTCCTCCGACCACATTAAATCAGGAAAAATCTAAAGACCACCATGTAGGATATGAGCGTTCCACTTACAGCGACATCTATCGGCAAATTAAGTAAGTTATTGCGTACGAGCTTAAAGTATGGAAAATGATATTTATGGGATAATTGTTTATTGCGTGAACCGAAATTCATCGTTTTTCTTTATTTGAAAACACGTCATTTCATTGTGATTGTGTAGAAATTACAGGTACAATAAACACCTGCTTATACGGTTAAATTACGAACTTAGTTAGGAAATTATTTTTTAATTTTTTCAAAAACTATTCAACCTATCAAGATCAAAATAATTTTCTTATAAAGTTCTAATTTTGAGTTTATTTTTCATACTTTTAAAACTTATGGTTCCAAAGTTAGAGGCACAAAACAGAAAAAACAGTAGAAGTGGCACAAGCGGTGATTAGTATGGGAACCGATGTCGCCAAAACGCACACCAGCTCACGCACAAACACCACAATTTCTGATAGGTGGTTGGCTCTGTCAACTTAATAAATAAGTCATTTGTACCACGACTGGTTATGATAGTTCAAACTTTAACATAAGTGGCGTCTAGCGTCAAGTAGTGGAACTACAATAATTATGGCATAGCAATTTGATCATAGAAGTCAGGAATAGCGCATATGTTCTTTCTCCCTTACACTTTTGTAGTCTTAGCAAGAGTGAGTAAGATACCATGTAAGTAGTACGTTACGGTTGAAAGATGCCATAGTGACGTCCAAGTGTCGGTGTGATATCGATATAAAATATATACGTGGGTAATGTATGTAGGTAAGTAAATGCATATTACAAAAATCATTGTTTGGTGTGTATGTATTTAGTATTATGATAAATTATGATTATTGATCATGCTTCTTATAAATTATACGAATATATAGTAATACATCTAGTATTAGATAACAAAATCAGTAGTGTAAGAGATCTCGAAATAAAACCAAAAATAAAGAGTATTGTATGATTTAGCTAGAAGAAAAAAAGAGTAAAGGGAAGTATGAAAAATGTGTTAGGATGATTTTGAATATAATAATGTATACACTGGAAATATTGTTCTAAAGTAAGATGTGACACAAAGGTACAATATAGTTAATTTAATCAGGTAAACGTTACATCAAGGTTGTTATTCAATATTTTTTAACGGAAAAAGGGGGTAACTAATTACGTAATAACTGACCCCGCCTAATCACGGTAAGCCCCTGTTTCAGTATCCTTTATTAAGAAGTGTACTACAATATTACATGGAAATCAGACTGTAGAAATATTTTGAACATATTTTGTGAAGTTTCTTCATTTATATTCATCATCATCTTCCTCGAGTTGTCCCGGCATTTTTCCCCGGATTACGGACAAACTAACCAAGAGAGTTGGCGTAGGTACTAGTTTTTACAAAAGCGACTGCCATCTGACCTTCCAACCGAAGGTAAACTAGGCCTTATTGGGTTTAGTCCTATTTCGTCACTGAAAAGCGCCTGATCAAATGATATTTCGTACATAACTTCCAACCAACTCATCGATACAAGCAATACTTCAAAACCTCATTCATATGGATAAATAATTATAATAATTGCGTACTTTAATCGTAAAAATATATTAATAGAATTAAAACTTATGGGCCTCCTAAACAAATAGCGATATTCAGAAACTCGGACATTTTCCTCGCACTAGTTCGAGTAGCGTACCACAATTGACATGTTCGAGAATGTTCTGCTGTTTGATGCTAGTTGGATTTCAACCTTATTTCTTAAGAGTAAAGTTGGAATTCATATTACGCGTACAAAAATATTTTTCCGAAGGAGAAATATGTCAATAAATTATTAAAATAGTAATGAAATATGATTAACTGATAGTAAATGATACCTTTGTGATCAAAATTTAAACTCGATCTTTGGTTTACGTTCTCTAAAATAGCGAAATAAGCCATATTTTTATGATTATTGTCACTTTTCCTGCTGATCAGTTTTGCTTAGCCGCTCGTGACTAACTG